>JAYKAV010002769.1:81524-98484 GCA_035582835.1 Phoebastria nigripes
AAAGAAAAGAAAAGAAAAGAAAAGAAAAGAAAAGAAAAGAAAAGAAAAGAAAAGAAAAGAAAAGAAAAGAAAAGAAAAGAAGAGAAAAAAGAAAAGAAAAAAGAGAAGAGAAGAAAAGAGAAGAAAAGAGAAGAAAAGAGAAGAAAAGAGAAGAGAAGAGAAGAGAAGAGAAGAGAAGAGAAGAAAAGAGAAGAAAAGAGAAGAAAAGAAAAAGAAAAGAAAAGAAAAGAAAAGAAAAGAAAAGAAAAGAAAAGAAAAGAAAAGAAAAGAAAAGAAAAGAAAAGAAAAGAAAAGAAAAGAAAAGAAAATGGATTAAGGTAGTACAGCAAATACAGCATATCTCCTTAGGTCACATACGTAGTAATAGTTCCCTTCATTGGTTTACGTTTTTGTGCTTAAAGGTAGACCCCAGAGCGGCAACAGAGAGTGATGGGGAGCAATAGGGGAGCACAAGGTTACTAGAAAACAGTGAACTGTGAGGCAGTCACATCGCTGATGGAAGGTGGAGGCAATGGCAAACCCTCAAGGCATCACGAACTAGGCACAAAGCCTACGCTTAAGAAAATGGGAAGCAGGGTTGAAATCTGGTCTGGTCTGAACTAGGCAGAACTGCTGCTTTTAGCTCAATTAGCCATGTAGCTGAGCATCCTAGCACAGCCCTGGGGACTCACATCCACTTTCAGCCTACATGCAGTTTTCTAGCTTTGTCTTCCCAACATCCAAACAAGCGCTGCGGTTGTGCTTAGAGTGCTCCCAGACCCAGCACTCTGGCACRCACTGCTTGTCTGCTACTGTCTTCAAAATTCAAAAAGCTCCAGGACTTCAACTGTATGTTTCCAACTGCGGAGTCAGTTACGGAGTTGTTGTAACAGAAGTTATAGTAATTGAGTGCTACATCTGGCTTAGCTAAGATTTCTAGATATGATGATAGCCTGGAGTAAGGTTTTGCAGTTGTTCAGCAGGGGTTGAACACAAAACATTCCAACAAGGCAGAAGTAACAGTGGCCTGCTTTGGCAGGGGAGGGGAAAACTCTATTCCTATGGTTTCCATGTCATCTCTAGACCCATTTTTACAAAAAATCTCAAACTCAGCATGCTGTATAAGCACAGATTCAAACAAATCTTGTGAGGCCTTCTGAACTTCCTCCACCTATTTAACAAAATGGAAGAATTCTGCAAATAAGAGCGCGGAAACTAACAATTCCCATTCCGGCTGAGACTATTAGGATTACCTCTGGGATTACTGTTTACTCATTTCCCAGCAATGCTTACATATTAATTATTTCAAGGCAATGTTCCAAACTTTTTTCCCAAGGGGCTGTGTTAATATGACCTTCCTGAACTACTCTTTAAGTCAGTATATGCCAAACAAAGGCTGCACAAAGATTTGACAATGTAGAGGTAAGCTCTTTTGCTATATAAAATTCCACAGCATTTGTAAGTAGACTGGGAGAAGATAATGTTTATGTCCCACTCAAACTTCTCTTAAGGTATTGCGTTTTAATTGCACTGTGGCTTTTGCTGGGTGTTTTTTATATATATATAAAATATATATATAAAAAATACATATATATAAAAATATATATAAAATATATATATATATATTCTTTTTCTGTGTGTTTTTTGTTGAAATATTGCCCAGTACTGCCGTGCAGTGTTGAAATGCTTTTCTATTCCGTCCTATTTTAACAATGAGTAAGGTTACAGTATCTGAGACAGAGCGATCAAAGCTAATGGAAGTCATTCCTTGGGCTTTAAAATCAAACTCATGTTAAGATTTGTAAGTTATATTTTAAGTCTGCATAGTATTTTGAAAGTTTCTGGAAGAAAGGTGTTCTGAAAAGAGGAAAAATCATTGTAAGGTGTAGCTGTTCCTACAGGATAAATTATTCTTCAAGAATAGAATATATAATGTAATTCTTATAGAATTGTGTACAACGAAATAAAAGAAACCGCAAACCCACCAAAKTAAAAAAAAAAAGAAACAATTTGTTAAAATACACATTAATCACCGTTTCACAACATAACAAAACAGTAGTTTTTATAATTTTAAATTAATTCTTTCCGTTTAGCAGTCAGAGCGTTGCGGGAGAACTGAATCAGTTTTGACATGGAAATAATGCTCAAACAAATATATTTAACTTTAGGGAAAAGGCTTGTTCATCCCTGCATTAAATGTAGAATGATTAATACTTCAGCTATTGTTTTAATACCTAAAGGGCAACAACTACTATTTTCCCATTAAACGTTAGCACTGACTCAGCGTGCGGTTATATGAGGTGTTCCTCTTTGGATGTGTCAACTGAAAAGGGAGCCTACTGCAATTGCAGCGCAACTCTGAAGTCAGAGTAAATGGGAAGAGGCACGTAGTCAGAACCTGATGATGATGGTAAATTTTTTTTTTTTTTTCCTGTCAGTCTACCTACCCATTAAATGGCAGTTTTGTTTTAAGATTTTATTATTTAATCATACATTATAGTCACACCTGTTAATCTTCTCTCTCACCAGTACCATATACTGCTAGGTGTGTTGTACACTGGGAGAATCCAGGAAAACCTCACAATGGGTGCTTTCTAGGTGCGGATGTGCATTTTACAGAAGTACAGTTTAGCATTTTGGATAGCAAAAGCTGAAGTTCATTTAAAGTGGATTTACTGAGAGAAAGGAGGGAAGGGGAAAGGACTTTCAGCTCCCTCCAGTACACATTGGTTGGTGTGGTAAATGTTTCCCTACCACAAGATGCAGTCCCAGACATGAGGTTTCATAACCCCTTGCCAACCCTCTCTCACTAACCAGACCAGTCCTGAGTCCTCTCCTTCTATACACATTTTTAATCTTGGATTTTCAGTTGCTTAAAACTTTCCCAAACCAATTCACTTTGGGATGAAACACCCTGTGCCCACTTTCTACCAGAAGGCGATTTCTTCCTTAGCTTACTTTTAGTCTGAGCAAATCTCACTTATGTGTATCTGCGCTCTCAACTCACATGCTTCCCATGTGTTCAAAGTAAAGTCTTGCACTCACATAGCTAAAAATCACAACCGAAGCTGTAACTTTTGCATGTGGATATGTGTAAAGTTTCCTGCATCTCCTACTGACATGAATAATGCTACCAAATAATGTTACAAATTTCATGGGCCAACTCAAGTAAATGTTGTAACTGATACCCACCCTCATGAGCCAGACACTAGGAATAAAAGAATAACCTAAATTAGGAAAAAAATAACTAAAAAGAGACAGGAGAGAGAATGAATGTAGTCCAGGACTGTAAGGCACTCAGCACGAAACCACAACTCTGTTGAGCAATATGTGAATTTATCTCAGGTTCTCAAAAGTGGAGTTTTGCATGAACATAAACACTATACCTCAGTTGTTTACCTCAAAGAGGGTCTCCCTAGACAGAAGACCTTCCTGTTACTCCCCAAACTTACTGCTGTTTGTAAATAGATACATCTACATATACATACATATATAATGTATATATCAAGTATAGGCATATGCACACATATGCATATGTATAATATATATGTGTAAAATACATATTAAACATATTTTTTCTCTTACATATAAAGCACAACCTATCTAGACATATGTATAGGTATATATGAATAATCACATTTTCTTTTTTTATATATTGGTCCCATAAATTCAGAGGATTAGGACTGAGCAACCTGAAGCATAGTACTTCATTCCATGCCCAGATCTCTCTGTGATAAGTGGGCTCCTCAAGAAAGTTGAGCTTTTCCCCAGCAAGAGACAGCTTAAAATGCTGAACATGGCTTTTTTTCTCCAGCCAGACCACAAAACCCTTTCTCAAGAAAGAATGACCTCATATCTTATTAACCCGAGCACAAAGTGAATGAGCTCACACACACACCAGCGCGCGCACACGCACACACACACACTAGCACACATATACACAAGCAACCAAGCAGCCAAGCAAAAGCTAAGAAACAGACTTTTAGGAACAGGACTTCCAAGGAAAGGTAACTAAATATGGATTTTGGAATCTAAGTTCTTTTCTAAAGGTAATGCCTGATGATGGTTCTTCAAGAGCTTTGAAATTACATAAAGAATTTGAAGACTTATTTTATACTTTCTCTTTTTTTTCCTTCTCTTATTTAAATCTAACAGACAAATAAATAAAAAATCCATATTTGTCATCTCTTTGGGTTGCTTAGAGAGGGAAAGCAATTTGATATTTTCTTTATAAATACTCCAGTAGGACAGAATACGCAGAAACCATTCAGGACAAGAAACACTAAAGCTGCATATGTGACTGGCCATTACTGTGGAAATGAAATACTATAAATGTGTGAGGGAAAAGCAACCTGAGTTCTGCAAATTCTTACATGGTGTATTTGCACACTTTTGAATAGTTTCATAATTCTGATTGTCCTTTGTTGATAATGATACGGTAGAAGTACAAAAGATACAGAGCATAACTATTCTGAGAAAAACAACTTGAATTAAGGAAAGGCTTGCACAGGAAGAGAAATGAAATGGACTACAACTTCCCTGCTGGAAAAAGAGATGACAGAGGAGAAATATAATAGGGTCTACAAAATTATGAATGGCAAAGAGAAGATGAGCAGAAAATGACTATTCACTATTTCTCATAACATAAAAAGTTAGGGAGAATTCAGTTCCCTCCGCATTAAAAACAAACAAAAGGAAGTACTTTTTCGCACAACATAATAATTAAACTGTGGAAGTCCACCACAGGATGTTGTGGAGGCCAGCACTGTAACCGAGGTCAGAAAAGGTTTTAGTAAAACTAGGGAAGAATAAAGCTATTGGTGGCTATTCAAAATGATGGTACAAATGCATCCTCCAGTCACCCTCTAAATCAGTAATTACTGAGAGATGGGAGACTTTAACTGGAGATGATTCACTTGATACTAGCCCGTGCGTCTGCTGCTAGCCTCTGCCACAGGCAATCCAATGGGCTAGCTGCACCTTGATTCTGACCTAATATGGTTATTCTTATCCTCTCTGAAACCTCTAGATATCAAGGTCTGTACAAATGTAGGTCCTATGAAATAATACACATAAACAGAGAATTATGACATTTTCCTTTCATTTTCATTGCAATCTAATATCCTCAAATTGATGAAGGATGAAGCTACCATACGTGTTAACATGAATCAGCAAAAGACTTCCCAACATATGATATGGGGTCATTTTTCCCCTTAATCTCCACATAGTTTCACAGTTTCCTTACTTTTGGTATGCGTGCATGTTTTAACGTGTGAATGCTGATTTAAAAAGGACTATTTGCAGGCTTAATGCTAGGCATATGCTTAGGCCAGTTTCCATCATTGATTTCACAACTGTAACATCATCAAAGAGTTGGCTTTTTCATAAAATTAACAAATATATGGTATAGACTGATGCAGGGCATCAGTTAATGTTTGTTGAAGAGGCTAATATTGTCTGAGGCCAGGCATGCACTAGAAGTTTTCCATGTAGTCCCGCAATGCCTCTCAATCCTGACATAGGTTCCAGCCTTCCTAGCATTTTAGCCCCTGTTGTGCTTGGTTCTGAACCAGAAAAGCTCAGCAGCCTTTCCTTAACTTAAGCACTTGGGTAGTCTCCGTGAAGTCAGTTTGGCTATTTGTACTTCCTACGTGCTTTGTTTTCTCATAGGCCTAGTGCACAAATCTGGCTTTCAGCACACTTTCTGTTCCACTTCTCTGGACTACTTCAAAGTATGGTTTTTGTAGCAGCTGTATCTTTATTATTCATTAGGTATCAAGATGAAGAAACCAAACTCATGTCAACTTATTCAGGATGTTAGCCCAACTCTCATGAGATGAAAAGTCAGTCAGGGCATAACTAAAATGGCACTGTCCCAAAATCATAATTTATTCTTAACAAATCCTACTGCAGTTTTCTTAGGATTGCCATAAATTCTCAAGGATCAACATTACTTCTGGAGTGCAGACTACCTAAGCAAGGATCTTATATGAAAACTGGGAGGGTTAAGTGATAATTTTTAAATTGGTTTCCTTTAAACTTCTGGAAGCACGTTATTCGGTTTAGGTTCTTCCCATTTGCATTGTTATGTGAAACGTTAGTAAGCTTTCTGCCAGCCTGTAATCCATAGTAGCTGCTCATATTTAAAACATGTCACACTCCTGATGTGTTGGGAAGTATCACAGCCCAGTATAATATTTGGCTTTCAAATTTTTGTTTTGCAACAAGAGGACCAACAGTCTAGATCGGCAAAAGTGACTTTGATTATTAGAGTTCGGACGTGAACTTGGCTTGCTAACACCAGCGAAATACAAGAGCCTCCTTTCATGCTCTTAATGAAATCATTAATAATGTCAGCAGCTCAAATGATACATCTCCAAACACTTTACATTACTTTGCAAATGGGTAGTCACATAGAAGTCTTAGAAAAAATATTCTTAAATTCTAAATTCATAAATTCTAATCATAAATAGATTCCTGGTTGCAGGGATTTGTACAGTCATTTTCTCTCATCCTCTTATTCTGCCATACCGTGACTGAAGATTCTGTTATTGCTTGTTGAAAAAAAGTAAGCTGAACGATATATCTATATATTGTTGCCTTGTTGCAACCTAAATGAACTTTCTAAGCCTGAAAATTTGCCATGCTTCAGATTAGCAAGGAAACGGTCTCAATCGACTTCTTTCTTTTTAGCTAAGCATTTACTGTACATGTGACCTTTGCTATATTTCCTATAATTACTAAATAGCTTGTTTTGATTAAATAATCAACCTGTTGATAATACTATAAATAATAATTAAATTATTTATCTTTCTTCATTTAAGTATGCATAGCTTCATCTTTTAAAACAGCCTCCATTACAGAAATGAGCTTTTATATATGATAAATAGAAACAGATTTCAACTGTTAAAATCAAAAGTAGTCTTGGGGAAAACTGTTTCTAATCACAGAGCTAGAATAATGCTGTCTGTGCTTCGTGCTGTACTACACTTACGGAGACAGAGAACTTGTGAAGTAAAGCAAGGACTGACATTCAGATAGTTTTTGTTAATCTTTCACATAAAATATATGATCTAATTCTTTATTCCAAGAAGGCCAACTCCACTGTTACTGTTTGTTTCAGTAAACAGTCAGTCATTGCCTTTCCCACATCACTGAAAGATGGAGTTTATCTGTTCTGTGATGGCATAAAAAGAATAAAAAACATAGCAGCACGACAAATAAAGCAAAATAAACAAGGTTATATAAATAAATCAAAATTAATACATTTTGTTACAAAGTCTGTCATTATGTTTATGGCCGAGCATTGTATTCACATGCCTTGTCACAACATAATGAAACTTACAATGAAACTTCCGCAAAAGAGACTGGGAAAAAACCCCAGTATTTCTTCACACAGCAGTGTTTTCATGGAACTCTGTACATGGAATTTTTGGACTTAATGTGATTACATAATTTATAAAGTGCTTCCAGCAAGACCCTGGAAATAATGACAGAAATGCAGAAAAACTTCAGATATGTCCCCTGGTCAATATTCTTAGGGAACGTTCCAGGACAGAGGATAGATTAAGCAATCAGCTGTAACTGGGATTTGGGAGAATGGTTTCAGGTCAGTGAACTGGCTGGCTGGGTTTGGTTCTTTGGAGCAACTTGAAAGACGCAGTGTCTTCCACATAAATTACTTAAGGAGGTAATGTAAAACTTAAAATGTTTCTAAAATAGCTATGATAGCAGAGGGGTATAATCAAACTGTACACAAAAATAAATAAGCCAGGATAGAAAAGCTTGGGGATCAGGGTATAAACCAACTGTAAGAGGCAAACTTATTACAAAAGTGAGACATCCACAAAGGACAATGATGGACCTGAGGGATTAAAAAAAAGAGAGAAAAGACATACTTTTCAGACTAAGGTAAAAATTCAGGCACAGGAAAACTGAAATATGCTATGTTGTAACACAACTGAAGTTGATTGAAGTTCCTTATAAGAATTACAGTATACAAGCAAAATTACATACCTGTGAACTTTGCACTTGGCAAAATATTCCTGTCCTACACTACGGGACGAAAGAAGACAGAGAAAGCCACAGCATTGTTTTAAACATGCTGCTGTTCTTCCTGTCTTTAAACAACCCATACTTGACAACATTCCCATTTTCTTTCTCCCTTCAAATGAGGAGGCATGCCTTTTGCAACACCAAAAAACCCCCCTAGAATCCTTCTCACTAATACTATTCACAGCTGTCTCTAGTTTGACTTCTAGCCTCTTCTTTTGACTAATGCAGCTCTCAGATAAGTTTCCAACCTCTTTCACTTGGCTAAGTCCCAAATCTCCTCCTCTATCCACATCCTCATAAACTGTTCAGTTCTTCTGTTCAGCAACACCCTGTTTAAATTCCATGTGGCACTGGGCATTGTGTTTCATTATGTTTCTTTACTTGGCCATTTAGAAGCTTATCCAGATGATCTTTCCTCTTTTTCCCCCTTCCCTTTCTTTGGCCTTTACACTGTGCTGTCGTTGAACCCTTCCTTTATGATTATTACGTGTTTGCACTACCATAACAGCTAAGAGCTGAACTATGGACCAAGACCCACAGCATGAGGCCTCCCTAAACACAGAACCTTTATTCACTCTCAAACTATCTTTAGGATAATGACACATGAAATTCCCTCCATCCAATTCCATCCTTTATTCCTTCTCTTACTTGTGTAGGCTTGAGCTAAACACAGTTAAGATCTCAGCTGAGCTCTTCTCCAAACCCACACTCTTTTTTTACTATTTCTCCCTGTTGATAAGTCTTATCAAACATGCAGTCCTTTGGGTCCGTGGTATGGATTTTGATTTCAGGGGGTTTTYTGAGGCATTTTGATGCTTCCAACACTTGGCTTATACTCAAATATTTTCCTCTTTCACCATCTCCAGAATGTATCCTGAATACAAAAGCTTTCACCTGGGTGCTTCACCTCCTGCATCTTAACCCTCAGCCATTGCAAGCTGTTCACCGCCTGGTCTGCTCAAAGAATTGCCAAAATCATCCTCTTTGCTAGTTACTTCAGTTCTACAGTTTATACCATTCATGGCCTTCTGCTACCTACCCCCTTCTAAAATGACAAAAAAACCCTCCACCTTTTATCCCTCCCTTTAAATCCTTTCACAACTGACCTGCACCTTACCTGGCTGTTCAGTTCTTGCCGCATTGTCATCTTCACTCTACCAGCACTACCAGCTTTCCCTGCCTGTTCATCCACATCTACCTCACACCCCTCTGTGCTTTGTCTCCTTGTGCCCCTTACGCCATTAAGCCACTTCCTTACACACCTTTAAATTCCACCTGAAGCTTTACTTCTGCCTTGATGTCTAGCAGTTACTGCTTTATAGACAGTGGGCTGGACTGATACAAAGCTAACTGAAATGGATTTGGGTTTATTGTTACCCCATTTGTCCTCTCCCTACTTGCTGGTTTCGTTTCCCCGTTGCAACTTGTGCTTAAGCTGGATTGTTAAGCAGAAGCTATTTTTGTACCACAGGACAGTACAGCACCAAACACAGCAGAGAGCCCTTACGCTCATTTGCAGCCTGTAGATACTATCTATTGTGCAAAAGCTCTGTAGAACATACATGGGATCTTGGAGGCCCCAATGCTTGGCAAAACTTAACAAGACAGTCTTAGTTCAGCTTTGGTGTGTTTATGGAAAAAGGCCCTAAAATTTAACAAAGACACTGTTTTGTGCATTCTTACATGCACGTTTTTTCTTTTTGTTCATTAAATGCATTTTGAGACATAACAAGTAAACAGCTTACACAAGCCTGGGCCTGAAGCTGAGCACCTGCAACTTAAATAAGATCATCATTGTTTGAGTAGGGTTTAAATAATTTAGTACAAATTGGCTTTCCTATAGGTGTTGACAAGCACATCATCACTACTTACTAATGAGTACAGGATTCCAGAGGACTGCAGAGATATCACACTCCTCCTCAGACTGCGCATGTGTCCCTCGAAAAAAAGTATTTCATAAACAAGCACCTGGAGACCTGGATTAAAAAACACCTGCTCTGAATCTGTTGGGAGGACAGATTGCACAGCGTGCAGATGGCCTTCACAGCATGGGTTGCTGAAATTTCTGGTATCTGTAGTCACTGAAATAAAGTTTGTTTCCCTTCCTCCCCCACACCGACCCATCCCTTTATGCTGGCTGCACAGTGGTTGGTTTCATGAAAGGAGTTTATGAGTGTGCCCTCAAAGAGGTGGTTGAGGGAGAGCCTGCCACGGTCTGACAGTGACTGCAACCATAGAAATTATGAGCCTAACAAACCCTGCCTTTGTGACAGGACAGGCTGTTGTTATCACTGATTACCTTTTGGCCTGGTATTGCAAAAATCGTGATATTTGGTGAAAAGAGGATAAAGGCATCTCAGGGGTAATTAGTGATAAGCAACCATCTGATAAGCCTCACCACCTGTTGCACAATTTTTCCCAATTCATACCTGTGACTCCATGGATTGTTAACGAAAAAACATACAGATTTAATCAGGTCTGACATTCCCCCCTGAGTCCTGCAAGCTCTTTATCTCCATACAAATGGGATCCCTCAATTTCAATGTTAGTTTTTCTGTTCTACTGGTCCTGGCGCAAGGTTCTTGTAGGAGTTTCAGTGCTTTCAAAGATGGAAAATAATAAAGTGAGGAAGAGCTCTGTCAGGTCTGGGCACATGTGAGGAATTTCTGCGATGACTAGGGTCTGAGAGGGTCTCTGAAAAGGACTGGAATAGCCACATGCCCTGAATGACTTAACTCTTCGTGGGAAGCCCAGGAGCCTTTTCTGTCTGTGTGTATGCATAATTTCAAAACCGATACATCACTCAGGGCTGGAAGCGAGGAGCTTGTCACATTTCCATGCTCAGCTACTGGCCCTTTCCAGAAAGCAAGATCAAGCAGGCACCTTTTGGTTACTTTAGGCATGCTTGTCATACTGCAGGGACAAGGCTTATTCTGGAGGGTCCAGTTAGCTGGACAGCAAGTGCAATACTCTGACAGGACAAAGATGGGAAAACCACTTAAAGATTTTTTTTCTAACCTGGTAGTCTGCAAAGCAATTGAGAAAGTGAAATATTTCCAATAAAATAGAAGCCAACCCCTTCCTGCTGTTCTGATCTACAGGTTGAAATTATGACTACAGCCTCCTTTTGTCAGGGCTGTGTATTACAACCTTGGATTTCAGTCCTGCCAGCATAGCTACCTACAGATCCTTCATAGAATTGTCCTCAGCCTGCACTAAGAATAGCTTGCTTTGTTTTCACATGCAGTATGACTACAGGGGCCACCCCTGAGTCATACAGGCTGCTCTCAGAAAACTCTCCCACGTGTCATTCCCTCATTTGCCAGCTCAAGAACCTGTATAAGACTCAAGTCATCTCAAGGGCTCGGAAGACGGAGTGATTTCAATAAGGGCAGCAGAACCCAGGAACTCTGACTGTCAATGTCCAGTCCTGCTTGGAGCCAGAACTCTAACTACTTTTTGATTTTTAGCAGAAAATTAGACTTTGTCACCTTGGCTTGTTAAAGCAAAATATTGCTTTACCAACTTTTTGGCACCTTTACACTTCCATCTCCCACAGCCACGGAAATTGCTTCAAGCATTTGGCAGAAATAAAGTAGTCAATATTCCTTAAGAAACAAAAAGCAGCTTTTAGACCAATTAAGAGAGCACCACTGATAGGTCAGACAAAACACACAGAGTATTGTTTCTGTTTTTAAGAGAGAGGAATTCTGGAGATGAAGGAGCAATTAACTTAATCTCAGTGTAAGACAAGGTGTTAGAATGATATAAGAAAGTTTAATCATCTTGGGATAAACAAATAACAGCTAATATATAACTTTTATAATTGATCCTTATTTATTTCTTTAGGTTAATTGAATTTCTCATTTGACAAGCTAGTAAATTCAGAACCCTAACCTGCAAGGGCTAATTGAAACTCCTCTGAAAATGTGCTTACTCACATCTCCTGCTGTCCAAGCTGATTATGCAGCATGTCATTGGCAAATCTAGGGGCTACATTTCACTATGCATGGCCTGTTTAAAGCAAGTCAGGTGGTCATTCCACTTTGCTTATAACAGCTTAGGCTTCACACCCTGTGAGACATCATGTCTGAAAAAGCAATCACACCGCAAGATCAAAGAACATTCAAAATTTGGAGAAGGGATGGCCATGTAAGATGCTGACCACCATCCAAATAAAGTGAACGAAGAGAATCAGTTTGGCTTCAGTGAGAGCTGGACCAGATCCCATGACTTCTGGGAGCTTAAGTTTAAAGATGTAGTTTTTTCCACTGGGAGTTAGGGATATGAAAATGGATATTTAATGTGGTATGAAAGGAGAGAATGCAGGATCATTTTACTTGTATAGAAGCAAAGGAAGGAGCAAAGTGCATGTGAGCCAAAGCAGAGGGTGCACATAACAGTTCCAGTCATCTCTATGTTTTAAAACAAACAGCAAGAAGAAGCAAAGTCCCTGGAAGGCAGACTGGAGATTACCAAAAATAATTCAATTAAGAAAAAACAAAATGCATAGAACAAAGATATGTATTTAAGAAATGCTAGCAAATAAACGCTATGCTCATGGTAGAGCATGTTACAGTACCTTGCTGTCCAGATTCACAGGCATGACTTCAAGCTTCACACAAACAAGTTATTTCCATCAGCCCAGGTATGGAAAGGCAGCCTGTCTTCTGAGCTGGGAAGTCAAATGAGGCTAGATATGATCCTAGGYGCAACTTTCTCTTGTCTTCCATTTGCTAAAGAAATAGGAAAAAATCAAACGAAACTATATATAAGGAAAGCATACCTTAACCATACTAGCCCCATGTGCCCATGGGGAAGGACGGAGTCCTCCTTTTTTCAAAATAATCTGCAAACCTAGAGCTAAAGAAGGTATGCCTTAACCACGCTAGCCCTGTGCACTACTGGAGAAGGAGACTCCTTCCTTTTTCCTAGCACACCACCACACCACTTCTTTTCACAGCTTGCAATTCCCTTCCATTGTTATRTGATGGCAGTCTGGACTTCTCCTTGTTTAACCAAAAATCCCAGGCTGCTCAGCATAACTGTTAGATGGGAATTTTTCCTTAACTAAACATTTGCTTTTCACCCATTGGAAAATATCAATTCATCACAAATGTCATCGGAAAGGTTTTTAGGTCTGGGATGGAACTGAGGGAAGCCAACAGTCCAGGGATTAGGGCTCTGAATCAGAGAAGGGAAGGACTTGAACTCTGGTGTCCCACATCCCAGATGAGTACACTAACCACTAAGCTATTCCAAGGCAGGAGGTGAGTCTGTCTCCTCTCAGAAAAATGTCTGAAGGGCTGGATTTTGTTCCAACATAGCGCAAAAACAAATTGCAAAGCTTCTTCCCCCTATCCCCCTCCTTTAAATTGAATTCTTGTTCTCCAGCCAGCCCAGCTTGGTAATTGTTTTGTGTAAGTTAAATAGACCAGACACGTTTGTTCCTGTTGGTGTTTAATAGATATTCAGTCACAAAAATGGAACAAATAAAGCAGCCCAATCTATGTTAAGAGATATTTAAAGCTGAAGTCAAGATCAGACCTAGAGAGGGGCAGCTTAACAGCTCAAGGTTTCAGAGCACTAAATGAAAATACAGGCATCATTGAAAGCATGGTTACTATTAGCATTTCAAGGGCCATGAAAGTTTGGAGCGGGTATGTTTGTAAGTCTCCCTTCAACAGGGGTCTAAAATAGCTGCCTCTCTCTTTCAGGTTACTTACCCACAGATTAGGATTCAAGTGGAGGCTTTATGAGTAGAAACGGCACAGATCGCTGTGCCCACCACCCCCTTAGGAGAAGGCAGGGTCAGGGAGCCGGTAGCGCAGGACGAGTCGGGGCGGGGGCGGGCGGCGGGGGGCGCGGGGGGGCAGGTGGCCGGCGGCGGGCGGGCGGGGCGGGCCGGGCGGGCGGAGCGGGAAGCCGTGGCCCGGCACCACCATGGACAGCTCACTGGGGCTCCCCGGCCCCGCCGCCGCCGCCGCCGCCGCCGCCCGCTGGAGCCCGCCCACGCTCCGCCGCCTGCGCCGCCGCGGGGTGCCAGCCGCCTGCACCGCGGGGCTATAGATAGTAGGGCCGGGCTTTGCGAATTAGTGACTGACTCTTTGCCCTCAAATTTGAAAATTATTCCTTTCGGTGTCTACTGGATTCTAGGAACCAGACAGAAGATTTGGCAAAACCCTCTTCGGTTCCACACAGCTTTTTTTTTTTTTTTTTCCCCTCCTTTCTTTTTTTCCTTTCTCGAGCGCATTAAATTAAATGCATATTGTCTAAATAAACCGCGCATTGTGTCAATAGCTGAACTTGGGGAGCTCCGGCCGCCTCTCGGGTGGGAGAGGCAGCTCTGCTCAGCTACTCTATCATTGTTTAATAAAGCAGATTAGTGTGCGCAGATGGAGTGCCACGAAACGTCTGGGTCTTGCTGATGGGGAGGAAAAAAACGGTTTTCTCTTTCTCCCCAAGCAATCTTTTCACCCAATTAGAAAATTACACCACGTCAAACGTGGACTAAGGAGTTTCTCATCCCTGACAGCCACAGGAGAGTCAGAGGGGAGGAAGACAACCTCTATGGGAGCTGGGGACAGCAGAGCGCAACAGGGCTAGGTTGCGGGCAAGAATGAGTATGTGCCAGGAAGTCTGCCTAAATCTGCAAGCAATTGCGTTTGCTACTAGCTGCATAACAGTCTTGCCCTCAAGACCACCCTGGGAGCTCTGGAAAAAACACGCTGGGACTTCGCACCTCGCCTGCAAAGAGCTGCGCTCGCTGGCTTTGAACCGTGCTAGATCACGGGGGTTGTGCAAGTCTCAGGGGATTTTCTGGTCCTCGCAGGACGAGTCCAGCAATCGCCGCTCCCTTCCCTTCCCCGCCAGACTCACAAGCAGTCAGCACGCCTGTGTTTTTTTGCTGAACACCGTTTTTTCCACCCTGGGAAGACTGGGGAGGTTAAACTCCCCGTCTGAACCGAAGCCCTGGACGAGTGCAACTGAGGTTATAGAAATCCGGGAGGGGAAATGACGAAAATGCTTTATTGTGAATAAAACAAGAGGGAGGAGGGAGAGGCGGAACTTCACAAAGGTGAAGGATGGGAAGTTTGCGGAGCTGAGGATTTAGCCTGTCTCTGAGCACCGGGCGGGGGGTTAGTCATTATTTCCTTCTGTCTCTCTGGGGCTGCAATGGCACCTCCTCCCCAATTAGCTGAACCTGTCCCACTTGTCGGCTTTTGTTTCAGGGGAAGGTTTCGCTCCTGAGCGGTTTCGTGGGGAGCCCGGTGACCCACCCGCCCGCAGCCACTGGCCCTATTCCCCGCTCGGGAATTACGTGCCAAACCTGGAACAGGGACTTAACTTCCTAGCCAAGCTCCCAGGTCAACTTCCTCGTAGGAAAGCTGATTTATGCCTGTTTATACGTATGGAAAAAGGAGGCAGAAGCCAAGCGCGGCATCCCTCCAAAATCTCATTGTCTTTGAGGCGGGAAGGGGGGAGAAAGGGGAGGCAGAAAACCTAAAATGATAAGGTTTGCCTTGTCGCGGCAGGGAGGACTTGACCAGAAAGGCAAACACAGGGTTTTGCCTCACCTCCCCGCGGCTGAAGTCTTTTCCAGGTCCGACAAAACGGCCGATCCCTCCGTGCGCCCCGGCTGGGAAAAGAACCAGCCGCCGCAAGCGCCTCGCCTTGGCGGGGAGCCCTGCCGTAACCGAGGCCCCGGCAGGTGAAACCCGAACAAAATTGTGCCTTTTCCCCGCTCCTAGACACGGGACCAGCCGTGCCCGGGGGTGCCCCATGAGTGGAGCGATGCTTTGGCACAGGTGTGGGGACGGGAATCGCGCCGKMCGGCGCGATTCCCGTCCCCACACCTGTGCCAAAGCATCGCTCCGCCGGTCCTTCCTTTCGCCCAGCCTCATCCTCTCACCCCGCCGAGGCCAGGGGACACCGGGAGCTGGCAGAGAGGAGCGGCCGGGGCCGACGGGGTGAGATGCTGCAGGTGGCGGCGGGTCCCTCCCGGGAGCCGCTTCCCCGGGTGCGCATCCCCCGCTCCGCGCAGCCGGCCGGGCTCCATCCAGCGGGGAAAAAGGAGGATTTAAACGGTGATAGAGGGGATTTTTCGCCCCGTCCTGCCACGGAGGAGGGCTCAGGCTTGCGGTGAGGTTAGGTACCAGGAGGAGTTTGCTCACGGGTTAAGCATTTGTGTAGGTGGCAGGAGAAAAAGCGCTGCGCCGGTTGTTGCAGATGACAAACAGGCTTCAGCGGGGGGGGGTGGGGGAAAGGGCATGGTATCATGGTATGATAGTAAGTCTCCTAAACGGGTTTGGCACTGCTCAGTTCCTGCCATATTAGCAAAGCCATAGTTGGGTTGTATTTTTTTTTCTTCTCTCTCTCTCTCTCTCTTTTTTTTTTTTTTTTTTTTTTCCAAGCCCACTGAGGCAGAGATGAGGCAAACTCAGCCATAGGAAGGTGGTTAGTGATGTCACAAGTTTGGTCTTTTCAATAAAAGCAATAGAGAAGGGTCTCCCTCACTATATATATTAGGAGAAGCTTCTGTTCTTCATAATAAAAAGAGCAGCAAGGGAGAAAAGCACCTGCTTTTAACACCCTTTATTAAGCACTAATCTGTTGCAGGCAGAATAAAAACTCTGTAAGGCTGGATTTCTTTTGAAAAGTATTACTTTTTTGATTTATTTCACTTTTTTTTTTTTTTTTCTTTTTCTTAAGGGTAGAACATAGTTTTGGAAGCGATTGCTAAGAAGATCAACCACTGTTGGCCAGGGTGATCTCTGAGAGGCACAGAGGGCTGTAACTCAAGGAAAAGGTGAAGTAATAAATTGTGAAGAAACTTCAGTATTCCGAGTTTATAAAGGCTATTTATTTTTCCTGAGTCTGTAAGGGTTGGTGGTTTTTTTGGGTTTGGTTTTTTGGTTTGTTTTTT
>JAYKAV010002769.1:98489-328163 GCA_035582835.1 Phoebastria nigripes
TTTTTTTTTTTTTTTTTATTATTTCTAGGGGAAAGGAAATTCTAAAAGTATTTGATGGACGTTTTACCTTTAACATGAGCAATAGACCTATGCGTGTGTGGGGGCTGTTTTCAGGGGATGTCACAATTATTTTTAATTAGTCGAAAGGGCAGTGTAAATCAAAGAAGCCTATTAGCTATACATTTTAATTTATAGCTTACCAGGTGTTCAGGGAATTTATTTACAGCATAAACGATTTAATGTTTTCAGCATGATTTCTATTTCAGCTCTTATGTTTTCGGTTTTATTTGCCTGTGTGGTATGAAATTTGGCTAAGGAGCTGGGCTTTTAAATTGTGGCAGCAAGTGTCGTTTAACGCAAAATAACCTGCAGGTAGAAAAATGGTTCGCTTTGCGCCTAAACTTTCTCCAGAAAGCGTTCCTTAATACGGGGAGAGGATGAGAAGAAGCAACCAGCCGGCACACCTCAGTGTTTTGTTGCGGCTTGTGAGGGTGTTGGGAAAGCATTTGCTGTAAATCAGGCTGTCAGTGGCAGAAACCAGCGACCCCTCCGTACCTGGGGGCAGCGGCGCTGCCCGCGGGCAGGTCGCTCCGGGAAGGTTTCGGCGGGGCGCGGAACGGAGCCCCGCGGAGGGTGCGCGGCCGCGGAGGGGTGAGGGGTCCCGGGATGCTACCGGCACGGAGCCGGCGTCCCCAGGTGCTCGTTGCTGCCCGCCTGGGCAGGGCCACAGCGTGCGGGAGAGCCCGTCCTCTGCTGCCGAACAGGAGATTGGCTTGCAAAGCATCTCCCTTTCGAAGAGCCGCCCGGGGGTGGGGGCAAGGGGCGCACCAAACCCCCCCGGGCTTTCTCCCTGTACCTTACTTCGTAATAGCCGGGGGCAGTTTCTTGCGCAAGCAGGCTGTATAAAGGGGCGGATTGTGTTACCTTTGGTTTTTACAGAAGTGTTTTCCTGTGATGGAAAAATTTGGTCCCTCCGCCGGGGGGGTGCGGGGCTGCCGGCGGGGCGCGGGGGCGGCGGTCGGTCCCCGGCGGAGCGCAGGGGGCTGGCCGCCCTCCCGCCGCTCCGGGCACTGCCGTCGGTGCCGCCGCCGCCGCCGCTGCCCCCACAGCCCCACGCCGCTGCCCGCCTCGCACGGCAGCGCAACCTGACACAGATACTTGCAACGCCCTGGCCAGATTGACGGAGGGCGAGGTGGAAGGCGAAAGAGGGAGAGGAGGAGAAAACTTTCCACTAATTTACTTTTTTGGCCAGGAGCGTCTGTGTTCATAGACTACAAGTCCTTCCCCCAGCCCTCCCCCTTAGCCCCCCCTCCCCTTTACTAGCGTACAATTAACATCATTAGGAATCAACCCTCCAGCTAACAGGGGAATTGCGACCAACAACGGTAGGTGTGTGAAAGGAAAGGCGGCAACGATCCCAGGCTGGACTTTTGGGCTTGATCTAAAAAGTGCCCCCACTGATGGGGGCATGGCCCTTTCCACTGTGCTGCGGCAGGGGAGGCGCTGACCTAGGGGTAAACACAAAAAGGGAGAGGTGGGGGCAGAGAGAGAGAGAGGAGCCCGGCTGCAGAAGATGCGAAGAGCTTGGCCGGAGTCCTCAGGGTCTGCTGAGTGCATGTGCTGTCGGGTGTTTCCCTTTCTTCGCTCCTTTTTGATTCCGGTCCCGGGAAGCACTGATTTCTAGTCTCCTTTTTGGCTGTGGGTATCCCGCCCGGGCTCTCGCTCTCTCCGCACATGTTCCTAGGGCGCCATCTCTTTGCAAACCCCTCCGTCCTCCCGCAGGTCTCCCAGAGGCTGCTTCGGAGCGTGTGAACATCGCAGGCTCCAGCCCAATCCAACCTGCGGAGCCAAGCATGCTTCCCAGCCCCTGAGCCTCCCCGGGCCACCGCTCCTCTTAGACCTCTCGGGCTCTCCAGCTGGGCAGCGCTCTTTGCTTAAGTTCCCTTTCCTTGTCACAGTGGTGGACCCAACTTTCCGGAAGCAGAGGACGTGAACCTGACTTTTTTTTTTCAGAGGTATACTTAAAGACAGATGTATAGATGCATCCCCCACCCCCCGCCTGAATCTCTGTCGCTGTCTGTCCGCGCGTGTGTTTACAGAGAAGAGGGTAGCTGAGCCGACTTCTGGGAATCTTTCCTTATCTGCAAAGAGGGCTTCTCCTGTAACGTAAAGCCCTGAGACAGCGGCTTAGCGGACTAGAATTGAACAGGGCTCAGGGAGACAAATGGACACGCTCTCTAACTCGATTCAAACATGAGCCAGATGATTTTTTTAAACTAATATCGAGAGAGATCTTGCCTCCGGGCAGCGAGAGACAGAGAGAGAGGGAGGGAGGGAAAAAGGGAGGGAGGGAGAGGCAGACAGCAAGGAGGGGAGAGAGACGGAGCGAAGTTTGGAAGAAGTGAGCCGCTGCCCAGAGCTCAGAAAGTTTGTTTTTCCTTCACAACCTCGGAGCTGGTAGAGCCGAAAGCAGGGACTGCTTGAGGACGGCGCTGGCGCATGTGTCCCTCGGGACTGATCTCCCTTTCCTTGCAGGTTTTAAGACCCGGAGGATACAATGTTCACTAAACTCTTCCAGCAGTGGAGTTTCGCAGTGTTTCTGCTGAGCTATTCCGTGCCCTCTTACGGGAGATCAGTAGAGGGGATCAGCCGCAGACTGTGAGTTTCTCTCTCTTTTTTTTTTTTCCCTCGCTTCGGTCACGGTGCGGGTGGGGAGGGATGTGGCGGGGCCCCCCCGGGCCGGCAGCGCCGGTGCCGGCGGCGGGAGCAGCCCGGTGGGGTTTGCAGCCTCCGGCAGCGCTCCCGGCGCGGCTCTGCAGCGCAGCGGCTGCGGGTTACCTGCCCCAGGTGCTCACTGGCGGTGTCTAGGCTATGGGCAGAGGGCGTTTGGGGCAGGGAAAGGGCGCTTTTCAGCTCTCTGAACTTATAAAGCTTTTGGGAAGGAGATGTTAAAGCTGAGGGTCTCTTCCTCCGAGGGGAGCAGCAATGCAGCTGTGTGCTTGTCCAGCAAGCGCCACTGCCCGTGCACCTTTCTGCGTCCTGGGAGGGTCCTAGTAGGGAGCCTCCCGTTTTGTCAAACTGCTATATGTTATGCTAAGTACCATATACTTCTCCGGCACTGGCATGGAGCCAATATTGATAAGGGTAGGGGAAACACGCAGTAGTGAGGGCCATCATGAAACTGAAGTACTGAATAATTTCTTTGGATTTCTGCCACTTCAGAAAAAAAAATTTCCAAAGGGAGCCCAGTATCTGACTTGGAGGCAGAAGCATATTTTTTGATAAATGATAATGTAACTTAGAGAGTCTGTTCAGGAAATGACCTTTTTGCTCCTTCCAAAACAATCAGCATGGTTTATACTAATATCCCCTACGCAAAGTGCAGAAGAGAAGCCACTGGGCTGATGTAGAGGCAGCTGTCTCGCACATATAACTCACTGGCTTTCACTGGACTTGCATCAGATTTTCTGAGGAGAAACACTTCAGTCATACTGTGGAGGGCTGTATTGTTACTAAGTTCAAAAGGAAGTCAGGCTGGAGAAAGAAGGTTGGAAAATCCAATCACAACTTATAGGGAAACATGACACAGCAAACTTAATTTCAGATGGGTTTTCTTGTAACTGTTTTATTACATACATAAGGACAAGATCTTCAGATAGCACTTCCTCTGCCATTTAAGCAACAAAAAAAATCCCCCAGGTGAAGTGACTTCAGACACACCTAAGCTTTGGCACCAGGCAGACAGCTATTACAAATCTCCTACAGCAAATTGTGTAGAACATGTTACTGCTGATAATGCTACAGCATATTCTTCCCAGTCCATTAGTGCTTAGCTGTTTTGTACTCCTGCAAACTATTGTTGAGCTATTTCTTTCATTTGAGACCGTTTTCCTCTCTTGGGATATAGAGGAAYCAAACTTCAGTTTCAGAAATAAAAAAATGAAAATAATTGAAGTACAGTCAAATGCTGTATTTCCTTGGCTAAGAAACGCTGTCCTGGATCTAAGCCAAATTAGTTTTTTAAAAAGTTAGATTTGCTAAGAAATACTCTTTCTCTTTTTGAAGCTAGCATTGTTCTAACACTTGTTTTTAAAGGTCAGGATTAGACATCTTCCCAACATCCCCATTCGGTCCTGACAGGGGGATTAAAAAGTGGAAGCTAAACAGTCAAAATGCATTTCTCAGCTCCCTCTTTGCTATGGCATGTAAAACACACACAAGAAACCAGTTAGCTGTCAGTTAGTGGCATTCACGTAGTTTTGTTTGTGGGTACAGCACAAACACAGACACCACACTCAAACATGTGTCCTGTTTTAATATCACCACAAACCATTCCTAGAGTTAATGGTTAATAACTCACTTAAGCCTAGAGATTTTTTTTTCAGTCAAAGGCTTAAACCAGTAATGGATGAAAATACTGAAGCACATTATTATAGCCATGCAAAAATAATCAAAATGACATAGGCCTGGTTCTACAGACTTTACTGATCTCCCATGGAAAGCAATAGCAAATTGTCCCAAGAAAAAATTGCCAGACATATTATTTGTCATAGAAATGCTTTAGCTGCTAAAGAACTTCTGAGAAACCCAGTAATGCCGCAAAGTGAAATTAGATATTTTTATCAGCATGCCCAGACACTGCAGCATCATGTCCCCAGATCTGTTCAAAATATTTTTCCTAACCCTGAGATAGGTTGAGCAGCTTTCACTCCCTTTGGAGCCAGGGGCAAGGGCACTCAATCTCGCAAAATCCAGGCAGAGAGCTGACTGAATCCTTTCCAGTTATTTTGCTGAACTTATGATCAGACCCAATGTGAATAGTCAAGGATAATAACGGTTAAATAAGAGCAACTCTGAGACAGAAAGTTGTCACTTGAAGGATGTTGCCTCTTAGTGATGCTAGATAGCCAGTGAAAAAAATGCAGAAAGAATGTGCCTGAAAAGAACAGCTTATCTAGAAGTACATGAAGTCAGAATAGTCACAAGTCATGGATTTCTACTGTTTTCCCCATAATGAGACATTAAGTCTTGTATGTGCATAGTGTACTTGGATACAGTAATCAGTTTGGACACTCTGGTCAAATACAAACCATCAACATCCTTCTCTCAAAAGTGCCTACCACATGTAAGCTTAGCATTTACTGCACTTGGTTTGGGGTCAGACTTCTTCCTTGAATGAGAGGTGCATTTTATAGAAGGATGGAAGGGACCTCTAGTGGGTCATCTTAACCCTAACAGCCTAATATTTTTTTACGTACCTTACCCAATATATGAATGCAATCATTCCAGTTTCCATTGCCTTCCTACTCTGTGTGTGTGGGTGAGATCTTGTTGATATCTCCATCATGAAGCACTTCTTACATCAGCCTTCTTGGGCAAGTATTTTTCCCTTATTTACAAACACAGGAGTTGTTTGAATAACTGAGGCAGAAGGAGGCAGAAGGTCAACGAGATATGTATCTACCACATCTTCTTTGTYTGAAGAAGATTTTTGATCTAGAGCATAAAAAGGAAATTGGTAGGCAAAATGTAATCCTTAAGTCTGGCTGAGTAATAAAAGTCATGTGAAATGTAACACTACGTAATGTTATACAATCATCTGGAATAGCAGAATGTTATTTGGGGCCAGACTTGATGCTAAATATCATACAGACATTTAAACAGAAACCCACCCTCTTTGGCACGCTAACCCCTCACACGTCAATCCCTGCATTATTTTGGAAATGCACACTCACACAAGATGTAGATCTTGTAATACTCTTTGACTGCCTTGTGTGTACTGGAACCAAATTTTTAGGTTTCAGCTCTGTAAAATGGAATAGCTTTTCAATCAAGAGGACTTTAATAACAGGCTTTAGAGATTCAAGATTTTGTCACAGTGGGTAAATTGACCAAATACACATTACAGGATTAAGGCAGCTTTAGGTTGTCTGTGATAAAAGGAATTATCCTTGGTAGTTTACAAGAGGCAGCAGGAAAGCTTTGCTCATCACATGAGACATACTGTTTTAGACTCGGTCAATCACTGAGATTTTATATGCTTTTTATAAACTAGAAGAGTGAAAGGAGAACTGCATTTCCCATGCAAATATCCTGGGAAAATAGATTACTGAAGCTAGGAATGTAACGTGAGCCACAAAGGACAGCTTGACAAGCAGCGCAGAAGTATGCCACTCAGAGGAGTCCAAGGTGCTAGTTTTATTAGCATACTTGCAAATCARACTGACCTTAATGAGAAGGTTGTTAGAGATGGCTATTGGAGAGCTTCAGGGAGTGCACTGGTCAAAAAAATTCTCCTGGGGGAGATCTTGAGCTTGCGTTAATTGTCACAGCTGCACTGAAGAGAATGAAACAATATGGGTTCAGCTCAGTATTATCACATTGCATTTTTGCTTAGGGATATTGAGTTGACGGGTATAAAAAACTTGGCCTAAAGCCTGAAGTCATCCAAAACTGATTTTGGGGTGCTTAAAACATAGACAATGTTTGGTCAAATGTGTGTTCACAAACCTGAGTACATCTAGGCCTGATTTTGAGCAAGTATCCCTACTGTATCACTTCATGCAAAAACAACAGTCATCTTTCAGTCTCATTGTGGAATGGGGGAAAGCTGCTGTTTGAATTTTACACTGAGTAATAGAGACGTAGTATCACTTGAACCCATCACTTGAACCCGATACTCAAAAAGTGCAGCTCTACAAAGACAAAAAGTGAAGGGGATGCTCTTAAACCAATGCTACTTGAAGTTGCCAATTTCAAATAGCTCTACTGCTGGTCAAATCACCAATCTAAAGAGTTTGGCTGAAGGGACTGAGAAAGATAAATTGCAGAACACTCCCAATCATTTAGCATACTATCTTTGTCCACCACATTTTGAAACCTGGTAATGTAACAGGATAATTAGGGATGGGACGGAAGGAAGGAATATTCACTCACAGTTATGTATCTTCTCCCATTTCACCCACATGCAGAAACAACTTCTTATCCAGCTAACTGACCAAATGATTATACAACAGGCAAGGCAGTGAATTCATTTTCTTTGGCCAGTAAGTATCCAGTCACATGCAGTACCCTGATGCAAGATGAGAGGATACATAGCCAATCTCAGCACACTGAAGTAGGGCAATTGGAAGGATAAACTGTATTATAGCATTCATGGGAACATAGCTAAAATCCCAGCTTACGCTCTTGCTGTGGTTCACAGTGCAGCTGTGCGTCTATCCCACACCAAGGAAAAAGCATGTATTTTCTCACGGTTATTTATTATCCAGGTGCCACTTGTATCTTCTTTCCTCAGATGTTTCATACCTTCTCTGCCAGTACAACATCTCTAAAAGGCAGATAGGTAGCCATCTCCCAGTTCCTCGAAAACAAGACGGAGGTTAGTGAACCAGAAGGTCATGAACTCTGGAAAAGTACCAGAGACCCACTCAAACAAACCGGGATGCTCTTGAAGAAGATCCAGCGAAGAAGGCTAGCATAAAACTCAGCACAGCAGACAAGAAATTTGGCCCCAAAAGTTCACGCTTAAAGGAATACTAGAAAGGCATCTAAAACCGTGATTAGACACAAGTGGCCAAGCAGTAAAATCAACAGGAGTGGCTGAGGCTCATCTCTGCTGATTGCTCAGGCTGCTGCCTCTCTGGATAGCTCATTATGGACTGAAGTGCCTACATTTTAGGCACCCAAATTTGAACATTTTTCCATTACGCTCCTGCAATTGCACTTATTTAAATTTAGAAATGAAATGCACTTCTATGTATCTATTTATGTTTTTGAAGTACATGACGGAGCAGAAGAAAATTATTAGAATGATGCTGTATAAACACTGCTTCCGGCTTCAGTACAAGTACTTGTTATTCCCTCTCTTGCTTGACTGCAGTGCTCCATTATCTGACCCTTTAGTTTTCCTATCTCTGACAACTGCCTTCCTGCTTTTACTGCCTGAAGTGTGATATATTAAGAGTTGTAGTGCTTTCCTAGAACAGAGCAGTGACTAATCCAACTCCAGGTCCAGTGCTGTGTGATCGGTCAGCTGAGAATTATTATCCGCTTAGGTCTTTCCCTTCTCTGTAGGGAGCAGCTACTCTGAGAAGCAGGACTTGCTCCAGCAGTCTGACTTAACTGGATGTCTCCAAGCCTGAGAGCTGGTGCAGTCACTGTGGCCACCACTGCCAGAGAAGAGAGGAGCTCTGCCAAGTACTGGGCAATAACCAAATCCTAAATGTTTTTTTCCCCCTCCTCTCTTCTCTTTCTTTAGTAAACGGGCTGTATCAGAGCACCAGCTATTGCATGACAAGGGCAAGTCAATCCAAGACTTACGAAGAAGAATATTCCTTCAAAATTTAATTGAAGGTGTCAACACTGCAGAAATCCGTGCAACTTCGGAGGTTTCACCTAACCCTAAGCCTGCTACCAACACGAAGAACTACCCTGTCCGATTTGGTAGTGAAGATGAGGGCAGATACCTAACTCAGGAGACAAACAAATCACAGACCTACAAGGAGCAGCCCCTGAAGGTATCGGGGAAGAAGAAGAAAGCAAAGCCTGGAAAACGTAAGGAACAAGAGAAGAAAAAGAGGCGAGCCCGCTCAGCTTGGCTAAATTCTGGCGTGTATGGAAGCGGCGTGACCGAGAGTCCGCTCTTGGACAACTCTGTTACTACACATAATCACACTTTAAGGTAATTCTGCTATATCCTTTTGGGGGGCATACAATATATTTACGAAATTGTTATCCTTCGGTGTGAGAGGCCAAGGCCTCACTCAAACCTCGAGTAATAGCACATCTTTATGCTCACGACTGGGCAGTGGCTTTTCAAGCAGTGCACTGTCTCAAGGTGCTTTCTGGAGGTAAGTACGTACCCTTTCCACTTTGCACTGGTGACAAAGACTTTCTTTCCTATGACAAACAATTCAAGTAAACCACTTACTGCCAAAATGAGCTTCCTGAAGCTGAGTGAGTAGTAAGTAAAGTTATTTCTGCAAAAAGAAAGCACATCGTAGCCATTAAAACTTCCTTTCCTGTTTTAACCGTAGTGTCTCTCACGTCAGATCTTGGTTCCACACTTGGACCTCAGTAGATTGAAAGCTTTGAGTTTTATTTAAGGCTCTGCATCTATAAAATGGAGAAGTTTTCTTTCCTCCCTCTCAACGCCTCCCCTTGTTGGCAACTTTCCTACCCTTACTTTACAGTTTTTCATTTTACTGTTTAACCTTAGGGGAGAACACGGAAAATTTCTCTCTTAGTAATATCTGCAAACAACGCAGACCAGCCTTTCACCATAAAATTTTCCCTGCCATTAGGACTTTTTAATTCAGCTCCATCTTTTTGCCAGCTCGTGAAACAATTACGTTGCTGCTGAAAAATGTTGAGCATTGCCTTTGGAGAGAGACGTGCTTCCCTCATGTATGACAATGAAGGTTTTTTGGGGCAGTGGAGAGCTGGAGACTTCAGCCTAGGTGCCCCAAGCAACTCATCCACTTGCAGTCATCTCAGCTCGAGTGCAAGTCTGCACACTTGCAGACAAAGCCAAGGAGTTCACTCCTCAGTTCTCCTCAAATGTTTGCTTTTTCAACAGCAAAAACCCAGCCCTTTTCTCTCCTCCTCCCCTTCACTTTGGCAGAATAGAGACATAAGAGAAGTGCCACTTGTTCACAGTAAATCCCTTAGAAAGAGACGCCAGATGTGGGATTTACTAAAATCCAGTCTTGGGTTAAGCTCTACAGGCCACAGTTTGCAACGTGCTCCATCACCTCAACTTCTGCTGGCATCTACAGGAGTTACTGGCGTTTGGGGCTAGCCATTCAGTGTCCCTGACCATAAACCAGTTAGCATGGCTGTAGCAATTAGTAGCAAAATATGAGAGGCTGGTTTGCCTCAGTGCCTTAGGAAAGGCAGGCTCCTGGACTCCGGTCAGGAGTTGCCTGATGTTTCAACAGGTGTTAAGGAACTGTGGTGACCAATACATAGCACCTGTCTTCAGCACATAGAAATCTTGAACATAGGGAAAAAACATCCTTGGGCATTTTGAGTGTTATTTCTTTTTCTTACCACTCTGTCTTTGGTTGTATATCCAATGGGATATGTAAAAGAATGACAGGTACAACCCTGTTGATTTTCCTAGTTCAGCCTTTCTGTTTCAAGTATGGTTGGCTGGCTGAAGGCAGTCAGCTTTACTGTGGAGTCCAGACTGCTGAAGGCAGTCCAGCTTTACCTTCCTGATATTATTGCCCAAGATGCAGTATTTCTCCAGGGCAAGAAACAGATTCCTGAAGAGGACCTATATTATAGATACTTAATTGAAGATGATTAAACAAAGAGAAGCAATAAAAGAGGAAAATGAAATTCCTCCTTCACAAGTACAGCGCATAATATGCTGGTTCATCTCTTAAGAAACTGCTAGTATATGAGCTTGTAGTTATCCCAGTAGGCTGGCAAAAGATATGATTTCTAAACTTTAAATGAAAGCAAGTCCCAACTCCCCAACATGTACTTTAGATAGGGGGAGTCAGGTTCAAGGCAGTTGTCTATGTGGTTGTTGGCACAAGGTGGGCAAGCACATTTTAGATGGAGGGATGACCACATCTGAGTAAGGTTGATTCCTCAGCTGTACTGAGCTGAATCAGGAACTTCTACTCTATCTGCTGGTGGGGGACAAGGAAGGTGTGTGCAGACGGGATTTCCATATGCTACACCAGTAGAAGCTGCTTTTGTAGCACCCCTAAGGCTAGCTGCAGCTTAGGAGAAGCATCAGTTCTTTACAGTGAAGAAGTGGATATGCATAATGCTGCAGGGTAAATGTCAAGGAAGTGCAAAGATAAACTTTAAGCATGCTTTTCACTGTATCTCTGTGCTTCTTTTCTGCTCAACACACTGAACTAAAACCCTCGTGCCAATTCCCTCGGCCCAATCTCGATCCCAAAATTTTGGGTTTAGGTCAGAAAAAAGACCAAAAATAATGTGCTTTCTAGATCTTTTGACTTACTACAGGAAGTATCTMATAAAAGAAGCCAATCTTGCAAAATCTGAGACTAAATCACAGAAAGCAGCTTGCAAGTAGTCATTAGTAGAGAGCCCATTGTCAAGATGTGGCTTAGCTTAAACTCTAAAACAAAGCCTAAGATCCAAGCCAAATTGAAAACGTCACCCTCTTAAAAATAGGTCTGTGTAGTGCAGACATACATATACAGTCATGCTGTATGAATTGTGTGCCATTATTATACATATCATAATATAGCCTGAATACACCCTAATATTACTAGTTAATTATTAAGGAGCTTCATGCTAGCATTTCCATTCCAGGCACTTAAAAAATTCTTTCTCTTGGACATTCCAGCTATATTCCCATTCTAATTCAATTAAGCTGTTATTACCTAATTTCCTAAGAAACCTTTCAAATGAGTAGAGTCCCTAATGTTAAATGTAGTCTCACTTTCAATGTGCACATAAAAAAACCCCTCTTAAACTCTCAAGGATTTGCTTTTTTTTGTATCTCACACCCACACACGTCTGCCATGTGGAACGCTACCCGCAGCTTTGGTGATCAGTCCAGCAACAGAGTGAATCCCGCTCCATCCTATAGCTTTGCATTCCATCCTATAGCTGTTTCCCAGGGAACCAACGTACATTACAGAAATGTGCTGTTCACAGGGACAGAAGTGAAAAAAGCCTAACCCTTCAGCATTTTCTGCAGCACTGCTAAGAAGTGACTAAAAATAATCTTGTAGTATAAGTAATATACTGACAGGACAGGAGCAGGTTCTGCTTTTGTTCTCATGCCTTCACAAGGAAGGGAGGAGTACAGAACTCACAGGAGGAGTACAGAACTCACACCAGGCTGCCAGCATCCCTTAGAAAATCTTAGGACTGTATACAGCTGACTGTTTCAGCTTTGACTGAACGCAACAGGAATCAGAGCTTAACACGATGAGATGCTCGTTTTCTTTTAGGACCAGGTTCTTTGCCTCACAGAGGGAAAATTTCAGGATTATAGTCTTTTCATTCATTCAAGCACTTAAAGAGACATGCTATCAAGGATCTGTTCACTTCAAGACCTGAGCAGCTTTTCCTGCATAAGTACTGCATGTACTCGTGTACACGACAGCATAGAAATATATACCTCTAAGATAAACAAACCCTTGTCTAACACATGGCCTATCAGTGGGAAAGATAGACCAAATAAGCTCCGTGGGACTGTTTTAATCAGAAGCCTGGCTTCACACCCAAGCGGTTAACACAGCAGGGACATGATTGTCACAGTGTTCAATAAGGACTTTCTTTTTATTATCTTCAAAACAAATTTCTCATTTCTACAACTGTATTTTTTTCTTTTTAGCACTTGGCATATTTATTATATTATGTAATAATAAATATTATATATTTTTCTATCTATCTGTAGTGCTCAGGCATCTTCTTGCATAAGGCTCTAAAGAAAACTAAAGCCTCTTCCTATTTCTCTGAGTGTACAATATAGTGGAATAGATGGCCTCAGTGTCATGACAAATTGCAGATCTTCATACTGTTAGCACTGAAGGAAATACAGTAGAGGTCTTGAGAAGATGTCTAAAACTGTAGCATTGTTAAGCTGGCCCTCTTATTGCAAGTGTTTACTAGCAAGGCACGCCCATTATAGTTTATGGCAACTGTAGCTATTAATTGTGTGTTGTGTGTTTGAAGGGAAAATCAATTTTTCTGTTTTTTTCTGTCCTTTGTTTCTTYGCAGGAGGCGCTGATGTATTCAGCAAGAGATTTTTGGAAGACATATTGCAGTATTCTGTAATAGTGAACATATGGGAAGTATTAAAATATTTATTAACTGTAAATATTGTAAATGCTCAGAATAAAACCTTCTTTTCCCCATTTCTCTCTGAAACTGCACATTTGGTTATTGTGAATTTTCTTTTTTTTTTTTTTTTTTTTTTTTTTGTTAAGGCTAAGACAAGTACTATTGTTACATTTTCTATTATTTATTTTTTTGACTGGTTTTTTTTTTTTGTGAACGTATCTTGGTGCTGCTGACTTTCTATATTTTTTGTAACATAATGCACTTTAGATATACATATTGAGTACATTGATAACTGACATAAAATGTTCCTGTTTTGTGGTTGACTTCAATGAATGCCTACATACAATTGTTCAAACTGATTTTCCTTTGCGCATGTATAATAGCAGTATTTTAAAATTTGTAAAGAATGTCTAATAAAATATAATCTAATTAAATCATGACTCAGAAGGAAAAATGTGTCCTTTAGGAATTTCAAGAGCAGGCACACTATTTTTTTCTTTATTACATTTGAAAATCATTTTAAATTTAATGTGTTTACATTGGTTCAAACTCCCACATTTTCACATTAGCTTTTACTTAAAAATCACTCAGAACRTATTTTGTTCCAGTCCTCTATTTCAAGTCAGCTAAGTTGCTGAACAACCTGGGGGTACTGTCATATACCTGAGACCCTGCTGTCTCGCAGCACGATTCCCAACCTTTCCAGCCCTGCAAAGGCTGAAGCATTACATTATTCATATAAGATGATGTGAAAAGCAGCCCCATGGGATGCATCACTTACTACACTCCTGGAAGGTGCTCACATGTCACACCCCGTTGTCTTATTCAAAAATAGACAGATGCTCAGTGTCCTCAGCTCCCACCAACTTTACTCAAAGATGAAAATATCTACCACACGAGTAGAGTCTCAGCTCTTTGTACCTTGGGACCACCTTATGTTAATGTGAGGGGGGGGAAAAAGTGTGTCCTGGGTGAATATATAAAGGAAAGAAAAAATGGAAACCACAGTAGGTGACACATCATTAGGTACTGTTGCATTGCTTGAATAACTTTTCCCCTCTCCCACCACAAAGATGCCGCACATGGCTCTGTTTCCAAAAAACATCTGCATTAATTTTACTTCTGCCTTATACCCATAGATAATTGCAGTTCAGGGGGAAACCACCTTCATTACTTCATGGCCACTGGCTGAAGAAAACAACAGAAAAAAATTATGATCTATCACTTTTTTTAAAGTGAACATATGAGTCCCACTTCCTATCCCTTTCACTACCACCCACACGTTAATCACAGCAGCTGCTATGGGGGCAACCTGAATAAAGGAGACTGTTTCACAGAGATATCTGTACTTTGTAAAATCCTACTGAATTTCCTCTGTCTCACTCCTTTAACATCAGCAACATTAGAAAAATGCAAGCGTGGAAAAATAAATTACAAATCCTGGGAATTTTAACATAGTTCTTGTAATTGTTGCTCCATTCTATAGTTGCCAAGCTTTTCTTTTTTATTCTTCTTTCCTTTTTTTTAAGTGCCATCTTTTTCCATTGCCAAAGTACAGCCATCATATAATATAAAACAGATGTATTTCTGCTCTCTACCAATCCTGCAGAAAACTACCTCCAAGAAAGCACTAAAAGCAAGAAAACTTGAGAAAAACTTACCCATCTTCCCCCATCCAGTTCTCTGAAGTGTGACATTCAACGCTTCATTATGTCCAGTTAATTACTACAGCCACAAAGCACATGCATATTGTTTCCCTTTCAGATTAAAAATATTATACATGATGAAACATAGCACAGCTTTGGGGTTGCATTAAAGAAAAAAGGCATGGTTCCTGCACATTTTCAACTTGGCCTCCTTGCACATCCTGCCTATTTATAGTATCCAGCTAATGCTTGGATTTATACAACTGAAGTTAACTGCAATATATTCAGAAGACGATTTTGTATCTCAGGATTACCGGCATATCCCAGCTGGAACTAAAACCTAAAGCTACGGTGGGCAGAGGCAGTTTATCTTTGTCAGAAAGGATGATCCTCAGCAGACAGGGGCCCCAAAGAGCATGAAACAAAACCATACACCCAAATGCTAAACCTTGGCTCCGTAGAACTGGCCACTTCATAAGGAGTGCCACTCCTAAGCCCCACTCCACAAGAGGAGGCCTGATTTTGAAGCGCCTCCAATCTCCCCCATATCTTTACACTGTCCATTAAGGACTTGCAATTTTTTCCTGGTTTCTATATGTAAAATTTGTGATTGCAGCACATTTAAGCAAAAGTCCTGTTTTTCTTAAAGACCTTGACACCCGCCTTATAAAAGCTGTCTATGGATCCGGTGGTTCACAGACTATGGTTTGAAAGTCACTGTTGCAGACCGTTAGATTTAACTCTGCAAAACTGAATGCAAGTTTTTTTGAGCTCTCGGTTTTGCAGGAAAATAAATCCTGAAGACTCCTATTTCTGAGACAAGCTACAGCAGCTTTGCCTTCCTAGCTGTGGGGGGCTAAAATCTTCCAGAGATTTCAGTTTCTCAGACAGTTCAACCCCAATGATTCAACTTGTCTCAGACACCCTGCAGTAATCAGGACTTATCCTGATATTTTCTGATCTACAAATGTAAGGTATGATTATTTCGGAAGAGGAAAAAAATTGCGGTAGAGCTTCAACCTTTGCATCATATGACCTCTTGGAAGACTGCACTTCTACATTCATGTATGTCTGCCCACTTGATGTTCTACATGGCACATATGCACACCTAAACACACCTAAAATGGACAGCATTATGGGTACAGAGGCACTCCAAGAGTGGAAGTACCAGAAGGAAGGTTGCTCACACAGCTTTCATTTGGTCTCTTTGCTCTCACATTACAGTCAGGGCTAGAATTACACAACCAGATGTTACAGTTCTTACTTCTGCCACCTATTTTCTCTTCCCTCTCTCTCACCCTGCCTCTGCTTCCCCACCCATGCCTCATTCCTTTTCCTCTGCTAACACCAAAATCCAGCTCTTGTCTTTTCATCCGATGTCAGCTGCCCTGCGTTCTCCTTGGCTCACTGTTTCTGCTCCYGCCATTTCTGTCACCGTCCCTCTCCTCACTCCTCCTTCCCTCTCCACCCCCCAAGTCCTTTCAGCTCTGTTTCTCCTGGYCCCCACCATCCCCAGGCACACTCCATCTTCCCTCCTCTTTGGACAGCTAATCCCAGACTTCACCTCGCCCACGTGAGCTTCCTTCACCAGTCTCCTGGCTCAGCAAGTCCCTCTTCTGCATCCTGGCTCACAGTCACTGTTCTTGTGTTTCTCCGAGCTCTTGGTCACAGCTTTTCTCCTGGTGGGTTATGCTTTCCCCTCAGCAGCCACACCAGCTTCCTCCTGCTCTCTACTCACCTGCCAGCAGGAAAACCAACCAGAGCAGAACAGGGAGGCTTCCTCCTCACTGTTGCTTTACATCACCCTATCCCAGTGCCTTTTCCCAATCTCCTGGCTAAGCAGGTGGTGTGGGCATAGTCTGCCTTTGCCCTCATAGCCTCTGAGCACAAGCCTGCTCAGACAGCAGGGTCTGTGCTCCTACTGGAACATGGGAGCTGGAGGGTGGTGGGGTACATTTGGTTGTCCAGGAAGGGATGTGCACTCAAAGTCCAGTCATGCGCAGGAGTTGGACCATGCTCAGTGATGAACRCTTTTGCTGATAAAGGAGCCTTCATTCAATAAGTGTGATTTTTCAGAGGGTTACAACGTGGCCAGGTGTTCTTTAAGGTGATAAAAGAGCATTCCTAATGCAGAGGATGCACTTCCAACTTTCCATTTTTTCCCCTGAGCCACAAAGGTGCTAGGGCTTCTCAGAAGAAATTCCAGAGTATTTTTAACATGGATAATACAATGTGTTTTCCTTGTTTTGCATTTAAAAATGGTATGACTATTTTGGCTGAAGTTTTCTAAAAGACCGTTTACAAGTTTTCAGCTTGAGAGGTCAAAGATGAGTCAGAATTAGAAAGAAATGAAGCCAGGGTGTCATACGAGGAGATGGTGGACTACCTCAGAAGTGCACTGAACAGCTGTCTCGCCTCTCAGATCCAGCTAACACATTCAGAAATGTTGTTATTGCCCAAGACCTCCAAGGGGAACCTACATTTGGCACCCCACTGCTGCTCTGGTTTTAAAGTAGTCACCATGTTTRCTACAGAACTTAAAAGCTGTTAAGAGACATCAAATGATGACAGTTCTTCACAGCAGCTACCCTGTGCTGGACCTCAAAACCAGACCTTTTTAGGCTCTGCGCACTTGGCAGTGGTAGGTCACTAACAGTGGAGTTCCACTCAAAGAGTTTGTTTCGTGGTCCTTCRTAAATACAGACATTCATTTGGCTTTCAAGACACATTAAAAAAAAGCCAATGTAGTTTACGCCTATACTATGAAATGACTCTATGCTCTCAAGGAAAGGATTTCAGGCACAGGAACTTTTTGGCTTAGTTTTAGGCATTCACCATCTCAACGTGTGGACAGCACTATTCCCAGTACAATGCACCTACAGTGTAGTAAGCATGCGTGTTCACTTATGAGTAAGTGCCCTTGATCTCCTGAGCCACCACAGAGAATTTGGCTCTCTTGCAGTAATTCAGAAAGTAGGGGAATGCTGGCTGTATTTAGTTACAGTCTTTGAAAGTTTAAAACATTTTGTTATTTAGTCATAATTTACTGCAGAGAAAAGGTGCTGGAATAGTTTCTCTGGAGTCTGAAGGTCTTTATTTAATTATAAAATAGATACAAGTAGAGGAAGCACAAACTACCTTTTAAGCACCACACCACAATACCTCCCATAATAAAATGGAAACCATCAGCATGAGGAGTCAGGTCATGTGAGCAATGAACTCATTAAAAAGTATACATTTTGTGCTCTACTGAGACCACCACCAGTTTCTCTAAGGGCTTCAAGAACAAAGCAGGGAAAGAGGCACATGCATTCGCCCCCAATTTTAACAACCGGAGCACTGGAACTCCTTGGAGAAGTCATTTTACTCCTTTATCCCAGTTATTATTCAAAATGGGGTCAGACTTGCCCACTTTTCTAAAATGTTCTGAGCTCTACTGAAAGCTTGGTGCAGAAAGGCAAAACATTACTGTATAGCCTGCCGTCTTCCTGCTTGCCCCCCACTCCCCATTTTTTGTTGTTTTTTTGGGTGTTTTCATGGTTGGTTATCCCAGTTCTTTCACTCAGGCTATGAATACAGTCATCAGATAGTAAGTCATAGGTTTCAGTATTCACCCAGATAAAGGTGACCACGCTTAAAGACAGTTTCTTATCACCCGTCCACCATGATGTCCCTCTAGACATTGACTTCAGTGGAAGTTATGCACACAACTTCCCACACAGTTCTTTGAATATATACCCCCTAGAGTCCTCTCTTTTAATTGGTTTCCTGGACTCTTCTCCTCACAAATAATTTTTTCCTATAGTTAATGTTAACTAATTTACTGTGGAAAATATCTATGATCTAACCCTCTCCATGCCTCTCCTTCCGAATGAGTTAGTGATCCAGCAGAGTGGTTTACAATGCATATGCCATGGACTGTCCTTTTCCAACGGCTGGATCCTGTTCTCTGACAATGCAGGTGAGCATCCTCTGCACCTTACTGGGTGCACTGCTACACTAAATTACATGTTTGGACTTTAGAGAGCATGTTTAAGACCACTCTATGTATTGTGGACAAGCTTCCCTTAAGGAAAACTACAGAAAATTTGAAGAGATTTTTTTTCCCAGTGGAACTACAAGGTAAGCTCTACATACGCACTAATGAAAATCCTTCATTAGGAGCAAGATATTGGAATGACCTTTCTTGCCATGACTGTGCATGTACAAGCATGTTAGAGGCGGGAGGGATTTGTGTGGATTAATGCCATTAGAACTACATTTTATAAGATCTGGATCACTCAAACAGAAAATTGGGGCATGACAAAAGGAAAAAGTGTCCTACCTTGTAGCCTGAGTTTTCCAGTATGTATCCAAATTTTCCATTTTGTCGCTACACTGGAGGAGTGATGAAGACCCACTCTGATACATTTCAAGTTTTCACACTGTCAGTCGCTTTACCTGTGTTCAGAAACTTATTCCTGCCCTCTTTCACCCTCTAGTAGCTGAAAGGACATGGAAACACACAAGCACGTCAGAGTAAATCACTGAATGCAGCTAAATTCTGGTCCAAGTAAGACCAATGCTTTTCCAAATAAGAAGAAAAAGTGGCTGTATACCACTTTGTCAACGGTTCAGTCCTGCAGCCAGATCAACCCTTAGTGCGAAAAGTGAACTGCCCCAAGGCTCTTCTCATCCAGGCTGGGGCTCATAGGAGTGGTGACCCATCAACATGAGAACTGGGGGTATTAGTAACCAATTCCTCAGTCAGGCTTTTAGGCCAGTCTGCTTTTGCAGTTCTGAGGCAAAACAGGGAAGATTTAGTGCACYGCTGCACCCACTTAAAATGTCTACAGTTTTCAATGCTAGAAGGCAAGAAGTGTCTGTAAATAGATTCTTTTCCTTTCTACTTTTTGCATCGCTCCAGTTCCTGTTCCAATAATAACCAAGAGAGATTTACCAGGAAAGCACATAGACTTAATAAATTTTTCGTAAGACAAAATGGGCTTATCATGCTTTTGGGGATAATGATGAGTCTTCTCATTGTGTAGTGATGACATTCCACTCACACATATGAAATCACAAGAGATGAAGGACAAGTCTCCTTGTAACTCACTAACTATACTGAGAAGTTAGCTTAAATGTACCTTGGGTTGACAGGCTTGCTTTACAGCCTCAAGCAGTTTGAGTCTCATACACCAATATGAGTCCCACATGATTGCTCACAATCAATCGGTAAGCAAGGATTGCATGAGGGGTTGTTCATATACACAAGCACTTGGTATTGCAAGCRTGGACCACAGAGAGGTCCTACATGTTTGCTGGATATAGAATCTATATCAGTTGCACGCAGCAAAAGCATGACAACACGCAGACTCTGCAAAGCCAGTGTACTCCTGGGAAGAACAGGGGCAGAGCCACCAGCAGCGGCTAGGAAGATCTGAAGGCTCACCTCTCAGTACAACTGGGCAGCACAGGAAAGCATTACTGACAATCACTTGGGTGACAGTCAGTGAGGAATTGGCACCAGTATAAAAACTTGACAAAACTTTGGGGTTTTTTAAGTGTAAAAGATACAGAGAGGCTGTTCTTTCTCAAGTAGCCTAGCTGTTGTGCAATGGCTACAGGAAGTTCCTTACAGGACAGAGTAGATTTGTTTATATTTGAAACACCAGATCATGAAATAAGATACAGAAAATGCTATCTACGTTAATGAAATGCAGCTGACATCCAGTGATTTTTTTAATTTTTTTTTACATTGCACTTACTCTCACGTCAGGACTCCATAGGGCTAAACAGATCCAGAGCTCTCAGCTTTGCTCAGTTTCAGAGGCTCACTATTGGCAGGAGAATGAAAACTTTAAATAAATATATCACAATCACTATGACGGTATTAGAGTTATTCAGATAATGATAAGATGACATGGGGTAACTATTTGGAGTTAAGAGCAGCTCTAACAACAGATGATCCGTCATTTATATTTAATCCACTTAAGAGATGTTTTTATCAGACAAAGATCAACCCACTGGGACCATTAATAGTTACACTTACAAAAAAAGCCAGCAGCCAGAGACCAACAGAGACAGACATAACAAGAGTTAGTCTCAGAGTCCAAAATCACCAGTAAATTTAGAACACACTTACATGAACAATTTGCTGTGCATGTTATTATTTAAACAGCATTGTAGTAAGAACATATGCATGCATAATGAAAAACAACTACAAGGATCTAATTAAAATTCCCTGAAAAAAAGACCTCAGGAAAATGTGTGGCTCATCCCAGGTGATTTTAATACATTAAGAGGAAAGAGAGCATGCTGGCAAGTTGCCTGAAGCTGGGAAAGAGCAGTCCGCGATGCGGTCTTATTTGTCAGAGCCTAGGTAGGATTATATGGAACAATCTASAGTGTATATACAATGCCTGCTAGGTATTGTGAAAGGAATGCTTGTCTGGGTGCACTATAAACACCCTGCAGGGCTTCTGTTGATGTTAGCAGGAGCTATCCCCGGGACCAGCGCACACGCATCAGACGTGCTGCAGGCTGCGCTCACCCACTCATCATCTGCCTCGTCCACAGGCGGACTCAGCTTGTCCRAGGGCAGGCTCTTCATCCACCTGGAAAAAAAGTATCAGTAGCTAGCACATAATCCAGCGGTTGATCTCACACTGGATTCTTGGGAGTCATCCTGCACTTCACCAATGTTTTCCCTTCTGCCACTAGACTGGGCTAGCAAGAATGAAGAAGATCTCACAGAAGATGAGATTCATAGCTATGTCAGAACAAAAGTGAACACCGCAGGCACCTCCAAGCAATGAAATTTATATGTAAATTTTTCCTGATACTGTCTTCAACAACAGACTATTCAACAGGAATTCAACCATGGTCATTTTCTTTAACACCCAGAATTCTGCTTTTTTTTGTTGGGCTTGGGCAGATGGGGGAGGGATGCTCTAGGGCTATATTCAGCTGCCCTTAACCAGGTAAACCTTCCATTGAGTTCACTGGTAGTCTTGCCTGCATAAAAAATATTCCCAAAGGCCCCTCAGAGTTTGACAGTATTTGACTCGTTTTCAACACAATTCCTTTTCTAGTCTATAATGATCTGTCTCTTCTTTGCGTACAGAGGTGTCTCAGTCCTAGCCTCTGATGCCCTTCCCTTTCATTCCTGTCCTCCAGGACTGTCCCATCAGCCCCCTTTAGAGTACAGATTTATATGCTGTACATATAAGGTGAGCAGACTTATAGCTTCAGAGCCTCTGGCACAAGGTACAAAGTAATAGCAACAAAAACACTGACATATGCAGCTGTTTCTTTAAATAAGGGAAGGCCAAGCAAGGTGACTGCTGCCAGCCAAGTCTGAATGTATAAAGAGAACCACTTCCAGCAAGAGGGCTCACAAAGTTCTTGAAAGTGGGACCACCTCAGAGATGAAGTTGGTCCCATCCCCTCCCCCAGTCTTCCCTGACCTGCTTCAAACTTGAGCAAATCAGTTTTTCCAAGCCTCTCACCCCCTCTATCCCCTTGAGCAGTCTGATTTTTCTATGTGAACATTTTGGCAGATCTCAGAACAGTTTTACTCATTCATTTAATAGTCACAAATAATGGTTCTGTTTCACCAGCTAATTATTTCACCAGTCTCACAGATGCATGCCTTTCCTGTATGTTCGGCAAGGAGGAATCCAGTGCCCACATGAGCAACAACAATAATCTGATTAAAAAACTGATGGGTTCTCATTTCTTCCCTTCAACAGGTTTTGCTCTGTGGATGTTTAAAAGAAAAGCAAAAAAAGGAAAGAATTAGCCCAATTTCTTTAGAAGGACACAGCATGCAAGACATAAATGAAAAGAACCACTGGAGGTCACTGTGACAGAAAAGGAGAATGAGTCAGATGAAAGCAGGACCTCCAATGCACCAGCCACCCGTTTGAGGTGGTGGTGGTGGCGGGGGCTGAAAGGGTAAGAAGAGACTACATCTCCAGTCTGACTTTACTGGAACTTGGAGGCACTGGCTGCAGAAGCAAGGCAGCAGACGAGGCTCGTGTCCACATCAAAAGCTTGAATTCTGACCAGGCTTCCCTCCAAAGAATCTCAAACTTTTATCTCCTGCATGTGTTTACCATCTTCAATCTGACTGTGAAGTGTCCTGCCCTGCTCAGAGCCTCCCAGCTCCGCGCCGTGCTGAATAGGAGCTTTTGTAAAAAACAAAGTTACGTTATATCTTACATATATAATACCATTTTTCTTTCAGAAATACTGTTTTTCCCATCACCAAGGGAACTTTAACCAAAGGCTGCAGATGCTTTGCCTCTGCCCCGGCTGGCAGCAAGGCTTTTGCACCCCAGCCCTGTACACAGCACATGGGACTCGTTCCTAAAAGGAGAATCACACATCGGTTACAGCGCCGCTGGCTCTCCAACCTTTTTCCAAGAAATGCATAACTTGAAATCCTTATTCGCTTTATTAATGCGTGTGTAGGAGGGAGGGAAGGAAGCACGGCGGGGGCGAAGGGGACAAGGCAAGAAACACCACGCCTTTCAAATGTAGGGGGTCATTTTCTGCTTTTTTCACCCTTCCCCCCGCCAGCTGTTAAATCCCACATTTCTCCAGCGATGCCTGCTGCCTCTGCGACAGAGGTATGCGTAGCAATCATCACTTGCAATGGCTGAAATCACTTGGCTGGACCCACAGGAGAAGAGGTTTGCAAGTTCATTTGGAATAAGAATCCAAAAAGCTATACAAGGGTTTTTTTGCCCTTCAGAGGCCCCCTCTTTAGCCTGCAGCTTCCTTTCCACCCCATAGTCTCTCTCTCACACAAATTTCTGCTGTGCCCTTAATCCACCCTGTTGCCCTCCACAAGTTTCTGATAATTTCATATTCAGCACAGAATACCTTATAAAAGCAGGAGGGAAGTGAAATATCTGCTATAAATAAAAGAAAGAAAATGAAGCCGTAAATGTTACATCTTGCAAATGGTGTCCCTTCAAGAGCAGCTTTCCTTTCTGCCTTGTTTTTGTGTATGTCTGCATGTATTTTTGACTAATAACTATGCATACACGCACATGCACGTACGAGTGTGTGTGGGAGAGAGAGCCAGAGAGCATATAAAGGGTATTTGGGGATTCTTTGGTTTTGGACTCTCACACACAGTTGGGGGAGGAAAGTTATAAACATATAGGTAGATCCAAGAACGAATACTTTAATATTTGCAGATCTTGATGGCTGCCAAATGCTAGCATTTCAGGGATGCATATTCACATGCAGCTGGCGACACACGTTGGAAGATACCCAACATTTTGCCAGTTATGTTCCAGACTTGAAATATCTCAGCAGACCCATATGTGTATCTTAACACCAAGTAGGGAATGTTTCCCCTTATTCTCCATACTCATTAACTAATAAGCAAGCAAAATGGTTTGCTGAGAATAGGAGAATGGAAATAAATCCTTTACCAGAAATCCTGGCCTTTTAGAAAGAGCAAGTCAACCTGTTAGCTCCCTAACCTGGAGAAAGACACCAAAGTTTATTAGGCTCAATAACAATCAACCAGCAGTCATCCCCCTTCGGGACACCTCACCTTCATGATACTTTCTAGGCATTTGTGCTAAACAGTTCATTGCAGCTGGACTTTTTATTTAATTTCATTTTCTTAAGGCTACCACACAGCTCCAACATTCCCCAGCTTGCTTACTGCTAGTCTCACCCGTAAGCCGGGTGCCAGTTTTATTTAATTTGTTTTTCCAGTGGCAGCAACAATCTGTGTGGAAAGCATAAACAGAGGGAAAGAATCTGGAATCAGCAAATGGTGTGCACAGCTGCACACCATAATTTCTGCTAGTGAAAGTTTTAATTCAGTTCATCAGAAGAAGAGCAGAAGAGTTGGAGGCAAAGAAGAGGTGGAGTAGTGGAAGAAACATAGCAAGAGGAAATAGTAAAATCCAAGGCAGCTGGAGAATCTTGGAGTCATTATAATTAAGGCCCAACAGGTTACAATTTCTCCAAAAAAGAAGTCAAAACCAGAAACCAGCCAACAGGTCTTCAGGAGAGGTTGCTCAAAGATGTGATTCTAAAATACATTGTAATGGAAACAGGAAAATTGCATTCTGCCTTAATTTCTCTTGCAGATAAGAACATTTCACCAAGACACAAAATGAGGGGGAAAAAAGTCACAAGAGGAAAAAAACTACAGCAATCCAAAAAAGGYAGTAAATAAATTTAAAAACCACAAGTTAAGAAGCATTACTATTGGAGGTGAAATGTCCAAAATGACATTTCAAACCCCTCTTTAATAAGAATATGACAAGTAAATGGCAAAATTGGAAAGCATGGCAAAAAGCAAGTGTAAATATAGAAATGACAAGAAAACATACCCATCACCTGTTCCTCGAAGGCACCACACAGCAGCCATTATTGGTTGTAGAAGCAAGTTAGCTAGTGAACAGACTGAATTGCTAGTATCTATACTTTGAAGTTATTAGGAGAGGTACTGGGAAAAAGTATAAAATCAATAGTGCTATTTCAACAGGGAGGAAGGAAGGAAGGAAGTCACCAATTAACAGTAAGGAAATACAATTTCAGCCTGTAATTAGAACAAAACTGCAAATGCTCTGAAAAGCATCCTCAGCATTTAGAGGCTGGTAGGTGAGTCAGGAGTAAGAAGTATGGCTCCCAGCTTGTTTCTGGCTAAGTATCTTCTGATGTCAAGTCTTTCCTTTTAAAGGGAAAACATTTTTTGTACTTTCTAGACCATCACATTTTAATCAATCCATTCATCCAGACGGGTTCTGTCACTTGCCTTGCTGAAAGCTTGTTGTAGACCATGTTCATGCCTCCACGGTCATAACTGCCTTTTATGCCCCTACTCGTGAGATACTATTAACTGGCCCGTGTTCAGAGGCAGGGGATGATCATGACTATTGCTATTATTGTTAAGACTGAGCTCAACAGAGGCATTTAATCCTCCGTGAGCTTGGATGATTCCTCCCCCCCACAGCAGATCTATTTCACAGGAGCATGTAGGCTTTCATTTGACTACCCATCTTGTAATTTTTTTAATGTATGTGTTTGTATGAGCTTAGGCAGGCTTCTACAATTATTTGGGCTGCATTTGAATGCCCAGTACATCTAACTGTTGTTTCTGGGTAAGATCTAGTCGTGTCACTGCTTCCAGATGAGGAGTTCAAAACAAAAGCTGTTATATCAAGCTGGAGATGACACAGGTGAAAAGATTTGGAGTTACCGCCAGGAGCCATGTTTTCATCCTTCCTTTGCGAGAGATTGCGCTTCTGTTGGGTTCGAGGAGCCGACAGCGGCAGCAGTCCTGCTCTTCTCCTGCTGGGTCCTGAATTAGTACTGGTGTCTGGACAGGCCTCCTCTTCCTCACAGTCCTTGCTTTCCTGTGGCTGATAAACCTGCCGAGAGGTCGCCACTCCTTTCTCTTCCCTGGTGAGCATTTATTAACAGTTAGCAGATGTCAGGGAGAAGAGAAGAGAGAAGGCGATGGCCCACAGCTATAAGCTGCCAGTACAGCACGTACTAGGAGGCCTTCACTTTCTGCCCTCATCCCCTTTCCAGATAGCAGCTGCAACTGGCCTTGTCAGGCTCAGATTATTGTCCAAATAATGCTCCTTGGCAGCCATTTAAGTGCCTAATTGACTGCAGACATCAGCAAATTGCTTGTTTTGGTGATGGCATTAGTACAGAAGCGCAGCATGCTTGTGCTGCATGTACTCCACAGCTACCTGCTGTCTGTGGGGGCAACTGGAGACTTCAGCTTAACCTCGGCTTAGGGCAGGTAGCGTGAGGTTGGTTCCCATTCATATTTTAAAGTCTGCCTCCTCCCTTGTATAAACTTCCTCAGCTGAAACAGAAACAACCCAGATAAACCCTTCAGCACACAATACTTGATGGAAGAGCCAGGGACTGGGGACATGGTTACATGCCCACTTTAATTCGACACCCGTTTGTGCTGCGTCAGAGGAACAGTCCTGCCCACACTCATCCTTGTTCCATTGCTAGAGTTTATGCAGCCATGTGGCAGAAAGATCAGGCTGAAGAATAGTGCTAGTGCCAGCACAAGAGAGGCAGAAAAAAGCGGTAGCCAAGGATGCGATGGAGGGGAGGATGGCAGAGATACCCCTTTTGGCTGCATAGATTTATGCCAAATTAAAGTGACCATTCAATAACTGTGTGAGATCTCAAAACCTGTGATTGTTGAATTTGTTCATGAACTGACATATTCTCAAGGTTTTTACAAATGTTGACGGCCCTTGCAATTTTCTTTTAATCCACCATCACACAATTGATTGAAGACTTCTCCCTTTTAGCAGTGGCTGACATTCATATTAATGTATTTAAAAGAAAGAGTGTTAAAATAGATATGTATAAATGCCTGAGTACCAGACACGCAAAAAGAACTCTTAAAAACACAAATAAATACAATGAATGTAAAAATAAAGTCTTTTCAGGCAAACAATATCTTTTTTTTTTTTTATTTTGTATTTTAAAAGAGCTACAGAGGAAGCGAACACAGTGAAAAGTGTATCTGAGTTTTAGCAAAGATTTCAGGGTATTGCTATTGAACTTTACTCATTTATTTGAAAATTGACTTGAACTCCTATACTGTCAGACTGGAAATTGGCTGAAAGACCATAAACAAAAGGGCAATAAGAAAGACTGCATTTTTGTCACAGCTGTCATGTGAGTCATGGATTTTCATGTGCTTTCAAAGTATCCGTGACTTTTGATATTTAGGGATTTTGCATGTGGGCTGGTAAACGTGATGGTTAAAGAGCTGAACCAATTTCTCTGAAAACCTTGAGTTCTGCCAAGTTAAACCCTAGACTGCACGGGAGGCTAATAGAGAGCAGGAGCTCAGCAACAACACTGTGGTTACACAAAGGATCAGACCAGTGAATTCTCACTGAGAGCTTTAATTCCTCCAGGGATAGAGAGATTTCTCTTTCCCCACAACATTTGCAGTTAGGTTGAATTTGCAAAAGCCAGCTCTGGCAAAACAATGACTGAAGCTAAATGGCTTCTCACAGCAAAAGATAGCATATTAATTACTTGGGGGAAAAAAAAAAAACAAACCAAAAACAAAAACAAAAGAAAGAAAAAAAGAAAAGAAAGAAAAGGAAAAAAAAGATGAGTTACCTCTAACAAAACCAGCACTTCTTCACCTGCATCCCTGCATCTGTCACGTCTCTCTCATGACATTTCCGTAAAATTGTAACAGTACTGAGTCAGACCAAAGATCCGTCTGGCTCAGTACCCTGTCTCCAATGCTGGCCAAAAGCAGATGCCCAGGGAAAATTATAAGCAAAAGATACAGTGATACTTCCTTGGAACACTCTTCCAACTTCTAACAATTTGCAGTTTAGGGACTTTCTGGTTTTGTATTTAATAGTCTTAGTAGATTTTTCTGCCATGAATTTGCCCACACACTTTTTGAAGCTGTGTAATCTTTTCTTGAAGTTACTGTCACTGAAGATTAATCAGAGAATTCAGTGCTAAACAATGATACTAAATAAATATTCAGAAAGCACAGGCAAACTTGCCAAAGGAGTTGCCCTTCGTCCTGTGGTGAACATTCCTTAAAAAAAAAGGAACGGGGAGAAAGAAATCTTTCTATTGCTCCATCAATTGCCTGGTCACATAACCAGTACGAAAAAGTGGTCGAGTATCTCAGGATACACTAGAGCTAATTATACACCAGAACTTCTATATATACAAAATATAGGAACGAGAAATAAAGATGGAAAAATAGTGTTTACAGTAAGAGATGCTGTTAATAGCTATTACAGCATGGAGAGAGATTTCAGACAGACAGATTATGGTTTCCTTAAAAAGCAATGATCAGTCTATTCATCCTTTTCCAACTGCACTTGTTCAAGTAAAAGAGGAGTTTTGCAAAGGGACATTGAGTTTTCTTCCCTGCATTTTTTTTTTWTTATTATTATTCAGCCAGGGCACCCRAGGCTTAATTGATCCAGCCAAAAGTCTTAGGACCTGTTGTTCCTCCTTTACCTTCTGTGCTATAAACAAAATAGCAGGAGCTGGAGGATGCTTGATCGACTGTACACTTTTGAAAACTCCAACTCTGAAAGGCCTTACCACACTAATTCATTAATTTATCATAAGACTGATAAAAAAAGCCCTGTATCTTCCTCGTAAAGCTCTCCCATTTTGTCAGAAGTGGAATCCTGTGCATATGCATCTGTACATAAAAGTGTCCCGTTGCCTGCTCTGACATGCCAAGTTCCTTGCGGTAGAGATTATGTTCTCCACTAGCAAACATATCAACTCTGATGTCAAACCAGTTAGAAACAAAATAAGATTACTTTTTTTTAAAGTGACATTTTATTTTCATAAACACAGGTAAGGAAAAAATCATGGCGATCAAAAAATCAAGCTGCAGAAAAGATTCTTCTGGACATTGCAGGAAATCTGTAGTACAGGCCTTTGAAACCACATTGATTACACAGAGCAAATTAAAATWCTTCATTGAAACTTAGTTTTTGAAAATGCCAGGGCAATTACGTGTCCTTGATTTGTATGCATAATTATAGCATTCATGYATACAAAGGAATATTTGTAAGGGGAATTATTGCAATGACATACCAAAATAAGGCACTCGGTAAGGCATTGGGTATTACGAAAAAGCCAACCGCACACAGCTTCCTTATTCCCTGTATCTGCTAGTCACTGTGGATACAGCAAAACTCAGAAATAATCATGTGCATGGCTCTGCATGAGCCAGACCTGCGGTGTGGAAGATGTCAATTGAAACTATTGCAATTCAATAAATTCAAAGTCCACTAAAAGTGGGGTCTTACACCAACAGGTAGTGCTGTCAGCTCTGTCTTAGCTATCTAAACTGTACTTTTCATACTAGGCTTTGGAAAGCCCTGCTGTCTTGCAGATGATGTTTCCCTGGGCTCCAGAACCCCATGGGCCTGAGACTGCAGCATTGTGGGCCAGTTGGAAACCCATCATGGAGCAGTTTTGCCCAGCTTTGCCTGCCTCTGCTGTTCAAAAATCATGAGTCAAAATAAAGAAAGGATCTTCTTTTTTTTATGCTGCTTTCTGAATCTGTTATCTATCTTTTGATCTGAATTACAATACATTAGTTTTCTGTTCCATGTACAAATCGCTGAGACCCACATAGTGTCTTTAGTGCCTATATGATAGACAAAAATAACCTGCTTCCCATTCGGTTTCTGCTTTTAAGGCTACTTCCCTTTAATGTTTTCTGGGTTTGTGTGTTTGGTTTTTTTTTTAAAGTACACATTTTCTATCTTATTTTCTATCAGTTCTTATTAGGTTAATTTTTACTTCTAATGTCCTTGATCACATCCCTTGAAGAGGAAAAGAAAGATTTTTCAATTACTCCTGCTTCAGTCTCATAAACCATAGTGGCCCATGGGAATTCCACAGTGCCATCTGCTGCAAGGGACTAGAATAACCGATAATGCAGCACGKTTTTTTCCAGTTGATCTTACCTTCCTGGCTTGTTCCAAGGTCTCTTTTCCTTCTGCGCAGATCCCAGCACATTTTGTTACCATGCCAGTTTCTCTGGCTCCCTTTTGTGCTGTACTTGTGGTCTCAGCATTACACTACTTATTTCCAATCCTAATTTTACCATTCTTTTTTTTTTTTTTTTTTTGTGGGTAGGTGTGGTAGAGCCATGTTGGTTTCTGAAGCATGACTATCCCCCCTTGCCAGATCACTGGCATCGTCTTTCCTTCAAGAAGACCTCGAGAAAATTCCCTTCAGAGTCTGCCCATGATGATTGTTCATTGGCTAGAGGGTGAGGTGAGAGATTCAAACCAAACAAAGCACTAACATCCTTCTGGAGGGAGCCAAATGTGCTGTCTCTGCAGCTTCTGCTGGCCTTGGAAGCAAGAGATCAGGAGAGAGAAATATATCACTGCTCAGTTTGAGAGCAATAGAGCAGAGCCTGTGTTGACTGACAATTCGAGCATGGCCTGGCACAGCTCATTGCTTAGCAAGGATCAAAGCAACTAAGGTTCACAAGAGTGATGCTTTTTCCTTTGACACTGTGAGTTGTTCCATTTAGGTTAGATTTGGAAGCCCAATGCTTAAGTGGGATATAAGTGGGCTGTAGAGGCCTTGGGTTAACACTCCGTGATGGTGTGATTTTCTGGCTTTGTTTTTGTTTTAGGGAAACTTTAGGGTGCAGTGAGACACAGTAAGAAATGTTTATCAGTTAACATGATCACCAGCTGACAACATAAACCCGTATTTGGAATAAAAGTTTCTTCAGTATCTCAACAGTTTATTAGCTTTAATATGTGTTAGAATAAAAACAATATTAAAAAAATGAATGTTTGATATCATCAGACTCCACTACACTCAGGCAATTATTCTATCCTGCATAGTCCTGCTGATGGGTAGATCAAGGGAGCTTAATCTTTCACCATGGAGTATGTAGCCAGAGAGGAGCTTATCTAGCACTTGCCTACAATCTGGCTAGATTGTATTAAACTGAATGCTCTTCACTGCAGCTGCGAGTGACTGTAGTCTAAAAATCCCTGTAGAATAACAAAAAGGAAAAGGAATGGAACGGAATGGGGAAAATATTAGGCTGCAAATCACAATATCCCTCCAAGCCAAGTAAGGCATGTTTATTCCCCAGACCAGTTCTCACCTCAGATTTGATTGATTACTGTCACGTTCTGACTGGATTTGAGAGATAATAATGAATTATGCATATTATGCAAACACAGAAAAGAGAATAAAGTATGGTTATCAATTTATGTGTTTCCTTAAATTACAGGCTTTTATGTACACTGGTCATATACACATGTTTGAACATTAGTGTACATTTGACAATTCCAGGCAGGAAGATTTCCTTCATTACTATAAATAGATCTGTAGCCTGTTAAGCACTAACACAGCCATTAACAAGTTATGTTTATTCTCTGATCAGAAAACACATCTACCTAGCCATGCCAAAGAGACATCGATATTTCTAAAATTAGGCAGGGAAGGTCAGTAATCTTTTAATAGCACTGTTAAAAGTCAGCATCCTAATTAAGTTATGAATTACAAAAGGCTTTTCAAGCTGGAGCTACTTGCTCAAGGACCAAATAGGTATATAAGGAGAAGTTCCTCATCGAGTCTCAATTCCTTTCTATATAAGTAATGCCCAAGAATCTTGAGTAAGGATTGATCCCAGCTATGTAAGTGTCTTGAGAGCTGGTTAGCTGGTTAATAGGTGATCTAAGGAAAGGGTAGTTGTAAGTGTGGTTTTATTTTATTTCTTGTGTGTCTGTTTTGTTAATCTTGGAGTAAGAAGAAATTCATTCTTTACTTTCGCTTGGGTTTTTTTTGTTTGTTCCATCGAAAGGGCAGTTGGCAAACCACTGAGGAATTTCAGCAGAATTAGAGTATTCCTCAACAGGGGGGACAGGACCATGGCTGTAATGACCAACATTTCCAAGGAATACTCAAGATTACTGAGGAGGTAGCGAGGTGGTTCCTTGCTAAGCAGTATGGAGGCAAGTCTGGCAGTGCTGCTATTAGGAATTGCTGTGGAAGTGGGGGCCTTACCAGGGTGTCCACACAGTGGGACAGTGGCTTCAGCACCTGAGACTTGATGGTCACTCACAGTTTTCTAGCACACACAGAGGAAACTGGACGGTGTGACCCTGTTTACCACAGTCCTAAAATGTTTTTTTAAAATATTAAATTACTGTTCTCCTACCCCAGAACAAAGGATCCCCTTGGAGTGCTGATGGTCCACCCCTGCAATTCACTCTAAATGACCAGAAAGGCCACTCAGCCTTCCCCCCCTGCAGAGGAGTGCAACTTTTCATTGGGTTGGGGGCTATTTTCCCATGCAGAAACGACCCCCTGGGCATTATAACATATGCTCAGTTCATATTTACCTGATCTATTAGAGGCAAAAGCAGTTCTGACAAGAACAGTAATTACAAGAATGTAATGTTCATTTCTACAGAAGGCACGGTGTCTGCATGCCTGGGAAGGGCCCAAGATGCTTACAGCATTTCTATTTTCCATGCTGTGGTGAATTTGGAACCTTTACACAGCTTAAGACAGAATAAATTTCACTCCAGCACAAATCTCTTGATCATTTCTCCTTCAAATGTGGGAAAACAACACTGAGAATGTGGAAAGTGTAGAGCACATCATAAATCCATGGACACAGGAACTCAGAAAGCTGCATAAGGCACATAAGGTCTGCTATAAAGGAAGCACTGTGCTTTCATATTATTTTCTGTTTAAAATCTACATGTGTGGTTTGGGACAAAGGTCTTTTAGTGTGGAAGAAAGAAGGTTCAGTGTTTTTCTTCTTCTTTTTTTTTTTTTTTTTTTTTTCCTAAAGAGAGGTACGTCTCTGGAGAGACAGTGAAGAGATGTGCTCCAGCCTCTAGCACACACTGCTGCAGGAAAGGTGAAATTTTTGAAACCACAGAAATAATACTGAGGAGAACTCAGCACCAAGGATATAGTTCATGTCTGAATAACCAACAGGTGTTTAAGCAAAGATAAAGGTTTGCATGCTGGCTGTCGTTTGGTGAGTTTCATTACTGTGAGTTTCACAGAGCCTGGGAAACCTTCAGGTTTCCTTTTTGCATCTTCGTATGCTCAACATGCCTGCCCTTTTCCTTGTCACAGATGAAATTCAGTATTAAAGTCCCCAAAGGACTTTAAGTACACATAATCTAGACAATCTAAAAACAAATTGTAGATGAGTCATCTATTTAATGGAAGAAGCCAAATCATCAACGTCAGCTGTCACAATAAATGCTATCAACTCTATTTTTGCTAGCATATGCTCTATATTAGGGAGAGACATAGAAGCTGAATTTTGTAATTCACATTCACTGTGCCTATTGATGACAGCAGAGTTTAGGTGGGGCTCATCTCCCCTCACTTTCAGTTTTTACACAGTAGATTTCATTCTATAGCCAAATGAGTCACTCCGAGCTCCCTTGATAAATAGTGAAGAGAAAGTGGCACTTTCAGGGACCCATTTTAGTTGTCTAGCTTCAGATGGGATAGATTATGCTCTAGGTATCATTAATTATACTGATTTGATCCTGACTGTAAATGGAGCCCAGTGTGACCAGTTCAGATATGGTCTTTGATACTGCAGCCAGGTATACCTGGATGAGCTTGCCCTTTCATACTTGAAGCAAGGGAAAAGTAGTTCTCACAGTGCTGCTGGCTGCAGACTCACACAACTTACTACTAACTTTTTTGTAAAGTTAAATGAGAGATAACTGGAGTTTCATGCATGATGAAGCCCAAGTTTTGCCACCATCATTCACACCAATCAAATCTCAGAGATGGTTCCCATGCAGTGGAAATGCAGTGGGACAACATTATGCTAATAGGTTTCTAGCATCTTTCCTGAAAACATACCTCAGGATATATTCTCACCTACCCTGTGAAACTGTCAAAGGAGTATCAGTAGGACAGTTATAGCCACAGTGTGGGGTGACTGAGCTGGAACATCTGAGACCCCACAGACCTCCACAAGGACAAAATAGCCTGAAGCTCAGGTTGGTTTAGGAGGAATACGGCCTGACTTCTTTGAAAGAAATCATAAGCTTCATATTATCTGTGGCATCTTAAAACGTTGTTTTCCTAATTCAGCCTAAATTTCATTATATTACATTTTCCTCCCTTCCTTATATAAATGAACTTTTTGCTCACTCAAAACAGTATTTTAAAAACTACAGGCCTAACAAGCAAGATTTCTAATCCAAATAAATCTGTGCAGTATACAGTATACATACTTGTTTGTAAATCTTTGTTAAATTGTGTGGTGGAAAGGAGAAGTAAGATAATATTTTCCTCAAGGGAGGCTTGTTTAGGTGCAATGAATTTCAAAAGTTATTATTATTGCTTTAGGAAAAAATGATTTTTGCTTGTGGCACAAACATGCAGAAATACCAGAGTACAACTAGAACTAAAATGATGTGAAAGATTAATCAAATTTATGGAAATCACAAAGACTGTTTCACTGTTCTTTATGCAGATATTCTACAGCACTGCAAATTGCAGAGCAGTGAGGTAGCTTGTATTTGGCTACTGCTGCTCCCGTGGGCTGCTGTGGGAGAAAAATTGCTCTTCTCTGCTCCATAAACGTGGGTTTTGACAAATTGGGGGACTGTAGAAAATCGAGGTTCCCTATTCAAAGAGGTTTGTCTGTGTTGTCTTTGATGCCTGACCATTTATGATTCAGAGTTACAGACACCCCAACAGCATCTCCCATTGTAAGAAGCAAAGTCCTCAGTAGGCTCAACAGAGGACCGATAAGAAGCCCTCATGTATATGGGATTTTGCTACCAGTAGCAGCCATTGTACCACCTGATCCCAGGCACCCAGTTCCCCCAGGGGTCCTTCTACAGGTGCTGCTGGAGGTCGTTATGTCTCCCTTGCATCAGCCTCAGGAGAATCCTGTCACCCTTGTCTATACAAGGAGTCCAGGGACACAGCTAACTTAGCCAGCTCGGCTCAGTTCCTAAAACTGGATGCTAAAACTGGACTCTCCTAAATGATTTCATTTGACTTCTCAGCAAGGAGAGGAATAAAAGCTGTTGCACAGCTGTGAGGTGCCAATTTTCTGGCGATCTACAAGGATCTGACTGTTCACATAGTGCCGTTTCAGCTCTGTTTCAAGAGGTTTGTAGCAGAGAGTGATCCAGGAAGGCAAGATGTCACCCCAAATTTCTACATGTCTCTGGATTCTGAAAAAAAGCACAGTGGTGGTGCAGATACCAGGATTAAATGGATTTATTCATCCTTGCTGATATTGGATCGGAAAGCACTTGCAGAAACCTTAAGATTCACCATTAAGATGATGATGATGTTCAATTACAGGTAAAAAGCTATAGTCACAGAGCAGATAATGAAAGCAGCAAGAGTACTAGGGATATCAATCTCTTTATAATACCCATGCCTACACATAGACATTCACCTACACATGTACAGCACCTTCTGTGGCAAAGTATCTTTAATTCTGCAGAAAGTCAACATGGGAGTCAGTGTCAAACAAATGTCATGGTCTCTCACACATGCAGAATTTTCTAAATGCTAATGCAARCTTTTACTGCATTGTGTGTAAAGAGAGAAACGAACAGATAGCGTATTTAAAATCCTGTCTTAAAATCCAGGCAGATTCCAGCAGGCACCACAAACCTGTGTTAGCAGTGCAAGCTGCAGGAGACAGGGGGTTGTATTGAAAAATTTTGTTCTACCATACCATGTAATAAACAGCTCTTTAAAAAACCTCTTCTGGTTACTGGCAGTGTAGGTAGGAGAGCTAACCTCCCACCTACTGGAACTCTCTCAAATCCATGGAAAGAATATCAGTGATTTTACTTTGGAACTGGCTTTAAAAGCGTGCATATCTTACATAAAAACAAAGAAGTTGCCTTTCTATGAAACAAGAGTATATATATAGTCAAACTTTTCTGAACAGAGATGGCTTATTTGTCATTGAAATCATGCCCATCGAATATCTGAAGACATTTGTTTCCATGATGAACTTTGTTATCCCTAGAATCCAGAGTTAACCCCTACTGAGAATTGTTGTATTTTGTATAAATTCTCAAAAGTAAATATATTTTTTCCTAAAGCTGTTACCAGGTTATCATAGTTGACTGTCCTCTGCGGTTTTCCAAGGAATCTTTGGGATCCTGTGTGGAAAAGTATGGTGTGTTACATACGGAAACACGTTTGCAGTACATACTGGGCTTGGAAACTTCCATGGCTTGGAAACTTCGTGACACTGAAGGATTTATTCTATCATCAATAGAAATATTAGATCCTTCTGAGAATCTTTCATGGATGTAGGCTCTTTGGATCTGTAAAGAGAGTGGATTTTCGGCTCAAACAAGTGCCCAGCATTAAAATCTCCATCTTGAAAGGACAGAGTGAGTTTTAATAGGCATTTCAATGCCAAGACATGTCAGTCAAATTATTATTGGCTCTAGCTGCACTCTCACAAGCTGTTACATTCTTTACCTGCAGCAGAGTGGCACTCAAAAAGGTGCAAAATTCTTCTTTGCTTTTGAAAACCCCAATGAAAGTTTAAAAAAAAAAAAAAAAACAACAAACCAACAACCCAAACCCTCCAATCTAATTCACACAACTGAAAACCTCTGATCTACATACAAGAAGGGTAGACCCACAAACTTCAGTAGGAACTGTCCTTTGAGAGATAGAAGTAAGTTCACAAAACCAAAATATTTAATAATTAATGTGAAATCCATAAAAATATCTGATCCCTGACATAAACTGAAATGGACATGAATTCTAGCCTTATTACTCCTGTTACCACACATGCATGCATGTGCATGTACGTGCAGAATTACATCAAGTTGCACAAGTCACAATAGTCTCAGGCTTGCTCTTATCCCAGTTCCCAATTTTTTAAATCGGAACTGCGTCTTGCAAATAAAATCAATCTCACTGAAGTGTTACATGGTTCATATATTCCCAGGATGGGAATTTTCTTTAGAAAAAATGAATTACATTGAGAAGCAGGGGAAGGGGGTGAGCAAGAGAGGGAAGGGGAAATCAGAATTGTTATTTTTAAATCACAATGTTTTGAAATGTGATCTGCCCTCTAGTCTAAGATTTCCCAGCTGCCCTGTCTTCTTTTTTTTTCCCACTCCTTTTTCTTTTTTGTGAAGGAAGGGTTAAGACAGGAGGGAAAATCATATATACACAAACCAGCTTTGTCTAGAAACTCTAAAAGTTTGCAGAAAAGAAGTCCTATATGAATTCAGGGAGTGGAGGCTAGGGGGTGTTTCGTGGGGAATCACACTGCTATGTAATTACAGATCTTGTATACGTATAAACAAACTCCACCTTAAGATCAGCAGAGAAAAGACTTGCTTACTTGTCTGATAGCCAAGAAAAATTAAACTAGAGCAGGCTATAAATAGAATGAAGAAGAAAACTGAGAAAAAAAGCCCTGATGGCTGAGAGAAAATGTTCTTCCTTGCAAAAGGGTTAGAGTTCTGCTTACAAACTCTGCTAGACCTGGTATAAGTCTCTTTTTTTTGTACTTCATAAGAGCTATCATAATACAGATCTTTCCTGTAGAGCTTTCAGACCATCCCTTGGGCATGCCTCCAAATGAGTGTCAAAAAGTTTCATTTCAAGACAAGGCTCAAAGTGCAGTTCAGATACCATGAAAGGACAACAGTAAGAAATTCCACAAACAAAAACCTGCAACCATTCCTTGCCCGTGTCCTTTTTTTCCAGGTAAGAAAAGTACAGCCTGTTGTAGTTCCCAATCTTCCACAGCTCCGGACTCAGCTCACCGTGCTGATCCAGGCTTGCTGTGACAGTCTCTAAGGGGTGATCTGCCACCTGAGAACTTCCAGACACAACTACATCATCTGCTCACAGCTCTCCCGCCTCCCGACATAAGAGCTGGAGCTGGAGCCAGGCAGCAGGAAGCACCTGTAAGTATTTTACATCCACCAGGGACAACACCTCCCATCTTGCAGACTTCTCATCTGGCCGAATACAGTCAGGGACCTACCCCCTCCTCCTCCTCAGGTAGCCAGAACCCTGGCCAGGGTGCTTGTAAGCGGCCACAGTTCATGGGATGAAGGCATTTCCTCTCTGCCGTAAAATGCATCATTTACTATCACAGCCTTTTTCTCCATCGGGAACGGCTGGCAATGGATATTTGCTCCTCTCACCCTTCCTCCTCCCTCCCTTTTTCCACCACCCCCGCATACGCTAAGCCCCAGGAGGTTTCACAGGAACGGAGGAGGAGGTTGTACATTGTCTGAGAAGGGTTTATAAGCTGCCCTTCTGGCACAGAACTAGAATCAGGACATTGTTTAGATACATGTCTGAACTAGAGGAATAGGCACAATGAAGCTGGATGCCATTGGGTGGTTCACAATGAGTAAATTAGTCTACAGTACATTAACCAGCACATCACCACAGCTGCAATTCTCTCTCCCTTCCTCTCTGACTTTGACTATGCCAGGTAATATCCTCACAGCTACAGCGCAATGCCAAATGTACTTTGGATTATTCCATGTTTACTGCATAACACAACAGTCTCTGGAGACAGAACTGGAGACAGAGCTGGAGACAAGGCTACCTACACGGTCTGGGATCCATCCAGGAAGTCAAGTCATCTAGTCAAGATAGGAGGAGACAGAACCAGAGACAAGACTACCAATGTTGTAGCTCAGACCAGAGCAGGATCAGAAACAGGGCTATAACACAGGCCTGGTGTCCATCCTGGAAATCCAGTCAACAACTCAGGACAGCAAGAGACAGGCACATCCACAACATCACTCAGGCACTCTGGGGGCCCAGGACTGTGCTTAATGGAGCTCATGGACCAATGGGCAGGGACTGCATGGATGGAGGCCCRGGGTAAGGCTGGTCAGGGCAACTAGGGGCTTTTGGTGCACTCAAGGCCCTGACTGCTGTAACTTGGCAACAGAGCTTGTAACATGAGGGAATTACTGTCCTTTAGTAATCTAGTAGTGCTCTGTCCCATTGCTCAACTCAGCTCAGCACACAGTCTTAAAGGGATGGTCCCTCAAGGGATTGGTAAGGTCAGTAGATCCATATATTAAATTTCCAGATAGTAGCTGTCATGCAGATAGCTAGTGCTTGTCCAGCTACCTCCACCCAAGAATCCAGCAGGGCACATGAAAGAACTTAGCATCCCTACGTAGATGCTCAGGTCAATAGGAGAAACACAGCATATTTCATGGCATCTTCAACACTTTGCCCTTTTTAAGAATAAAGCTGTGAATGGAGTACAGAAATTTGCAGAAGTCTGGAAATAAAAGAAGCATTTAAATTGGGTTCCCCAACCCTTTATCCTGGTCTTCGAGATCAGCATATCTAACACCTTGACTGGCTCCTTGAAGCCAACTGGACGAAAAGCATCACTTGCTTTTGTTTGGGTTCAGCTAGACCGCTTAGTAACACTCGTGGTTACATTAATCATTCAAGCAGTCAGAATGTTCTCCTTTTTATAAAACTCTGTGAGATAAGACCATCAGATGCTCCTGCAAGCCTATCTGAAGACACTGTATCTCTGCCTGAAGAGAACCACTCTTAACCCTGTTTTCTAATGTAACATCTTTACCAACAGTACTGTCTCTCTGCTCTCCTGCAGCCTAAACATAGTTTTGCAGTCTAAATCCAAAGTTCCACTTCGGTACAACCAGGCATTTAAAGTTGTAATCTTAATCTTCAAGTTTGGGAACAAAAACCCTCATCTAACTGGTGCCATTTCCAGTCAGAACCACCCTTGCAGTAAAGTGTTCCATTTTATAAACCCCAGTCCTTGAGGGCAAACAGCTAATTGTTTAAATGGTGTTGTGCAAATGTTCTAGAGGTGAACAATCCCCCAAACACCTGCTGCTGTAGTTAATGCCTGTGCATTTACTTCTAGCCATAACATGCACATGTATAATCTCTGTCTGTGAAGAGACATTACAGGAAAAGTTTTAAAAAGGCAAGAATGTTCAAGCCACCTTCTTCTAGCTTTTCTTTACCAAAAAGAGAATGTGCAGATGAGTGTGATCTCAGACCAAATGGCGAGAGGATTTAATTACTTTTAATACATTCATGTGTCAGAAGACACACGTACATAATGGAGGGCCTCTATTTTGTATGGAAAAGTGGCCATGCAATGACTGAAAGATAAATCACTTCCCAGCCTTGACAATTTTCTGAGAACAAGATTTAATATAAGGCAGCCCACTGGCTGCACTGCTTGCCTCCCACATGCACTGTGGAATCCCTCAGAAGTAGGGCGATCAAAACCAGTGCCGCAGCCCCTGCTCCACAGTAGGTCTATTGACCATTCTGGTTTGCTGTCCTCCCCTCCGGCACCAACTTACTTGGGTGCCCCACACCCTGTGAAATCATCCCACAAATGGCTCAGGGCAATAAGCGGGAGCAGAAACGAGTTCTTTCAAAAGCTGAGATGGCAGTTTATGCCCAGAAGCAAAAGAACTGATAAACCTCATAATACTTTAACCTCACAAGTTAACTGCAGGTATTATTCCTATTCAAGTGCTTAATCCTACCCTGACTCTCAAACTGCTTGCCTCCATGTCCCACAGCAACAAATTCCACAGGTTGATTAGATGCCACTTTAAAGTTTACTGCCTTTCAAGTGCTTTAAACACGTAGTCTTCATTTTACCATGTTGATCCAGCATGAAGAGATAAATGGAAGTGTGCAGTTAATTACAACCCCGTCAGCTCTCATCCTAGTAGAATGAGAGCTGGCCAGGTAACCAAGAGCTCCTAATGGCAAGGATGTTCTTAAACTAAGGAGGTAAGGGTTGAGGTTCCAACCATCTTGGATGGATGTGAGAAATGACAAGGAATGTGAGGCCAGGTTTTCTGAAGTGGCCTACCCTTGTTCTCAGAGAAATTTTATAACTTAGTTTAGTGGGAGCACAGCAATACATTGGAAGAATCCTCACTTTAATTAACACCTGAAATMCAGAAGTTTATTCCCTCTATCAAAAACAAGTTAGGATACTATGATAAATGTATTTTTCTTTCAGAGGCAAATCAGCTCCCACAATAATCAATTTAGCCGGACCTATTTGGCTAAGAAGGACCATTGCAATGGTGGTTTAAAAACTTAGCATCAGTATGTTAAGTTCTTCAGTACAACTCCTGCTTCTTCTTTGCTCAGGTCAGGATGTTCAGCTCGTGTGAGTCTGCAGAAAAACACAAACATCCATTAGTATTCCTTTTTACCATACATTTTAATGTCAAAAATACCAGTTCCATAAAACCAGAACTCTTAATGGTTGATTTAGAATAACCTTGTATCACAAAATTGCTTCTAAATTTTGAATGGAATTTTCTGTAAAGTTTAGTTTCAGTAATTTGACACTTATCTGGAATATAGGTCAAAACCTTGTTTCACTGAAAAAATACTTACTTATTTAAATAAGTGGGACTGCTCTGAGATGACAGAAAGACTAGGCTACAGATCTTCCAATAGATTCACAGCAAGCAATCATCCAAAATAAACTGTAAGTATCTAAGTCTCAATAAAGCAGAACAGAGAACTCCAGTGGAGTGTTAGGCCTAGCTGGCCACTGTATAGTCAGGACCTGGGGGGAGCCTGAAACAGATTAAAATTACTCCATTTTAAAGCTCGGTAGAACTTCTTTTTTCTTTGTGCAAAAAAATTAACATGGAAATCCTCTTACCATGTGTCAGAGATTAGACTGCCTGGAAAGGAGGAAAACCAAGGACCACATTGATATGAGACAAGAGAGAGACACGCAAGAGGCTGACCAAATAACTTCAGTGTAGATGATAGCCTACTAATTGGGGCCGTCAGCTGGGGTATAAAAAAATTGAATTTAAACCTCTGCTAAGTCATTCTCTGCCAACCCACACGAATGCCCTAAGTAGACAGCTCTTAGCTGTCCCAAGGTGTCTTTGCACATGTGTGTGAAAATATTTTACAAGGTCTTTTGGTTTTCCTTGGCCTTGCCACTATACAAGTAAGGAACCTTTCTTGAACCTCAAACACTTTCGTGGGATAAAGCACTCCTCTTTCTGCTGTTGAAAGCTGTGCACTTTTAAAGCTCAGCCTCCTGAAAATTTTGACACAAGGAACTGGCTGTGTTAGTTCTGTAGAGGATTCTGCTATGCAAATGGGCACTAAAGTAATAAAATCATCAAAGCAATGCTAGCTATTCAACAATGAGTTGCCATTTGTTGCCAGAGAAACACTGTGTTGAATGAAATGCATTTAGAAAAACATTACTACAAAGGGAAAATATGAGTAATCAACCCAAAGCAATGAGCCATGGAAGCTTGTTTTATGAAATGTCTTCCGGACTGTCTCAAAACATTAGACATGCTGACAGAGATATCAGAGAGTTTTTCTGTTATTTCTTATAGAGGTGGTTTCAATTTTAGATTCATCACCCCAAACCTATATCATCTTGGTCTACCTGTCATGTTAAGTCTTTGAATTGGAGGAGACTGAAAGTCTGAATGTCATGAGAGAACCTGAAAGAACTTAATTCCAACCAACATGCTCATGGTTATGCCTTTTTTTTTGTCTTTTTTTTTGTGTGTGTGAATATCCTTCCCTCGTTCTTCCACATGACTTCCTCCCCCCTTCCTTGAAGACAGTGAATCAAATCCTACTCCTTGCACCATATAACACAGGCAAAGAAATTCTCATATGAGTAGAGAAGGAAAACTACATTTCAGGAACTTAAGCTGAGCTCTTCAGAATGATCTCCATCCTTGAAGTCTCTTGTTTTATTAAATCCATAAACTTGAAATATAACATAGCCGAACTAACTGACTTATGACGAACCAAAAATTCAGTTTGCACATAAACAGCTTTCTTTATGGCATGCCATATTCTGCATGGAGGGTTGCAAAGTAATCTGCTGATAGTCTGGGCTAGTACAAAAGTAATATTTTCTCCATCAGAAGCAAGAAGAGAGTACAAAAGAACTGTGCCTCTTTAAAGCATGCATTTTTTTCCCTCAGGTGCTCGTGGAGTTACACAACTTTGGTTTTGCTTAGGTTGAGAAAATATGCTAGGAATCACATAGAAACACACTGTAGACCTCATTAGCCTGCTGGGTGATTTTAATAACCTGCAAATATTTGATTAGGAAAAAAATTATCTCCTTACAAATAAAATTAAGGAGGTACACAAGCAAGTCTGGTCATATCGGCATTCCATATATCGGCATACAGATGTGATTTTGGTCATCTGCATGGAATAAATAAGTGTATTGGCATATTCTCTATCCTGTACAGATAAGCAATGTCTACAATATCAACACCAAGAGGCCAAGAGACATGGAAGCTTGAATCCATTGCATTTGCCTTTTTTGTTTCAAGGGTTATAGGATGAGTTGTGAGTTTAACAAAGTACATTTTCAAGTAAAACATGGAGGCAAAGAGAAATCACAAGTGGGCACAAACTCCCACCTGGGCCTGGAGCTTTCTTGATTAGCCAGAAGGAAGAATAAAACAAACAAGACCTAATCCTCTTACCCTTTGTATCTTAATTGGCTGTGAAAATACAGACTGCAAAACACTCATCAAATAATAAAAACACTGACTCACAGCAAATCTTTTTCTTTCCTTTTCATTTTAATTTTTTTCCATCTTGTTTCAAGCCTTCTTAGCTAATTTAGGTGTCAACCTACTTTGTAGAAATGCTGTCAACTTTATGACATTGTTTCCATTAGAGTGTGCACTTTTCCATTTTGGCGACTCTCTCAATAAGAAGTGCCATCAGAATTAAAACACTTGAGGGTAGGATTATGTCTAAGTATATCCATTACTTTTGCTCGAGGAAAATAAACTGCTGTTGTCACTTGATAGGTACTTAATCTGTTACAACAGGATCTTTTTTTTTCTGTAATTCTGCTTTTACTGACTGATGCATATTCTCCTATGACACTTTCCTGGAGAATTTTTCCTCTGGCCATGTGTATTGGTCATCAGCAAAGAAAATAGCATTCCAGGCATGCAGCTGGTTCTAACACATTGCAGGCACAACATATGAGCCCTTACCAAGCTATCGTGTCTGTTCTGTAGTGCCATCATACCGCAAGGACCTGCTCTACTCCTCTGAAGTAACCCAGTGTCGTGGTTTAACCCTGGCCAACACCTAAACATCACGCAGCCGCTTGCTCACCCCCCCACCTCCGGTAGGATGGGGGAGAGAATCCGGAGGGCACGAGCAGGAAAACTTGCGGGTTGAGATAAAAACCAGTTTAATAATTGAAATAAAACAAAGTAGAACAGTATAATAACAGTGATAACAACAACAACAATAGAATATACAAAGCAGGCGATGGACAATGCAACTGCTCACCACCCGCCAAACCAACGCGTTGCCCAATACGCGAGAGCCCATCCCGTGACGCCAGAGCCCCCCCCACACTTAGTTTTTATACTGAGCATGACGTTGCATGGTATGGAATACCCCATTGGTCAGCTGGGTCAACAGCCCTGGCTATGCTCCCCCCGCCAGCTTCCCATGCACCTGGGCAGGGCATGGGAGGCCGAAAAGTCCCCAGTGCAAGCACCACCCAGCAACACCCAGAACATCAATGGGCCATCAATGCTCCTATTATACCAAACCCAAAACACAGCACACACCCCCAGCTACTGGGAAGAAAGTCGACTCTGTCCTAGCTGGAACCAGGACACCCAGATGCTAATCCAGCTAGCTCTGAGGACAGATGGCTAGCCTATCAAAACAAAGTAAAACAAAAAGACACATTTATCTGACCAAATCTTATTGCCTAAATAGTATTGGTAGAGAGCACGCAAAAAGTCAAGCAATTCTACATGTGATCTTTCTCCTGCACTTGGAGTGCATCTGAATAAAAGGCTTTAGTATGACCTTGCTGTTACCACTCACCTAGTTGAATGCTACAGCCCAGGGAAAGGTTGTTGATAGTACAGACACATTTGACAATGCCCAGAGGGGCATGATAGAATCGCGGACCAAAGGACAGCAGCAGGGCTAGATGGAGATCCACTATTCAGACCTTTCATTGCTTTTACCTCGCTCTCCAAAACCCTTAATTAGAGTTACCTTCGTGCTCACCAATGACGTGGGAAGTTTGCTGATATCTCAACAGTCCACTGAAAGCACTCCCCTTCTTGTTCCTGTACCAAGTAGAACCCAGCCCAAAATTCAGTTATGCCAGATGAAGTATTGTCTCCCAAGCGTCTCTGAACAGATTTAGGCAGCTGAGGGAGAGGGATTATTCCAATATTCTCATTACACTCACACATATTTAGTGCCTCATGGTCAGCCTCAGGCATCCAAGAACTATGAGTAAGCACTCTGCTGCCACACAAAATGGCGAGATTTAGTTTCTTTGAAAACAGAAAACAGTAACAGCGGGTTTTGTCCACATTCAGTTTTTAACTCCCACTGGCTCGCTTGTGACATTTAGTTTTGCCAACTCCTGCAAATTTGTATAAATTGATCTTTGGCCCCAGGAACCCCACATGAATTAATTATGCACTCCTTCAGCCCTATGACAATTCTTCAGTGCCCAAAGAAATCTACCCTTTTTGTCCACTATGCATCTGCTGCTTCTGCATCTACTACAGATCTTCACCTTCTGACCAAACCTGGGAATGGTAGTTTCCAGAAGATTTCTCTACACCTCACTCAATGCCAAGGCAGAAGTAATTACTTGAGAGGTATTTTGTCCCATTTATTTCCTGGAATGGAAATTAAAGGAGGATGGGGAGGAGGGAAGAGAGAACCAGAGTGTAAACTGACTTATTTTTTTGTATAGTGATGGAGCCAGCTCAGCTGTCCTAAAATGACGGGTAGTTTCTGTTCCACTCCCATCCCAGGAAAATAACATCAGATGCTGTCTCTCCTTTAGATTCTCTGGTAGCCTGAGCAAAATGAATAGAGGAAGGGATGGCTTAGCCTCCTGCAGAAACCCTCACTGACTGCTCTTCCCCACAAGGCAGCCAGTCAGAAGCATCCTGTGAAAAAGCCAGCCGTAGACTGCAGCTTGGCACAGCGACCTGACTGCTAGCAGCAGGGGTCAAAGACATATGATTAAGGTGAGAGGTTCACCAGCTGGCACTGCTGCTAGAATGAGCTCAGAGACCAGGGTGGCTCCAGATGGAAGTAGTTGCTGATGCTATTAATAAATCCTGTGCTTTCTGTCCAACCCTCCAGCTCCATTCTACTCCCCAAATATCCAACTAGACTAAAAAGTAGATTTGGGCTTCTTTGCACAACTTCAGCAACAGAAAGCGAGAGGAGCCAACCCTGCAGAGTATTCTTGGCCTCAGGAACTTTCCTGAATGGCCAAGGGAGGGCATCATGACCCAAGGCTCTTCCAGCCTTGGCGTGACAGGCATGGCTGAGGAAGAGGCAAGTGCCTTGGGCTGAGGCAAATTAATTTAGGCTTGTGGCTCTTCCAGTTCACCATGAGCCAAGCAGGGATCTGGCCTAAGCTGGGAGTATCAGCGTGTGGCATAAAGCCAGCTGTACCATCCCCTTCTGTAGGGCTCCAAAGTTGGAATTCAGATGTTATTTGGCTGGGTTGCTGTGCTCCAGCATCGCTAGGCCGGACATCTTTTTTAGATATTACATTTTACATGTATGTTTTAAATAAATAGCCTGTATTTTAGGAGCACTTAGCCATAAGTATATAAACTGCTCTGAGGTTTACCCCATTGGAATTAGAATGAACCTAATTCATAATTCAGACATCAGGCTAGAAACAGCTCAGCTTTGCTCCACGGACCTATAGCTTGATGTCTGAACTGCCCACGAGACGCCCTCTAATCCCAATAGCTGTAACCTAACCTCAGAGTGGTTTCTAAACTTACTAAATAAATATACTTTTTAAAGAGGAATGCACCATATTTATTAGGGTTTTTGCTCCGTTCAGGCAGACTATCATTTTAGAGCTGTTCCTATGAGAGAGGCTGTGGAGAGACACAACTATATTCAAGAAAAAATTCAGAGCATACTTTTTTTTTAGAAAAAGGAAAACTCCAGCCTACTCTAACTGAATACAGAAAGTATCTGAAGATACAAATTCTTAAGCTATAGAGGGCTACATCCCATAAGCACTTAGCCATGCAAAAACTCTTCTTGCATGGGTAGCCATACTGAATTCACTATGATTGCCCACTTTGGAAGGTTACCAAAGAATGGGCCTAAGCTGTCTACTCTCATGTTCATTCTTCAAGCAACATTTTTTTTGCATGCTCACACGTGGTAAATAAAAAAATATCTTCCCAGTTAAACTGGAGTGACCGCATTTGGTTTTTCATTAAAGTGTGCATTCAACCTTCACTCCCACTTCGTATCCAAATCTCGTTCATTACCAAGAATTGTTTTATAAGAATCAATGTATGAAGACAGAAAAGCTGAATTTTCAAAATAGCATTTTTGCAAGAGGAAGGAATACATTAATAATGTGAAAGTCTGGCTGTCTGATCAGATCATGGCTTTCAGATTTGATCTTCATTGATAATTTTTCAACTTCACTCAACACTTCGTATACTGGAAAAGGGCTGTGCAGCGGGGACTTTTCTGAATGCCTTAATACCACAAACTGTATCTGGTCAGTCTGTCTGCTCTCCATGTGTGCCTGGCTTCACAGCAAATAAATGCCAGAAATAGCATTCCTACAGGATTTCCAGTTCAAAAGCCACAAGAATGCTCTTTCTCATGGTATGGCACTGTGCAATAAAATGGTGTCATCTGGAAAATTACAGTCTTGGAAACAAATGTTTTTCCCTCTTCACTGATTTAAATCATCTAAAAATAGATGGGTTGTCACATAACTTTTATATTTGTCAGGGGAGCCCCTCATTTCATCTTGTGACAGTACAAGAAACGTATCCCATAACAAGACAGACAGATCTTCCTAGGGAATCCCCTAGGAATATCTTTTTTCTTTAATTGTGCAAACTTCTCAGAAATAAAACCTGAAAGCAATTAATCAAAGTTTGAGAACCCATTCAAGGTCACTCCAAGCAATGATTTCAGGGAGTATTTATATAGTACAAATTTAGGGGGAGAAGGAAGGAAATGTCACGGACTAAACTTCTCTTCAGTTCTTCTTTCTGTTTTCTTAAGTAAGTCTTCTTAAAATTGCCTCCATATAAAAACAGACTGTCACATTTGTTGCCTGAGAGAAACATCATCTTAATCTGTCTCCCTGATCAGCACAGCTGAATGATGCTTATCTCTTGACTTCAAAAAACAGGAAAACTTTGCAGGTGAGAAGTCATGGAAGAATTTAACATAAGAAACCAAGGCTTCTCAATGTTCAACTGATCAAGGAAGAATCCTTTTGGTTTTTAACTAGGATAACAGCTCAAAATTGTTAGGATGGATTATTTATTGTTTAAGGAAGGTCACCAAACTATCAAATCCACTGGTATGTTCTTCCCTATCCATTATTTCTGAATTCCCTCCTCAAACTTCCCATAAAAACAGCTTCTCAACACTTTTGTCACCATTTGAAGCCAGTGTAAGCACAGATGTTTTTGAAAGGGTTTCAAAACATCACCTGCTCTCCCTAAAATCAACCAGTCATGGACCAGCAATAGTTCCAATCTCCATATACTTGCTGGCTTTTGCAGAAGCTCAAAGAAAAAGCATGATCCCCATTTTGAGAGTGTCTTATTCCCATCTTTTTTCACCATTTTTGCATGATCAGCAAAAAAGCTTGAACTATAAACTACCTCCTTACAAGTCTAGCTCTTTATTTCCATCTGACAGGATTCATGCTTTCACTATTAAGAGTTCAAGGGTTCAGGCCACGCTGATGGTCTGAAGCTGCGCAGACACAGAAACTCTGGCAGTCTCTTGAATTCTACATTTGCAATTCTATATATAATCTATATCACATCAAGGATCAGAGATTCCTTATAAGCAAAGTAAGCAATAAATTGCAGTGTCTGAATGCGTCTTAGCAGTTTTCAATGACTCACTTCTGAGAAATGTTGATGATGGAGAGAAGAACAAGTTTACAGGTAGAGAGTAGAATATCAGTTATCATGACTGGCATGCTAAATTTCAGGTAATGAAAACACATTGCAACAATTAAAAAGAGTGTACATCAATTAAAGGCTGAATTGTTTTTCTTCTGGTGATGATCCTGTTGCTACCTCTTTCTACCCTACCAAACTGATATATGCATGCAAAACTCCAATACACCTTACAAAACTTTTAGCCTCTCTCTCTTAGAAAAAGATGCTGTTTTCTTCGTTGGCACCTAGCTTTCTGATAGCAGCTCTATACTAGTTAGTAATAATATACACTACAAATTGCCATATGAACTCTAGAGCCAAAAATTATTAATTAAATTAAAAATTTATTATATTATAAATTTTATATATTATATTATAAATTAAAAATTAAATTAATTAAAAATTAATTTTTCTAAGTGGGAAAACCTGCCATTCCTCAGAGCAAAAGTCCTTTGCTGAAAGTATTTCCTTGCCCAGCCCCAATAATTAACATCTCCTGGACTGAAAAGAAAACACCTCTATTTGGCACACATAGAAGACAGATTTGCATGCAAGCTTTCTTCCACATACTTTTGCTCAACAGCTGTATACAAGATCAGCCAGGACAGGCACATGACATGCTTTCACATGAAAAACACATGTGAGCCATAAGCCTGCTAGAAATTCCCAGAACCACAACATTTCCTTGTCATATTACCTGGCTTCATTCCTACACCGATGGAGTATCAGCTGCAGAGCCTCACTAGGAAAAACAGGCATCTTACATTTTGGTTTCAGGCATTTGGTCACCCACATTAACAGCAATATTGTAGCCATGTTTAACCATATATCATTACATCTTTACTTATGCATCCTGAAAGTTTATCTGGCAGTTATGAGCAGCAGACACATCCTTCTCTTACAGGTGACAGCAAAACAATGGCTGGTGACAGTTCCAACATAGGAAAAAATGCCCCAAAGTCTGTATGGAAAGAAAGCTCTGATGACCAGATTTTAAAAAGTAATTAAGCACCTGATTTTTCTGGTCAGAGCATGGAAATATCTCAAATGTAGATGTTACATAATGCCAGTCACAGAAAGATGTTGTGCTAGCTTGAATTTGTGAGCATTTCTGAGAGTAGCCACACACAGAGTGTTGCTCCCAGTTGCAAACAGCTCCCTGCTAACAAACGTTAGCCTAAGGGGTTCCTGCAGGGAAAAAAGGAACATGAGGTTTGTATTGGCATCAGGAATGGAGCTGCTGTTGTCCATATAAGTGTCTAAGCATTAAATGGTTAGACTGAGCTTGTATCTTTATTTTTATTCCAGGTCCACCATAATCAGTACAAGTCTCACAGCACTGAATTGCCACTTGATTTCCTAATACAGGTTACTTTAACCATCATGACATGCTGTGACAGCACTGAGCATGCTCAAGCAGTTACTATTACTTAGAAAAAAATACATCAAAAATGTATTTTAATTATGGGTTTTTTGCATCTGCTTCACAAGAAAGGCTGTAATCTGAGTACAGTAGATTCTGTACAAACTAAGTGTTCATATCAGAAGTATTGCTACTTCAGAAAATGCTGGACCCTATTTATTTGAAAGCAGGCCCTAGCCTACTCAAGAAAGTCAGTAACTACCTTATCATAAGTCCCTACCGGGCTGCCATAATTTTGTCTTCATGCAGGCATTGTTGTTCAATAACTTAGTGCTTGCTACCAAATTTAAGATTAAATATATATTCAGCTCATGTCCACACACATCCTGCCAATGTGAAAAACTGTGTACTCTAGAAAAAAGCAGAAGGAAAGAGCATTAAGCAGCAGGAAGAATCCTGTACCAAAATAAATGTTTTGCTCATTAGATTGTGTTTTTGTCCATGTTACTGAAAAACAGAAACAGTAAAATGCAGCTTGTTACAACACTTTCAAGCTTTCTGAGTAATTAGATCTCCTTGAAGAGAGGTATGCTAGTGAAGAAATGGCTGAAATTTTCAGAGTATTTTCAGAAGTCTAGAAATGTGTTTAACCAGTGGTGGAGCTGTCTGTCTAAAGAATCTGAATTGACATCAGAAATGTCAATCATTAGCTTATGGTTTTGTAAATTTTAACTAATAATAACTGTCGCTATGGACAGACCAGAGTCCACTTCAGCTTTCAGTGATGACAGTGAAGGATTTGATATCATTTAGTGAAAACGTGACTAGGCCCTGAGGACCACATTCAGGCGGTCTATAACCTACTTAAGTCCCTATGATTACTCAGTAGAGAAAGCCAAGCACCTCTGAAGGCCTCTGAAGTATGGTTCAGAGGACTGAAGTAAGCTAAGGATGGAGACGTTGAAAAACAGCCGATAGGAAAAACGAGGCACAGGCACTCATGGGATTTGGGCTGCCTGATTATGGCCTTAGTGTGTAGGCACCTTGCCATTTAGTTTGCACGCATGTTTCTGCAGACTGTCAGTGCTTGACAGAAGTCTTCTTTTGATTGTCATCTTCTAAGTGTTAGGGACCTCTGTTTTGGAGCTGCAAGTACCAGAGTTGTAGCTCTGCTCTTCCAGGTGCCTGGGTTGTCAGTTGCTTCCTCACAGTTATAGAAAAGTTAATCATTTTCATAACTTAAAAATAAAAGAAGTGCGCACTCCCTCACTCAGTGCAATATCACTGACCACTTGAATGTTTTCTGAATATTTGCAATAGGGACTTTTTAAATTAAGAGTTCTTATAATTGCTTTTAATACATACTTGGATCCCTTCTTCTGTATATCTAATGAAGATCTTTTGGACTAAAAAATTGGGAACAAAGACAGACCAGGGAGGTTTTTAAAAGTAGAAAGCATAAAATGTAAACAAAATTTACATCACTGGAAAAAGAGACAATTCTCTTAAGAACTGCAATGGAGACATTCATTGTTGGTCTCAGAACTGAATTGGCTAACCTTCAAGAAGCAAAAGAGACTCCAAATCTGGTAAAGCGACTCCTCATCCTGCATTCCCCCAACAAAATGCCCCCCTGAATTCAGAGGAATTTTCCAAAGGAAGGAGCAGAGGAAGAGAAAGTTTGCCAGAGGTTACATAGGGAATTTGCAGCAGAGCCAGGAACGGAGTTAGCTGCTTGCTAAGGAGTTAGATGCAGGTCCTATCCATTAGACCACAGCAATCTCCATATTTAGTTAGACCAAGAGTAAAAGCAGTCAAATAACATCCATCTCCTCACTTTCCCAAAGGCACTGAGATTTCCAGATGAAAAGTATGACATGTGCTCAAAACATTACTTGCCATCATTTTCAGAGATGAAACTGTGCAGGTTTCTGCCTCAGCTAAGGATTAAAAACACAGTACGCCATTGTTTTGGCTGCATTGTATTTTACTGAGTTTCATGCATACCTTTTCGCTGCGTTAGGTAGACCTCCTGTCTTCTCCTCGCACTGCCACATATCTATAATGGAAACCAGAAGCCATAATCCGACAGCCCAAGGCCCGCCTTAGCCTAATGATCCCCATTGGCTTCTGCCACTAAATATTTAGAGCCAGCCAATAGTATATATTAGGGAGAGGGATTTAGGTGGAATTTAAGGCTATGTGAACATGGTCTCAAGTGATGATCTGAAAGAAAAAGTTAGAAAGTATGTCTCCTGCTGCGGTGAAGATAGCTATTGAGTCCTGAACCCATGCCATCGCTTTGAAACAAAACTAAGTCAGTGACAGCAATAAAAAAGGGGTTAAAAAGAGCTAAGCTCTTCCAAACCTGTATGTAACTTTAAACCAAATATTAACAGAAAAAAACCCTGGCATTTAAGTTGGCGCTTAAGTCTAGTTAATGAGGAGTTCAGATTTCCATTCTAACCCTCTTTTTCTGTTGCTTGTAATTTTCTCAAATAAACTCCATTTTGGGCTGAAATTTTCCATGCTTGGGTTTTTTTTTGGAAAGTTTATACAAAATCAGTTATACAGTTTATTTATGTTAGCACTGAAAACAAAAAAAGCCACAAAAAAAAATTTTCCGTGTATGTTCTGATCAGACATTTTCTGCTCAAAGAACTCAAAATCAGCCACAGTAAGGAATTTCCAAATTTTGCTTGTATGTATCACTGATCTCAATAAGTTTAGGAAAAAAAACAACAACGAACAAACACAAAAACCTCAAGCCAAATCTGGACATTAACAAATTTAGTGTTATAAGTCTTCTAAATATCATTTTCAGGATGTAACTTAAGTACTTCCTGTCTTTCAAGGTGTAGTTTGAAAATTTATAAATACTTAGAGTGGAATCATCACCATTAGCCTAACAATGCTCATTGGATATGTTCACACAGCTCTGAAAGGCAGTTTTAAAAGTGTCCATTAGCATAACATGCCTTATATCCTGCCTCTATGGCTATATCGTGGACTGCATATTATTTTTTAACCAATTGAGTTAAACTTATCTGAGAGTGTGCCAACCAGCCTTGTGGACCTAGGCAAACTGAATTCCACTTGTAGGGGCTGTGCTTTGGCTGCACCAGTCTGCAAGCTGTCTTGTAAGTCCATAAATCTAGTTTCAAATTTCTTAAAGCCACTGATTTCAATGAGAAAAGATAAGGTCCAGTAGTGCAAGTTATCTGAAGTCCTACTCTCAGAAGCAGCAAGTCTTCCTATGTGTCAATAATTCGTCCTTGAAGATTGTATACAAAGTCAGCATATACACAATTCAGTGTGGTCCTTTCTGGAGAAGCAAGTAAGTTTTTTGGTCTAATTCATCCAAATATCTAAACACATGCATAACTACATATATATTTATATGTATGTATACATATATATAAAAAGTATATATGTTAATTGGCTAAACATACTTCATTGAAACTAGTTGTTTCCTTGCTAACATGAGGTCAAGAAAAAGATGCCAAAATATAGTCTAGCAGAGATTTTGGTATGGCAAAACACAAGACACTAGCTATGCAAAACACTTCGAATATGTGTGACATTTCTTAATGCAGACAACCAACCAAAGCAAGATAAATCAATTTCCCTACTGGCAATGTGTAATATCCTTTGTTTTATTCACCACTAAAAATTTTGTTATTAATGGCTGGGTATGTTCAGCATGCTTGTGAAGAATGTATTTCAATCCCTCTGATGAACGATCTATACATAGACTAAATAGCTTATTTCCACTGAGAAATCTTGCTAGTTGGTAACAACAAAAAAAGAAGAAAGGGGGGGGGGGGAAGAAGAGGTCATTACTTGCAACCACCAGCAGTCAAGAAGAGTTCGCTTCCTTTGTATTGTACTTCCTTACTGGAGGCATTTCATTTCTGGGAGAAAAAAATCACTAACATTATTCTCATGATTGAAAATTCTGTAATTCATTGTAGACTAGTCTGTATGACGCTTCTCTCATATGCACCTTATTAAAGCCTCATTTTGTCAGTGAGAATATTGAACAGAAATATCACACTGGACACAGTTCACAAATGAAGTTACAGCTCGGTGTCGTCAGCAAACTTGCTGAGGGTGCACTCAATCCCACTGTCCATGTCACCGACAAAGATGTTAAACAGTGCTGGTCCCAATACTGACCCCTGAGAAATACCACTCGTCACTGGTCTCCACTTGGTCATCAAGCCATTGACTGCAACTCTTTGAGTGCGACCATCCAGCCAATTCCTTATCCACCGAGTGGTCCCTCCATCAAATCTGTGTCTCTCCAATTTAGAGACAAGGATGACATGTGGGACAGTGTCAAATACTTTGCACAAGTCCAGGTAAAACAAAGGGGAATGGTGTCGCCTTTGGGTAACCTGCTTTTACAGTCCTAGTAAGTAAATTATGTTTGGCAAGATCTGATGTGAGGGAAATGTATTAACTCAAAACACAAAAAACTCCTGTAAAAAAATCCATATCAACATATTTTGCTGCCTTCAGAGAAAAAAAGAAAAAAACAGGCAGACTGTCTGAACCACAGACTCCCTTCAGTCTCTGAAGCCCACAGACACACACTTTGTACAAATATATGATCTTATATACAGACACACAGATACTCCCCCCTTTCCCCTACTACATTGCTGTCATACTTACTCACAAAGGCGGTATGTAGGCTGTACATAGTAAATACAGACACTATAACGTATCTTGGCACATACAATATTGAGCGTTGGCACAGACACACATGAGGATGTGCACATTATTCCTGAAGCCAAGAAGTGAATAACACTTTAACAGGAAGCAAAAAACCACCATATTCTCTTTACATTAATACCACTTGACACTTCCAATGGGACCTCGAATCCAAGAAACCAAAGCTTTCTCCAAACACAATGAAGACTACAAGTCACTCATGTTTTCTTGATAAGCACCACTAGCTCCATTGTACAGATAGGAAAGCTGAGGAGCACGGAAGTCCGAGTAACTGGTTTCCCTCTCAGTGCAAGCAAGTCAATGGCAGGGCTGGAAATAGAAGATTAGACTCCTAATTCTTCATTGAATCTCATCCCTACAAGACAGTCTCACATCACTAGCTGAATGCAGATCTGAAGCAGTGTAATGTACAATGGTTACCTTCTAGCAATCACAGGGCATGCCCGAACAGGTGGTAAACACACCACAGGCGGCAGCAGGAGTAGTGAGTAGGAGGCCATAGGAATTTTGCCAATGAATTGGCCAGGCCTGGATACACAAAGCTTCCTTTATTCTGCAATTCCTCCCACTCTGTATCAGCCTCTACCGTGGTCTGAATTAGAAGAGGAAACACCTCTTAAAGGGTTGGGAGAAGCTCAAAGGATCAGGGAGGGGGACAGGGAAGGAATGAACCCTATATGCAGGGACCACTTTGCTCAGGTCTGCCCGTCTAAACTGCACAGCTGGGGACCTTCCTGACAGTTCACCATCAACTGTACTCTGCTCTCTCCCCTCACACTGCACTGGAAGCACCAGCTTCTATTCATCCACCTTTCTTCTCACATGTCCTTATGTAAGTCTTACATGGTAGAAGATGGGGCATTTTTGGTACCTAGGAGAAATACATATGACTATGAAAAAAATGGCTATTAGCAACAGCACCAAGACTTTTAATAAATAGCATTTTCCAGCAACAAAATAGGAACAATTTTCTTTCTCTCTTGATCAATTTTATTCTGGATCACAATTTATTGGTTGTAAAATACAGTAATATATCTAAATGGGTGTTTAAAATTCTTTATTGACCCACTCTGGTTGATATCAGCAACTTCCTTCTTTACTTCACCTCCTTTCCTGCCAAAGATTCTCCGTATTGCAGCCTGAATCTGGGGCAGGAGAAGTAAAACTGCCAGCTCAGCATTTACCGCAATGGCAGAAACAGTGTGCTAGTAACAAAGGTGATATTAGAAGATCAGGAGTTCAGGTGGAAGAGGGTTAGTATTCTTCATGGTGGACAATTGCCTTGAGTTTCTTTGCACAATATTGAAAAATATTGCCATATTGAAAAGTAATAAATTTCACTAGTAGTACTTACTTACAAGAAGTCACTGCTTTCAGAAGAGGAAAACCTTTTCCCCCCACATCATTTTTAGGGATATATTTCTATGCACGTACCAGCAAGATGGCTGTACATCTAGTGGTGGCCGTGGTGGGGTGTTATCAAAATGTGGTGCCTGTACACCTAGTGATATGTAAATTACGTCATTCTGGAGATGAGGAATGGCTGCCTAACTCTGAGCATGTGAATGGTCCAACATGGAGCAGGTGCTGCTGGTGGGCCACCATGCTACAACACAATTCCCTTTGTACTGTGGTGGTTCCACAGAGATTAAGATTGGTCCCCACCCCTGGTATAATATCTAGTCTTCTTGAAAGGATTACATGTCGGTCTGGGTGTGAGACAAACCATCTATTTGGTACTGAGGCACCAGTTCTCTTAAGCAAAAAGAAATTTGCTGCTGAAGTCACTTTATATTGGTGGGTCTCTACAGTACTTAAAAACTAAAACTGAGTAAGCCAGATATCATCTAAAGCTCCAAACAGTATATGGATGCCAAACTTTAAGAGCGGTTAGTTTATTAAAGTTAACATGCTTGTTCGCAAGATGTAAAGTTAAGCACATGCCTAGGTCCCTGCAGGACCAGGACTAAGCTGCTGCATTTCGATCAAAGCTGAGGGGTCAGCATGGGCCACAGTAGAGTTATTGAGATCCAAGAACAATAAAGAGATCTCCTGCTACTTGGGGATCCTTGCTGAGGTCAGTGCTCCGATGCCATCAGATGCAGATTTAGCCCAGAAGAACCCTGCCACTGGAATGAGACTGTGACTACTCAGACCCACACAGAAGAATGTCTATTAAGTTGATGTTGATTTTAATTTGTTCAGGGATGGAAATCCATAGTGTCACAGAGAGCCCCAATGTCCCTTGGTGGAACAGGCGGTTAATTCCACATTACAAGAGGTCTGCTTGGAGACTTGAGGTCAAAAAGACTCCTAAAAGGATTTTGAAATTTTCTCATAAATGCTGAATGTTTAAGTTATGATTAAGTCATGTTTACCCGTTAATTGTGCAGTAGTAAATAAAGCTGTGGCTTTAACCTTCCAGTCATAGCATGGCAGCGTGTTAATTAGGACTGAGAGACTGGCAGCCTGCCAAAGTTATGCTGTATGGGAGGTTGAGAGGTACAATTTGGTTATCAGTTATGTTGACATGTGCTGAGCGTTATGTGGTCACACTGTATACCCAACAGATCTAGCGCTAGCTCTCCCGGTTATGAAAGGGCTGCTGTTTGAAATATTTGGCTCTCAGTCAAAGTCTCTGAGTCTGAAGATCAAGAGTTGGTTGGTTTTTTTTTTTTCCTCTCATTTCTATTAGTTTTTATAGATCCACTTTCCCACTTAGAGGGGGGTTGCAGAGGGAGAAATAGACTGACTCATATAACAACATGCATGAGGCAAGGTTGTGGGGAGAGGGTAAAGAAAGGGTGCAAAGATTTGACTTGCAGCTCTGCATCTATTTACTCTTTTCCCACTATTTCTAACCTCAGCCATTTAACAATACTTGGAGCTTAGTCCTAAGATGGGACTCAAAACTTTCCCACGGGTTAAACCTCCCTGGATTCAGAAATCTGCACATGAGCCATTGCTAAACCAAAGCTGTCTACTTTCAAGCTCCCAAGATGCTTCTAGGGCATTATACAGAGATACAGGATAAAGAGACAGAAGGGACAGATAATCAGGAAGTGCGAGGAGGAAAAAGGTGAGAAAAATGAAGTCGGTTGTTCATAGAAACACGCTTGCAAAAATGCTTCCTAGATAGAAAACAGAAATCTAAAGATTCTCATGTGAACTCTGTCATTTGCATTTGCATCTCAAATTTCTACCACTCATGCAAGTACCTTTTCTTTGCACCTTGTCCTGGTTCCTATTCCTATTCCTTCTCTACAGCACATTTCTTACAAACTTGTCAGGATACTAACACATAAAAATCCTATGATGTTACAGTAGTAAGTCAGTTCTTCAGTCCTGATTCACCAACCCAACTCACAAACTGCACAATCAAAATCCAAGGAAATTCTGAAAGAAAAAGGAAGATACGTCAGAGGCTGATAAATTATTATCTGGTGGGGAGAAGTGGCTGGATCTTGAAACAATTCAATATTTGGGTTTTGATTTTTTTTTCTGGTACTGTAGAATTTTTTTAAAAGAAAAAATAGTACCTGTGATATTAGAGTCCTGCAAGCACAGTTCTAGACTAGGACCCAGGAAGTACAGTTTTTGTTGTGTCCTCTGGTCCACTATGTCACTTTCTGCCTGTTGTCCCCCATTTTTTGTCTGTCAGCAGTATTTGTTACAATAACAATCAATATTTTATTACAAGCCTGTTCAAGAACAGATTATTTCTTGCTATTTTATTTGCAGAATAAGCACAATGAAAACATTAAATCCTAGTATAGCAGAGAGTGATTTTTCCACAACCACATGGTCTCTGTCAGAAAACACAGCTCATCTAATGTTTATTCTCTACTTACATGAAAATAATAGATTTGTTTTCACATTCCTCCAATGACAAATTATCATTATATGCCCACTGTTTGCAGAGTAATGAATGGGATTCTATTCAGATGATCCTCAAGCAACAAAAAATGTGGATGTAACTTGTTCCAGTATGAAAGCCATCACGTTACTTATAAGGAGTTTCTACCCAAGCTGATTCTCCAAAACCCTAAAAAATCCACTCAAAAATGCTCGCTATGTCATTCAGATGAGAACATTCACATTAGGTATGTGGTAATATCAGCAACCCCAGAACAACACAGATGTATTTCCAATTCATTCAAAGTGGAAATCAACCAAAGGGAGGTTAAACACCTTGCCTGGTCAAACAGCAGGTTATTGGCATAGATTAAATTAGAATAGAAAATTCTCCAATCCTCACATTTGTCCTTAATCCATTCAGTTCTGTTGGCCCAGAAATTGCAAACTGGATGCAAAGCAATTACTTTTATGTTTCTCACTTTTTAATCAGCCATAATAGGGGCATTTTGGTCTCTTTCAAGATAAAGCTTGAAATCAAGGACAATCTCTCTTGCTATTGTTTGTCTGTCAAGGATATAATTTTTGGAAGACAAATTCCATGGACCATTTTGACAGTGCAAATTACTGTAGGTTCTATGCAAAGAATGAAAATCAATTTCTCATTCCCCAAGGGTGTCTCCACACATGGGCATATTAAATTAAAAGGCTTGAAGCAAAAGGTCCCTTTTACTTCATCTTGGTACAACTCTTATTACTTGAAACAGATATTTTGAAATACCTCACGCTTACATGCAGTTATGCATGAGGGTTGCAGACACAGCTTTAATTGGTCCCCAGGACCTTGCTTTGAAGTGATGACTCACAAAGAGTATTTTGTCAAGCCAACTGTGCCGTAAAAATATTAAGTGTGGCTTAAAACAGTAAAGGTTTTATTATCCTGTTCACTTCCTGTCATGAAGCGTTGCATTAAATTGTACTTTTAAGGGATTAATGACATATTTGCTTCATTCCATGCTGCATTTGTGGTTATAAAAGCTATTAAAAGCCATGTTATCAACACCAGTGTTAATGAAGATATTGGAAAATCAGTCAAGCACAAATATATTCTAATCCATAACATTAATCCAATTGCCTTTCCCTAGGAGATTTTTTAGTGTTCCCTGGTGACCTTGCAGCATTGTCGCCATTTTGTGGGCTCAGTCAGGAAAGTTAAATGCTTGAGAAAGAGAAAACAGGGAAGCAAAACCTGAACTTATAAGTCTAAAGCCCTCTCACTTATGAAGGACCGTACAGAAGCGTAGAAAATGTCCACATCAACACAGAAAACAAATAGCATGACGTGCCATTACCACAGCTGAAAACAAATTCAAAACTATGAGAAACACTCAAGATCTTTGTTTTCGTTATTTCGAACAGACACACTACAAGACTGAAAATTAATCCAATTTATTCAGTAAGAGAGAGACCTGCAAAATAAGCTTTGTAAAACAATGATGAATTCTTAAAGTTTTTGTTTATAAATACAACCGAGTAGATTGATTTCTTTGCTTTTTGGCAAATAGCTTATTCACAGAACTATGTAGTTCTGGGAAGGCTGAAACCATTCATGAAGTTGTGCTGAATTTCACAAATACTTTTGACTAAAAAAGATTAAAATGTAGGAAAGCTGAAATGTTTTGCGCTGACACTAATTGAAACATTTCAAAGTTTTATTTCAAAACAATCTTTTTCACTTTTAAAAAAGGCAGAATTTGATAAAAAAAAGTTAAAACATTTCAGGCAGTCCTAAAACTGGATCACATTTTCAGTATCACAGCAAACCTAAAAAACCCCATTATTTGTACAACTTAACACACACATACCTTTTCTTTCAGCTATCAAAATGTCAACCATAACAAAACAGCAACAGACTGCTTCACACCGGTGTACTGACTGTCATCTCAGTGGATCTCACACCAAGTAACCACCACCCACAGTAACAAGGACAATAGGAAATTAGTTCAGTGCACTTATAAACCAATACACTGATGAGACACCATTGAAAAACACTCTGCGTTCAACATGAGCAGAAACTGCACAGCTGAGGAAAGGAGAGTCAGGCAAAAAAAAAGAAAAAACCCAAGAAAAGTAGAAACCAAAAAAACCCCCCAATTTTTCTTGTACAGTGATATAGGAGGATAGGTCACTCAGTCATTGACACCCTCTGTATGTGGTGACTTTTACCTCTACACCCTCAAGTGTTTTACTGGGAGAGGGGCTGTCACAAATGCGGGCTCCAAGGCTCAGCAACTTTCTTAACCCCACACAGCCACTCAGAGAGAGAACCTACAAGAGAACCCAGCTCAGCCAATTCCAAGTCTGGTCCCTCATCAATGGACCTATTATCTACACAATGCAGTTTTTAACATCTTATATGAAAGACCCATACATATTAAGACGCATGGCACTCAATTTATTTACCTCAGAAAGGTGAAGAGATTCAAAAATTCTGACTAGTGAGTAATTTGTGCCAAAGTAAGGAAATAAATGTGAGCTTTTCTTCCTTCTAGGTTATCTTGTTATTTTTACTGACAGCATGCACAGTTACTCATGGAAGAAAATTTGAATGTGACTGTGCAAAATATCCAAAAACATTTGAAGACACTGCTCTCAGGAGCGGAGTTGTAAAAGGGGCCATCTCTAACACAAAGTGTATATTTAGTAGATCACTGCTTATGCATTGTAAATTAAGTGAGTTCTTGCTTTACTTCACCATTTCATTGTAAAAGCACTGAAGTTGCAGAAAAACTCATGACAAGCTTTCCTTTGCATCTGTGTTGAGAAAGCAAGTGAGGGCTATGCTCACTGGACTCTCTCCTGTGAATGAGCAGGGCAGTGGTGCATGAGCACCCACAGGGGGAACCTTYTCCTCTTTGGGACACAAAAAGCTCAGAGAAACAGGGGTTTCTCTGTCTCCACTTTGGCTGCTATCATCCTCGCACACAACCCAGCTATCCCAACATGGGTAAAAGCTGACCTAGAAGATGCAGTGGGCAATGAAAGCCTCTGCTCCTCTGCTATGATTTCTTCTATTCTTCACTCTTTCCTTTTGGGAGGTTTCTATAAGATCTATTATCTTTCAGCATAAGTGACACTCCTCTCTCACGAGAGAACAACAGCATGTAAACGTAGGTACACGCCCAACAATCCTGTTATTTTATTGGAGTGGCTCCATCAGACATAAGATCTAGTAGCCAAATCATTGCAGTGAACCAGGAAAGGCTTGCGACCTCTTGGTTTTACGTAGGTGTTTGACTGATTTTACTCTACAAGTAATGGACATAGGCTACTTAAGAATGCCTGCACAGGCTCAAAACTTTGTTTAATATTCCATTAGCACCAAAAAAAAAAGTGTGAGGAGCATTTTCAAAACTATTTCCAAGGTTAACATTTCCAAGTTGGTGCAATTTACTGTCAGCTGTGTGTGGCTTAAGAACGGGTTGATACCGGAGTGGTATTAGAAGCATAGGTACATCAACTGAACTGGTTACTTGCTTTTTGCACTTCCCTTTTATTTCTCTGATTCTTCCTCTCTGTTTTCCTTCTTTTTTATTTCTCTCACTCTCTCTTTTTCTTTTTCTCTTTCTTTTTTTTCTCTGATTACCTTGGTAATCAAAGACCATTGCTCATCTGCTTCTCCCTCCTTTCTGGACAGTTGTTGTGCCCTCTTACTGCACATTTCAGAACACAGAAGAAATCTATAGTTTACTCGGACCAAGAAGTTTGGGATATGCAGGTTGTCCATCATGCAATCGTATCCTTAGGAAGCACTGACTGCCAAAGAGGAGCAGCCTTCAGTAGACAGCACAGTTAACAGCACATTGAACACACAGACGCCATACCCATTTCCAAAGCTTGGATGTAGACCATCCATCAAGCGATACCAAATGTTATTGATGCAAATGTTGATACAGGTTGACAGTAATTTGCCAGAAGTTTTGGCTCTGTATAATTTGAGTTGACTGTACACAACTCTCAAAACTATTGGAAACAGAAATCTCTATATACATTACAGGTTTAAAACAAAGCCAACAGTTTATGAGGGAATGCTCTGCATTAAGGAGCTTTCAGAGACGTTAAAGAAAGGCTTTTGTCTCAAATTTCTASGGAGAAGCTAGGGATTTTTTTTTTTATAAGTTGTTTTCTATAAATTTTGTATGCTATATCCCTAAAAATCCCAAATGACCATGAACTTCTAAAGCTTTCAATCAAGACAGAGGTGGGGAGAGAGACAAAAAATACATGCCCACAGCCACGCATACACTTTGGGAAATGCATATAGAGCATAAGCCATAGCACTAAAAAATCCATACCAGATCAGCTCATCTAGTGTCAATGAAACTAAAGCACATCAAGATTTATTATTTGATTAAAAGCACTCGGGGAGCAAATGCTTGTATCTAATATTACATTTCTCAATTACTCTGATATATTTGATATTTATAAAAATGAAATAATTCCACATACAAGGAGAAGAGAGGTAAATATAAGCTAATATAATACTGGCTGTTGATTCTGATTGACAGCTGTGAAGTAAGGCCACATATGGTGGTTGAAGTTTAAAAGGATTTTAAAATTAGAAGTAGCATTTCTGAGCCTAGCGCTGAAAAACCCTGACATTTGCAGTGCTGGGAGCAGACTGTGAGAGGGATTTCTATCCTGGTTTCCCACCCAGAAGAATATATTTACTGTTCAAACATTTTGAGGCAGGCACCCATGGAAATCAACGGGAACTCTGCCATTGGTTTTAATGGGAGCAGAATCTGTCCCGATGTGTAAATATGCAGCAATATTTTTTTTCCTCTGACTGTTAAAAACCACCATCACAACTGGATGGAACCTGGTTTTAAACACTCAGACATGGGGCCTCTTTACCGCAGGAGTCTCCAACGATGTCCATCCTTAACACCACACCAGCTGCCAACTGAAGGCTCTGAAATGCTGATTTTAATCAAAATCTTTCCTTTCAAATCTAGCTTACAGTTTACTCATAGCGCAAAAGTGCTTCTCAGCACTGGAATTTTCAGGATGCGATGCTGAGCCAAATACTGCAGGCACAGCTTGCTCATAAGACAGCAATCTTGTGGCCCACCTTGGAGGCTGTAATAGGGCTACTGTACTCAGCCTCCCACCCTTGGTGAAGCCCACTAATAACATCTGTTTTATAGCATTCACTCCTGCAACCTGCTAGTTCCTTGGCTCTACTGCTGTCATAGAGAGGATGTGCTTTACTATGCTGCAGGTCTGGTGGAAAGTTGTCAGACTTCAAGCCAAATGTAAAAGCAGCCAGTGCTGAATAAATGACTTGAAGTGCTTTCTCCAGGGACCCCTTCCAGGTCCCAGATAGGCAGATTTGGCCAGTGTTTGTAGACAGTCTTTCTCAGAGGCAAATTAAAAATCAAAATACAGACACCGTTTGAAAAACATCGAAAGCTAGACTCAAACATCCACCATGTATTAAGACATTCTTATATAAAAATAACCACAAGGTTGCAAATTCATACTTTCCTACTTGGTGAGACCAACTGCAACCAGGAATAAACCTGGAAATGTGTGGGGCAGACTGCGGCACTGCCTTCAGAGAAAGCATAAAACTGGAGGCGAGAAAAACAAGACACCATGAACCGGGCAATTGAATCGAGCAGTGGGTGGCACAAGGGGTAGGACCCTCACCTGTACCAGCGCTGCCCATGGAAGCTGCCCCACTCAAGTCAATGGAAGCAAAGCAGGACACTCGCCAACTGAACACCCAAGCATTAACTGGGTAATTCCATGGTATACTCAATGCCTGACTCACAAAACACTCACGAAGCACACTCCTCACCTATTGCACTGGCTCTGCTGTGACTGAAGCCCCAGCTGCAGTTCAGGAATCTGGATACCAGCCCTCAGTACCATGACAGCAGCAAGCCGCCCTGCTTCTGCTGTGCGGGCGGGGAGAAGGGAGAAGGTTCCCCTGAGAAACGGGAGGGGAAGGTTTGCCGGCAGACTGGCAGGATCCTGAGACTCAAGTCAGGAGCAGTCGCAAGGTAGGGCTTCTCCACACAGTCCCAACTGATAGGACAAAGATCTCAAATTGTCATGTGGTTTGACAGGAGAGGCCAACGTCTTTTGTTCCAACGGGAAGCCATTAACAAATGTCAGCTCTCTCATTTCATTATTTGTTTTTTGTACATCCAGAGCATTAAGAAAGCCCGCACTCCAGTTGGCAGGCTTGGCTGCGTAAACGGCTGTGCTGACACAACTGAGGGGACAGGGCACCACAGAACGAGTACAGAAGAGTTGTAAGGTGGGAAAAGTGGAGAGATGAAAAACTTCAAGCTAGTTTTGTTGCCAGACTTTATCTGAGAGAGCTACAACCTCAGACAAAACTAGCTAGCCATCTTTCAAATCATCAACCCCTTCACATGACCCTTTTTCTTCACAGTTTCTTTTTAAGATTCTCTGACTGGGTTTATAGCACGGCTATGCAAGTGATTTATTGGCACAACCAAGTGGGTAGTATGCTGTGGCACAGAGGCAGGAACATGTGGTAAGGGCTGTAAGCCATGACTGCCACCAAAATCTTGATATTGTCAGACCACAGGCTGTGGTTGCACACACACCATTTTGGCAGCAACCCTGGCTTCTGCAGACCACACTCTTGAGCACCCCGTCATGCCCCTGCATCACACCCTTTCTTGTGCTGGAAGCCTGGCACTTTCCAAATCTGAACTGACTCATGATGATGTAAGAATGGTGGCAGTCAGGGATGACTTCGAAGCAACCATGCAATCCTCATAGCAGAAGCATGTTTATAGCTATCACTTTCCACAATACAGAAAGAGTAAGCTCAGCATGTATCTCCATGAATCTCCTTTTACATCCTTCTGTTCTCCTTCACCGGTCATCCTGCCCTATAGCAGGATCATATATCACAAGTCATGTCTCTTCTCACAAACCCTGTTATCACTGCAAATCTTTAGAGACCCAGGAGCGGATAATCTGCCTCTTCATGTTACTCCTCTCGCTATATGTGACTCCTCTTGCTATATGGGACAGCCAGAATCATTCTGAAACGTTACAGGGCTCCCAAAAGTGCAACTTATAACGGTACCACTGTCTTGATGCTGACTGTGGTTTGGGCATAGCTTGGTCATCAGCTTACCATTGCGAATCCATGCCACAATCGAAATAGAACATCCTGCCAGTCAGCACTCTATCAGCAACACTATCCGATTATTCTTACGCAGCTTATTTTCTGTTTGATCCCTGTCATGATGATTACTTTCAGCTACATCTGGCTAGTTCTTTTCCTGCACAAAACTCCCATGATGTCCTTGCTGAGTTACAGAAACACCCAAAGAGCCTCTCTAACGAAGCTGCTGCTACCTTCTCAGTGTGCTGGCTTCCACTGTATATCCTAGAGCTATGTATCTACTTGAGAATCTACTATCATGATGACACTTGGGATACCTTTCATTTTGTCGGCACTGTTCTTCAATGTTTTCATCTGTTCATCAATCTTTTTTTGTATGTGTTACTGTCCCAGTGATACAGAAGCAGCAAAACAGAGAGAAGCCTATGCTTCCATTAAAGTCCATCCTCACATCCGTATCTTAACAGAATGTCTCTAAAACACTTTATACCTCAAGGTTAAAATCTTGAATAGGTTATTGCAGGATGTACTGTTTGTACAGTTATCATAAATGCTCTCGTATTATCTGGATTTGGGAATGATTTTGAAATGTGTTAAAAATGCCAGTGAGGAAAAAAAAAAATCCCTTAAGCAGTAAAGAGATCAGAATTTGGGGCATGTTTCCAAATTGATATTTAACATAATCTTCAGCCAGCTCACATCCCCCTGTGAGACAATATTTGCCTGCTTTAAAATGTTTGCTTATGCACCAAAAGTTAAATTCTGCCAAACAACGTCACAGCTTCACTACAAGGTAGTGGTGGCAGGAGATGTTGTTTGCAGCAACTTATTTTAATTATCGTCTTCGTAAGAAAATAGTGAAAACAGGAGACAAAAGGAGGAAATAGCCTGGAATTAACCACATTCTCCAGCTGTTTAAGCACCACAGAGTTTTCTAGGGCAGGCAAGCCCTTTGAGCTGTTTAAGAGCCCAAATTTCTACTTTAAAAAATAACATCAATCTTGTTTTGTTTATTCATTAGGCATTGATAGTATACTGTATATCTGAGTGTTTTTGTCAGTGGGTAAGTTAACAGTGAATTTCTGTAACCATCGGGGAAGGAGATGGAAAGAAATAATCTCTTTCAAAATTGAAGCAAGAAAGTGAAGATACTTCTCCTGTGCTGCCCCAGTTAACCACACACTGTTACTAGACATCAAATAATTAGTCGAAGTGATGGTATTTTTATCTTTCTTGAAAGCTTTTCTAAATTTGAAAAAAATAAAGCAAAGGTTCTCAAGTGCTTTAACGCATAAAAGAACCTGAGAGCCCCGGAAGATGCAAGGAGAATTTCTTAATGTGCTCACTCACGGACAAATTGCTTTAAAAGGTTATACATGAAAGTCCTTTCTTCAAGAAACCGATAGGACCTCGTGTCAGTTCTGGGATACCTTTGTTATTGAAAAGAACTGCCAATGTTTATTATTTCACATCCAATTTGTTGTCATAAACAGTTCAAAAGAACATGATTAACTTCACATTAAAGGGACACCGCCAGCGAGCCAGTAAGGGAACACAGAGCGCCAGGGATGCCAGAGCCCAAGGCTTTGCTCTTGGCCTGTTGGGAATGCTTACAAATCATACAGCTTCAGGCAGAAGAAGTGCTGGAGGCAAAAGCAGAATAAACTTAAAAGTTAAACACAGAGTGTGACCACGCGTATGTGTGTTATTATTGTGTCTTACTGGAGTGCTGTTATCACAAGCCTATAATGACATCATGATAAAGCTGCAGGCAAACACATCATATTTTTGTAAGTGATCTCTAGTCTCTGGAATATTTTGACTAGAGGGGAAAGCAAAGTCGATCTCCCATCTTCCACAGCTAACAAGAACTGACCTTCTCTGAATTTCCTTTGAAGACTGTACAGTCCAGCAATAAACATGTTTCATGCTATATGTGTATCTTTAGTTGAGGAAAATCAGAGTCCTACCTTTAAATATAAGAGGTGAAATGGAAGCAGAGGACAGAGAGCAGAGACATACAGTTAAACCCAGGATACAGTCACAACATTGCTAACACAAGTGCCAAAAGTGCCAATAACATATTGCCCTGGGATTTGAGAGGACAGGTCATACTCTGTTCAGCAAATCTGCGCCTTCCAACCCTGCTGGTGTGTTTTAGTGCAGTTTGGCTCTCTCCCTGAACAGGGAATTATTACTGTTGCTGAAAAGCCTAAGAAAAGATATTTCCATGATGATCAAGAGCTGCATAAATGTACAATTAAAATAAGCCTCCACTCATTGAAGCTTTTTATTTCATACAAATAATCTTTTAACGGAGTCAAAACCGTGTATTTATTCTAGATAACAGATGCACTGCTATTGCAAAAGCAGGTTGTGCACTTGGTATAGCACTTAGTATAGCAAGACCTAGCAACATCTTCTTCTCTCCCCAGCCATGGGGAAGTCTACATCTGTGTTGGAATAGGTTACATAGCTACTTAAATATTTACTAAAGGAAATGTATTATATGATAAATGTTTATACAATGCATGGTATGCTTCTCAAAAGCAGTACACTAAAACTGTGGAATAAGTATGTCGAGTTTATGCTAGGTGTATAAGTTTTACTTTTTGAAATGCTCTTAAACAATGCAAAGTATGACATTTTTATAACATTTGACAAATGGGAGTTTGTGTCAAAACCACATTTGGAATTTAAGTTTGTGTGGGGCAGAGTACATGCATCATTAAGAAGCCATTAAATCCATCTTACCTGGGGTGTAGATCCATATAAAATTTGAGAATTTGTAAGTTTTTATACTTCAAATGATAAGATTATTTTAGCTTCTCTGTATTTTTATGTGCTGGAAGTGTTAAGTTTGTAATTAGGCATTCAAAATCAGCTTAAGTGAGAGTGATTATGTGGAAACGGATCTCTCTTAGATTAAACGTCCCATAAAGTTGAAGGAAAAGCTTTGCAGAGATAACAGTGTAAGAAAGATTTTTGGAGCAAGGGCGTGGATGACTGTGTACACAGACTCATTTATACACATACACAGAGACCAATGCAATGAAACCACAACCTTCCTACAGACTCTCACCAGCTGGACAGCTGAAGATATCACTGACACAAAAGGTACCCTGGTGCCATGGCCAAGCAGAGCTGGTTGAAACGCATGCAGAAAAGGGAGCTTTCACTCCTAATTTCACTGGGCTGCTTCCACCGAGGCAGATTAATTCTTATCTGAGCTTGCTGAGTAACATGTCTTCACACTAAAAACCCCTGAACGCTCTGCAACCCATTGGACCCAGGACAGACTAAACTGTCAACTACCTGGAACAAGTCCACTGTGAAACACTTACAGGGTTATAGGAAAGGAAATACATCTTTGCCTTCCCCATCCAGCCACCTCTTACTGCTTTAAAAAACACTCTGTGGTGCAAATCAATATGGTTCAGCCTGAGACTTCTGCTGTGGGTACTCTGTACTGGCTCCTTATTCACATAGCTCATCTGCAAACCATGGAGACCTGTGATGGCAAAGCCTGGGAAATGGCTTTTCTGAGGTCACCAAAAAAAATACTCTTCAATATTCTACAAGCCTGCCAGGTCTTGGTAGCAAACTATCAACTAAATAATTTTCACAGCTGTTGGCAATTCTAGGATTCCATCAGCGTCATAACACATGACATCAAAACTGATATTTGTTCTGCAGGTTTGAGTCACAAATTAATAGATTATTCCTTCCAACAGAATGGCAGTTTTAAATGAATAATGCTAAAAAGTGCAGTAAAGAACTTGGGGTCCTAAATATTCCCTAACTGCTACTGCTGTCAGAAAATAATGGAGAGACAGAAGTGCAAGGCTGCCCCCTCTTCCCAAAATCATCTATAACATGCAAGGAATTTCCCTGCCACAGAAAACACAGGAGATGGGAGAGGAAAACGAAGGGTGAAAAAAGAAAAGACATATCTCAGAATTTGATAAAACAAACTCTGGCTTAAAGGAAGTTCAAAAATGGGTGGATGGGTGGACAGACACCTTCACAAAAGCAGTGCGCATCCAAAACCAGAAGTCTGTTTATCACTTTGTTGTACAGATATAGACCCTTTATTTCCAGGTGCTTTTGTTCATCTGTCTCTTCCTTTGAGTACGCACTCCCTCTCTGTTGCTTAGCTTAATGCTTAACTAAATCAACACTGAGTCGTCTTCCTGCGTCATGCTACTCTTGTTTACTGATCACTGTTCAATAGCTCTTAATGGACAGTACAAATACATTTTGCAATCTCTTATCTAGAATATATAGTACAAAAGCTGTGGAGATGTCAACTGGAAGAACTGCACTTCCACACTGGAAGTGAGGCAAGCGCCTCACTATTTCTGTCCAGATAACATGGCTTGAGGGAAGCCTACCCAATTTAATTTGTTCCATTGAGCAAACAGTGCTTTCAAAGTTGCAAAGCATTCAGAAGAGGAAGATAGAGCGAGCTGCTTAGTAAAATTTACAGAAACAGCTCAGAGCGATTGACTGTATCTTCTAGATGCCTATTTAGAAACACTTTCAGAAAGCACTTAAGCACTGAACTTACGAAACATCAGAGTCCGTTCTGAAATGCCTGAAATTTAATGCCCCAATGCTTAAGGCATTGTAGACCATGCTGAAAAACCTTTGCCCCTTTTTTCTAAGTCTATGTCTGTGTCTACTGAGTTGCCATTGCTGTACATAGCTGTGAACACTGCAATTACTAGTGTACTCTGTACCCCAATTCACATTTTCATTGCACCAGAACATTTTCTTGACCTTTGCCTTCATTTACTTTTAAAGCACAAGTGCATTTTAATTCTGATAAAAAGACAGGTAGATTTTAGTATTACTATGCACGGTCCATGCTTGCTACAGAGGGTGGAACTCAAATCCTAAACTTGCTGCCTCTGAAGAAAATCTTGAACTTCTGTTAAGACCTCCCACAGAAATCAGGAAAGAATTAATGGGCTGCTGAGTTCCTAATATGTCCCACCCTAYGGCACCTGAAGGAAGTAGGTGTTAGACTGGCAGGGAAGAGCTTGACAGGGTGAGTATCCAGCTACTAATGGTGACTGAGAGGCCTGAAGCCAAGGGAGACTGTTCCCAATTAAAGCCTCCCTTTGGTGGAGAAGGCCTGGCAGAAAATGAGTGATTTTTCTGGCTGCCAGTGACTTAGGGGTCCCTGATCCCAGGTGGGATGGAAGTATTTGCTTTTTTTTTTGACTTCTACTGACCATTGGAGGGGTGAGGAGTCCACTGAGTGCTGGGCCCAGAAGGGGTGAAAGAGTTTATGTTCCTATATGTTTATTTTGGACTTCAGGGGCCATATAGAGAGTGGAACTTTTTATGCAACACAGCTGGCAGAAAAGATCACTCTGATTTGAAGGTGTTTGAGGATAGATGGATCAACCAAAAATCCAAAAGGAAACAATGTCAGAGTTACTATTACATTATGCTACTTGGAAAGGGGATTTCCTAGGGGCATTATGGCCACACTGGTCAACAACAGTCACTCCTCAAAATCGCAGACAGTCTTTACAACTAATCTGGAACAGCAGGTTCAAGACCCTCTGACCAACTGCCCTAATGAAACTAGAGTGGCAGTAAAGCCCATGCCCAATTCTCCGTAGATAGGTACAATTATACCAGGTTAATGGACAGAGAGACACTCTTGTTTCACGAGCTGCTTTGCAAATACTCAGAGGACACAGCATTAATAAGATTCATTTGAATACTCTAGTAGCTGAAACAGATTTAGAAAAAAAACAAGGGAATTAATATATAGGAAATGCAAGCTTGAACATCCTAATTTGAGGGTGTTATATGTAGATAGCATTGGGTAAATATTTTATTTTCTGAAAAAAACACAGTTTGATTAACCCAAATAAAGCCTGCAAAAATTTTTGGCTTAGGCAAATAAGAAAAACCAGTTACACATACAAGCTGAAGAGAGAAGGGACTAAGTTTACCTGGAAATTTGCCAAGACATAAGAGATTTGGGTTCAACTCCATCCTCTTCTTCAAGGATTTCAACTCACTACTTGGGACACACCCTTATCTTTCCTATAAAGGTGTAGCCTTGAGGTGGTTTGCTCTCAAACAGTTCCTGGAGCTGTTTCACCTTGCATGGAATATCAGCCAAAGTTCCAATCCTTGTGAAATAAATCTTTTGTATTTGTATATATTGACAATGTAAAACAGGAATGATGCGTGTCTGTTCCACATGMCCATACTTTGCATTTTTTGGGGTATGGCATTATAATAGCACATAAGAGAAGGATCCAAATGCCTACATACAATTTTTTTTTTTTTGAGGGGACATTGTGGAAACAAACAAACAAACAAACAAAGTCTCATAGCACCATGATCTAAAATAAAACATTTCAATCCCCCATACCACATTTCTTGGTACAAGAAAACGTAGACCAGGACACACAACAGTGCTTTGCTGTTAAGAGTCATGAAGTATCACCAATGTCTTCTCAGTGACTCCCCAACAGCATAATTGCAGAGATGTTCACCTTTCGCCAGATATTCTTAGGAAAACATCATTCTCCTGACTACTTTAGAGCCACTATATTTGAAAGACTTGTGTTAACAAAGATGGACAACTTCACATTGTAATTCAACACAAAAAACACAGGTGGGACGTATCAGAGATCACACTGTAACAAGATTCTCCAAGTCTTCAGTCTATGCCTCTTCTTTCATCAGCCAATTGTACAGTTAACATCTCTTCAGATTCTTTCAGAATTAACTAATTCACTGAAATATGTTCCTAACTCAAAGCTAGTTCTTTTTATTAACATCAAAAGGCTTTGGATCAGGCCCTATTAAAAAAAAAGTCTCTCTACAAGCCTATTGTGCATTTGCTATTAGGTACACAATAGGGCTTCTGTGATTCCTCTCCCTGCCTCACCTATCATTATACATACGTTAGCAGATAACATGTCATTAAAGAGTCATAAATGTCAGTCAGAGAGTCATCCAGAAAAGCTGAAGGAAGGTTTCTTGGTCTGCCAAATAGCAGTTCTGATAAGGGATCACCTGCCTAAGCAGTGCATTCCTACCTCACCACTAACATTTTCTTCCAAATGCACAGATGCCTTGCCACAAATTATTGTGGTTGAAAGGGTTTGAGTTGCAGGGGGAGAGATGGGAAGAGGGAAAAAGGAGTTGTTATTTTAAAACCATTTAAAACTTCTTCTGCCTGCTTCTGCATTTAAAAATTGCTTATGCCTGGAGGTTAGAGAATGGCTGTTCCTAAGCATCTGTTTTCTGACTTTATCTCCACCTCTACCACCCAAAATCATGTTTTTATGGGCTTCAGAGCAGTTATCATCAATCGATAATTTACAACTGCAAAATATACATTCTCAAATGACACAGCTCTGGTCTTCACAGTAAATCAAGGCCCTACCTGTAAAAGGGCAAAATTTCCCTTACAACCAACTAAAAAGACAATACAATGTGATACCAGACATATATAGTATCCCTAGCAGGAAAAGAAAATTGTAATACCAATATCCAAAGACGAAAACAGAGCCCTTCTAACATCACCTCCCAAAACACTGTTCAGTTACAAGTTTTTTAAGCTCAGTGAACAGTGTAAATCTTGAAATTAGTCTAAGTTCCAAAGGAGACTAAGCAATGCCACTTCTTACATTTCAAACCTTGCACAGCAGGTTGCATCCTTGAAGAGCTACAGATAAGATTTCCCCACCCTTAGACTGCGTAAATCCCTTACATGGTGAATACTCACTAAGTACAAGAAAGTACTCAAAATTCTACAGAATAATTTTTCAAAGCATGACCAATAAAAGCAAACCAGAAAGTTTATAGGCTAAGTCATTTTGAAGATGCAAGAACTTAATATTAGCAAGATTCTTGGAAAGAGAATTTTAGGTTTTTCTAATTATAGAAGGTGAATAGAGAAAGAAGGTATCTTTCCTTGGAAAACATTATCTGAGGAAAAAACAGCACACAGAATACATGGATGGACCTACGTATCCTTGGATAAGTTGATGGAGCATCACAAAGGGGAGGAATGGGAAGATCAAAACCTACACAGCAGTTAATTTTCATTTTGAAGTGTAATATTGCCAGGAATTCCCTACAGTAGGGGTCTTTATCACTTGACTTGCACTTGTCTACAGGAATCTTGAACAAGAAGGGTTGGGTATAACTCCAAAAGAGACAGGCAGCTTCCAGCATAGAGGAGGTTGACAGTTGCGTCAGAAATCTGATTTCTGCAGTGATTTGTGGACTGACAGCCTCTCATAAGTCAAAGTTGAATTACTGTACAGTAGAAGCAGTGCGTTAAAGGTTTGCTCTGGGAAAGGAATTTGGGACTTGCAGTACAACATAAGCTATTATATGATCAGCTTAGCCTCATTCAAGAGTGCTGCCAGTTTGGGGTGCTCATAGAGGATAATATGGTGATGAAGGCCAATGCGGGGCAGCATTAGAGCAGCATGCTGGCAGAAAAATGATAGAGCTGTGGCTGGGTAAAATCTTCATAGGCAAAAGACGGTGAGTCAGAGTAAACTACTCTAATTTCTGAAAATTATTTATAAAGGGTGTCTTATCACAAGGCACACTCTTAAAAACATCTGGAAAATATCAGAGAGTGGAAAATGAACAACAGATCAAATAATCATAAATTTCAACTGAAAAATGGAGTGATGGAAGGAGGATTCAGAGAGTTTCCATTCATTGCTGAATCTTAAATAATGGTATGAGTACCAACAAACAGGACATATCTTTGCTCAGGTGCTGAACATCTTTCTCTCCTACTGAAGCATATATGAGTTGAAGATGTGCAGCACATCATATAACTGGATACTCTAAAACTGGACACTGTCTAATCTGCTTTCCACTAGAAAAATATAGTAATTGCAGTGATTCCTTTTCTTTTATGAGAGACAAGTTTGTATTTCAGAAATGAAACATGTTTCACTCTTCTAATTACAATAAAGAAACTGAAACTTACTTTAGAAAATACTGGTATTCATAGGACATAAGAATATATGTTTACTGGTAGTGTCAATGCTTTTAGAAAAAGATCCACATACCATACATAACTGGGATAGCAATTTTAAAGCTGTGAATGCATGATTCCTATCAGTTCACAAAATCCAGACTGCTTTTCCAAACACCACTCTCCTTTCTGGGAAAAAAAAAAGACAGAGATTACACTGAAATAGGCTCTAAGTTGATTAGATAGAAAACATACTCCAAGAATGGCAGTGTTAATATTTTAGAGAAAGACAGTTAAACTTTCTGTATCTTACAGCATTTGTTCTGGTTCCTAAGACTTACTGCGGGGATGGGGAGCCACCCTTTGGTCATTATTGTAAATGCAAAATCAATATAACGTACCATGGATTTTGAGGGTTTCTGCCCTCTGAGGAGGACTCTGGGTAACTGCTTATAAATTCATTGGTAATACTGACAGATACTCCAAGGATCGTCTCTGCTTTAACTCCTTTTACAGTATATATCTTACCTTTCAGGGACGATAGGGATGAGTAGTCTCTCCTTGTGTAGGGCTTTGAGCATGTTACGTGTTAAATGTTGTCATTACACTCTGTGACTTCCGTTCTCTATCACATTACTGATGCAGATCAGTTTCCACAAACTGAATGTCTGTAGCATCATTTCTCACTAAAATGAGGATTAAATGAAACAAAACTTCTGTAGCTTCATAGACTTCTCTTCCAAGAGCCCAAAATTGAATAAATGAAAAGGTTCGACCTGAATTACAAATTACTTTTTCATCACAGTGATTGACAGACACAGATCAGTGTGAAAAGCAGACTAACAAATAGAAAAGACCAACAGACTGCTACCATATAATTTCAGCAAAACAGGCTGGACACTGATGTAGAAAGGCAAAATCCTCAAAGAATGGAAAACACATATACTAAGCCCAAGAAAGGTCAGCCGACAGGGCAGAAAGGGAAACCTATGGAAACCGGCCAGGGAGATTAAATTTAAGCCCCACACAACTCTTATTTCACATTGAAAACCACAAACCATTCCCAGAAAGGAAGAAACTATTATGCTCTCTCTTAGCCTTAATGTGAGCAACCTTCTTAAACACTTCTCTCTTTCTATGAGAAGAGACTAAAGTTCCCAGAGTTTTCCATTTACTCCTCGCTCAGGACTTTGGAGGCTGTTGTTCTCTCTGTTGTTCTTGCTTTTGACTTGGGATCATCCTCTACCATGGTCAGCTTTTGCTGGTCAGTATCAAGTGGAATCAGTCCACGAGACAGAGAAGATGAATAACGGATATGTAAGCATTGGATAACCCAGACACAGCAGGAAAGCAGCAGTTTTGAATTTGGATACAGACTTGAGAACACCAAGACTAAGAAACTTAGATGAACTCCAGGCTATTAGTACTGAAAAAAGAAAGAAAGAAAGAAAGAAAGAGACTGGAAATACCCATCAGTTCAAAATAAAGGTAATCAGCAGAGACCAAAATGAGATTACTGGCTGCCTTCTATCCTGCCAGTTGCCATGAAGCAGTTTTAATAACCAAGTAAACAGTTACAACAATGAGAATACACGTACTTCTTCACATGCTCAAGATGTCTTACAAACACTACACTACTACACCAGACAAACCATTTGTATTCCCACACGATGAACATTCCTACTCACGTGTTACATTTGGGGATGAAGATGCAAGAAGGTGAAGTGATCTCTCCAAGCCCACACGGTAAGTTAGAAGCAATATCAGGATAACATAGGAATTTCCAGATGATCAGACTGCAAGGCCCCTTGGTCTACGCTTGTATTATTGTCATTCAAAAGAAGCTTATTTGTCCATAAGTTAAGGACCTTTTTCCTCCCACCACCCAAGAAAAGAGAGCACACTGCATCACTGAACATTTCCATTGGCTAAAAAGCAGCTTTTTAATTATTCTCTGTTAGTGACTCTCAACCAATTTTCCTTGCCCTAAAGGGCAGAAGCTGCCCAACAGTGCCTTATGTGAAATATTAAAGTGATAGAAAGAAAATGAAAAGGGCATGGGACAGTCATTACAGTGTTTGGGTTTTTTCCCGAGGTATGGGGGCCACCCATATTGCATACTTTTCTGTAATGAATTTTGTCTAAGAAAATTATATTTATTTCAGACTGTAGATTATTACAGTCTGGTGCTCACACTAAACTCAACACCAGTTTTGATTTGTGATTGTCAGTATATGAGGAATTTGCACTATGGATTGACAAAAGGGTCTGATTATTTACAGTCTGAGCTGTCTTTCTCTTCTACATTTGAGCAGGTTCTCCAGATTTTCCACTTGATCACTGGAAGCTGAAACCAACATGTAGATAAATCCAGTGTGGAAAGGCCTCGTCAAAAAGAGCGGTCACACCTAAAAGACGATGTCATAGCTTTTGGAATGATGACTGCACTAAGAAATGAATGGGTTTGAAAGGACTTGATTAGATATACCACACTTGCAAATCTGGGAGTGATGGGTTTTCATAGTTGATTTGCTAGGCAAGAGAATGCCGCAACTCCGATGCAACTCCCTCCACCAGTATCGATCTGAGTTGACTTACGGATGACAGTAGGGTACTGAATCTGGAACTGAAAAGAAATGAAGGAAAGCAGGTAAAATAATGTGACTGAGATAATTTATCACCAGACACTGACACACTGCTTATATTTATTCTAAAACACTCCTGGAAGAAAAACCTTATGAAAGTCACCCTATTTCTTCATTGCAGAAGAGCCATTGTTTGGTCTGATTCAAGCTCTTTTAGTCAGCACTGATTTCATGCAAATCAGTGGAGAAGCAGGGAGTTAAGAGAACCTTGAGGGAAACATTGCTGCCTCCTCCTCCTCTGTACAACAGGCAACTATCTTCAAAAGAAGATTCAGATTCCTGAATTCCAAGTTAAAAAAAAAGAAGACAACTCCACATACTATGAACCTGTTCAGATGAATTAAATCTCTTGTCTTCTCATGTGGAGAAACAGCTGGTGCAGAACCAGCATCCCTGCAATGTGTTCAGCACATGTCTAATCTGGTTTTCTCTTCCTTAAAGGCAGCCGCAGTGAAATCTTCCCATGGTGATCAAGACCTTCTCCTTTTCCTGTCGCGAGGACACACATTCCACACCTGGGCAGGTGCCTTCAGAAGATGCTTATGAACTTGTCAGCTACAAAAAGGGGCCAATCATGACTGTAATTCTCTCATGCAATAGGCAGGAACTGGGAGAAACTCCCAGAGTACCTATTCCTGAATCCCCACAAAGGAGCATTCATGGTGACCATCTTACTGTACTCTTTGTAGAATGAACAACTTTGGGTGGCAAAATTGAGGTAATCTCTATCAAGCTCCTGGTAACACAAGAAAGAGCCAACATTCATGTGCACCTGCTTTGGGTGGTGTTGGCAGGAAGTCATTTACATGAATCAACCCTTACATACCAAGTGATGGATGTCCTGGATGACTGTTATCTAGCAGGGTGCACCTGGTGCAGAATCACCATCGCATGTGCTCATGCACATTTTCCTAACATGCAGCTTGTTGCCAACTATAATTTGATCTTTAACACTCAGTACTACAGAATACAATAAGGTAACTAAAACTTAGAACCTTTCTGAAGATAAGCAAACTTTCCCATTTGAATTTACAGTCTTTTTACCTCTATCTTAATGGTAGCAATAAATGCTGCCAACTTCCATCAAAGGAGCAGCTAGTATCCAACCAGCAATCATAAGCCTCTAGGCAATTCCTCCCAGAACCTGGCAAAGCATTTCATTACAAATACTTCAGGGGAAGTTCTTATTTCTTGATGGCACCCCAATTGCTGGCACCTTTGAGAATCTCACTTGTTACCATAAAAGATAAAAATGTGATAGTATAAACAATTTTAAACATTGTGCATTTCACAAGACATAGTTTGAGTAAAAACTGCATTTTAAAAGAAATCATTCTCTTTGTGATTTTCCTTAGACTTATTATTTACTTTATTGAATTATTTCCACTTTTATCATGTTTACTCCTGGTATACAATACCTGGTGAAATTTAAATCCAAAACAATGAAATTTTTAAACTGAAATCCTGAAACTGTTTCTGGAAGCATTTCTCTTAATATTGGATTTTGCAACTTTTTTAAAGAACAGAATCAGTATTTTATGCCTACGTTATGCAACCACATTACATTCTGAAACTGGAATTATTTAGAGGGAGCAATATTTCTTCCAAGAATTATTAATGAGCTGAAAAGAAAAACCTGATGCTGTTACACTTCTTGCACATCAGGCAAATACATAGAACAGATCAGCATGTTTTGTCCAAAGGCTGGAAAGCGTCTTAGCGACTCCCAACTGTCCGTAAATATATTATACTTAAGAAAAACACGGTGCTCCAAGCTTGTAGATAAAGTAATATCCCTGCTTAATATATAGACTCCATCATTGTGGAGAGTGCAAGTCAAGTTAAGACCCGATTTTGATGTGTTCTCTTTGAGGTAGAGCCATTCTTTGGTAGCAATGTTGTAAGACTGCACAGTTAACACATCCTCACTTTGGCTGGATTTTTGGTTTGGTCCAAGTTCATGAATACAACCCCCTACCAGATATATAGTTTCTTCAACAGAGAGCATCTGTTGTTTGCGAACATGGACATCACAAAGTTCAAAGTTGGTCCAGGAATCAGAAGTGGGACAGTACTGCAAAATGTTCATATTCCTATCTGAAACAGAGGAGAGATATTTACAAATAAATAAATATATTAGAAGGTACTCATGAAGGAGGATTCTTCCTCCCTACAAACTGTATCAGCCATTATTACAGATTGCTAATGCATTACACTGCAAAAGCATAGCAGACCAAGGAAGATATATTGATTATTGGGAACTGCAAGTCTTTGCCCTTGACAATAAAGTTTGAACGTTCTGTTCCTTTGCAGAGAGAAAAATTAAGCTGCTTCTGGCACATTACATGATGCAAATGGTCGGGGAATGCAGATTTTAGCAGAATAATCCCTACCTTTTAACTTATGCTTTTAATTTTGTCTCTGATTGATATGTAAGAATTTTTTATGAAAAGGGAAATGGAGCAACATTCTGCTCTCCAACAGTGATGACAAATGGATCAAATTATCATGAACACAGTATGCTTCATTAATGGCTATAAAGTGATGATTTATCATCCAAGCTTAACTTTGATACTTTGCATTTCATTCCATAAATCAAAGTTTTATGGAATAAATTTCATAAAGCTAGTTACATTTCAGCAAGTGGCATGGGTGACCTAAGGGCACATGTTCAGCACCTCATAAAGACAGAAATACACATTGTCAAAATCATTTAAGAACCAGGAACTCCATGCTCCAGCATCAGACAGAGGCACAGAAAAAAGCTGAAGCCTTATCTATACTTCAGTTCCAATTCAGTGGATGCATGTGTTTGCAATACTGTTATTCTACAACATTGTTACAATACCACCCTGATTTATGGTGCAGCGGAGAGCCAAGGCTTCACTAAATTAACACAGAATGCACAGGACTCGTTAGCTAGTAAATTCAGTTTCAATCTCTGGAGACCTGAGCTTAAATCCAAACTCAACTGACAAGCGGCAACAGGTTTGCAGACTCCAGCCTGGTCTTTTAATAAAATCTGCTCCGTATTACCAGTCTATCCTGCATGACGATCTCCAGATGAGCTCCCAAGTGGAACAGCAGACAGTGACATACTGACAAGTTATGTGAGGGCACAGGTATAAAGAGCCATAAATATAACTGGATTGTCATGAAAGAAGTGCATTAGCAACATGATTAGGGAGGTGCTGCTATAGCATTTGCTTGCACTCTGATGGCTTTCAGTCATTGCTTATTACTGTACATTGCCTTCCTGAACACCTAATCCACATGAAATAAAGGAAAAAAAAGGAAAAATATCATGGCAACGCTTTATGAAATTGCTGATCAAAGCTCTACATATAGATGATCTTTGTCTACAAACAATGTACCTTTCTCTGACCCATTAGGGGGGAAAAAATCCCAACATTTCTAGTAATTAAGTTTCTATGCCTATCTATAGCAGTAATCTTCCCAGGTAAAAAGTGCTATGGTTTGAGAGGGCACATGAAATGGAAGTTTATTGTGATATGGACCTCATTTGCTCAGTCCAGAGCCTGGGTCTTTTATATCCACTGAAACAAAAAAACGGCAATACAAAACACGAACATTACAGTTCCTGACATGGAGTTTCAATTAGGATCTAGGTTCACAAGTGAGAGCTGAGAACTGGAAGGAGGCTCTTTATTCAAGAAGTGTCATTATAAGTTACAGTGGGAAATTCCAGATCCTACTACCTTTTGGAAAGTGTAGTCTCAGGAAAAGGCTCTACACAGATCAAAAAAATAATCCACAAAACCTACCAAAACTACACCAAAACTACAGTCTTACTGAGGTATATGCAGAAATACTAAAAAAAATTACATATTAATTGCTGCACGTGTTTTATTTAGTGAATGTAGTGAAACAGCAAATGAACCTCAACACCTCTCAGATAGTTGTGCCTTAACACCCTCCAACATCTGCATAACTTGGAAGGTAAATCACCAGTATAATTGCAGCAATTCTGGTTTCTAAGTCCAATAGCTGTCCTAAGCCAAGGTGTCACAGAAAAACTGGTTCTAGACCCTCATTGAAGAAAGGATCTTTATTATAACAAGCACAGGCATTTGTTGTCCTGAACAGTCTTGGATTTAAACATAAGCCTGAATGTGCTAGTTATCCACTGCTCACATCTTTATACTGTTTTACTATCCCATTTCCATTAAAAACAGCCTTTAGGAAAAGACCTAAGAAAAGATCTAGGAAAAGACAGAGGCCTGAAGGTCAGTGGCAATCTCCTGAGGTGTGGAAGAAGGAAGAGGTAACTCACTGAATATCCTTCTTCAATTGAAACCACAGGTAATAAGTACCGAATAAGGAGCTTGACACAGGGCAGCAATCCTGACTACATATGCTTTGTTAATGAATTTTAAGGGAATAGGATCTGCATCAGCAACATGCTGATCTTCCTATCCATGACACCAGGAGTAGGCAGCCTGAAGAAAGAACAGCACAAGCACCAGAAAAGGAACTTGCAAAGTGCAGGGGATGTAGGAGAAAAGCTGGCACTCCCGTAATCTAGTAGCACTATTGACCAAATCAGAGCTTTTTCTTCTTACCACTTCTTTCTCTTTCTCTAGATAAAAATGACAAAAACCCTAACTCCGGTCTCTACAGACAAGTCTTCCCATTACCCTCTGTTTCAGCCCCTTCTCCTTGTTCTCTGCTCTCTTGTCTCAAAGGATGTTTCCCCTTGGGTCTGACTTTTCAGCACAGCAAGTGTGGTGTGCCAGACATCCTTCAGTCCTAGTGCCGGACATCAGGGAGCACAATGCGTCCCAACAGATCCTTTAGTGGGGATGACCAGAGGACTGGGACTGCAGAGCATACCATAGCATGGCCCTCCATATGGACACAAGCACTCCGATATCTTTTGTTTTCCTCAGTGAAGCCACCAGGTTCTGGGTCAGAATGGACTGGACAAAATGCTTTTGAAGGTTGTCATTACCACAAGGACCATGAGAGGTGGAAGTGTGTCTTTTATAAACCTTACAATGGTTCAGAGCTAAAATCTGCTCAGATGTTAGAAGGGACAGCTTGTTCTAATGTCAGTTTAGCTTTGATTGCAGTACTCTCTGTAAAAGCTGATCTCTCTTCTAATTTTATTCTCCATTTGGAAAAAGGTTTAAAACTACTGTGGTCGAATGAAGTGGGCAAAGGCCTAGAGACAGGAATCTAAATTTAGGAAATCCTGGTAAATACTAAACATTTGACATGAAAAAAAATTGACTTCTAGAACTGTGAGAAAATGGTATTCCTCCCAAAGAATGGCACTATGTGCTTAAGGAATGAACAAATGGGAGCTCTTTTTAAGTGGCTTGCTTTTCCACTGGATAAAGAAAAAGAAATTGGAAGGACAGAATGCAACTTCAAATCCTTCCCTCTGTACAGTATCCTCAGAAAACAGGGCATAGAAAGGAAGTAAGTAAAAAATGTTGGTTCTTGCTTAAGCTTTTGATTCGTTATTCAGTTAAGTTATTTCAGCACTGAAATTCTTACCTATAGCTTGAATTTGCCTGTGAAACACAGAAATGCTGTAGTGAAAGATCATGACATCTGTTAATACCTGAGAAATACTAATGCAGGCACGTATTTTCTTCTTATTTTTCCTTCTGACAGTCTAAAACAGGTATTTAATAATTAAACAAAGTGTATCTGTTGAGACCTCTCTTTCTACTGTATGCTCAAAATCTAAAAAAAGGAGGGCTAAGCTGGGTGCTGAARTACCCATCAGTCTGTTCCCTCAGAATAAGAGCCCCAGATCCATGTAGGCCCTGGAAAAAAAAATAAATCTGATTCCTGTATGACAGAGCTATTTTTTTTTTTTTCATTTGTCAATTATTTTCTACCAGTGATGTATTTCTACATGTTTTAATGAGTATTATGCAGCTTTCTACATTAGTTCAAAAGATTTCCTGAAAAGGAGAAGAAAATGATCTGGGCTTTAGAAGCAATCAGGTTAAAAAAAAAAAAAAAAAGTTAAAGCAAGCTTTCTACCTCGTGTAGTGTATCCTCCGATAACGTAGATCTTGCCCTTGCACTCGCAAGCTGAGAATTCTGCAAGAGGGTTTGGCATGGATGCTACAAAATTCCACCAGTCGTTTTCTGGGTTATAGCACTCCACATTGGAAAGGGATTGACCACCGATGGCATAGAGCTTTCCATTTACAGCCAAAAGCTTAAAATTGGACCTGAAAGAAAAGATTGCAGCATTGAAATAGGTTAAATAGATGTACAGAAAAATATAGGAGAGAAAGTTCTTCCTATCCAGGCTCCAACATACTCATCATCACTTACAACTTGTACCATCACTTCATATATTACAGCATCTAAACCCTTCTGGGCAAGGCCAAAATTCTGTAATTACACTGTAATTACTTAGGACAGTAACCAGTGACATTCTGGATGTTAATGATGTTGATGCTGAGACTGATGAATATTTTATTTAGGATTTCAATCTGTCACAGTTTGAGCTCTAAATGTTTAGTTAACTAATGTGTTCAGTAGATGTCTCATTTTTACTAGGCTTTTAGTAAAGTACCTTTAGTAGAGAATAACGTATGATATATACATATAGTCAAGGATATTATTTTAATTAAAATTGCAGAAATTTCAAACAAGACTTGATGAATGCCTAAGAATGTGTACTCGTCTTAGCCTGTAATATAGAATCTCTTTAACAACCCTAATAAACAGAAATTTAAAGTGGTACACATTGAATCATGTTCTGCAAAAGAAGGAAGAGAGAATCTCCTGTACCTTATTCAGCATTAAACTACTAAATACATCCTCCATCCCCTGAAGCAAGATATATCTGTAAATTAGTGTTCCACCCATAGCTGAACAAAATACATTGCACTCCACAGCAATGCCCTGTTCTTTTATTTCTTATTCTGTTCCATTGTGCTGTTATATTTCACGTACGGCAAAGGGCGTGATTCTAATTACTGAAGCGCAAGAAGCCTTACAGCTTACACTTTTAAGATAATATAGGCAGAAACAAATGGTCTGTGGATGTTAAAGGTGCAAGTCTGTAGGAAGAAATTGGAGGGCTTGAAGTTAGAGGGCTTGCATGCTCAGCTATGYCTTCCAGCTATGGAAGCTGGTCTAATAAAAGATGAGCTCTTCCTCTCTTCAGAAACAGTCTCATTGCCTAGAAAGATCGTTCCTTCTCTACTGCTGAGCCAAATCGAGATTTTACCACGCAGTATCCCAATTAACTAAATGTGTGAAAGTCACTGGAGTGCACCAGCTCAGCATAAAGCCAAATGGGGAACTGCGTTATGTCTTGTAAAACTGAAGTGGTGCTTTAGACTTGCATTGGCCTGCTGAGCAGTAAAGTGAGTTTCACTCTGCATGAATCCAAGATTCAAAACTTACCGCTAAGTAGTTTTGCAGGATTTTGTCTGGACAAAATGAACCCTGCCTAGCAGCAGACTGCCCTGCAATTTCTTTTTATTAAATATATTTGGAAAAAGAACTTGTTTCCAGATGGAATCATTTTGTTCTTGTCATCCTGATATAGCTTTGGAAACTAAAATGCTCCTTTGAAGGAATTAATTGCTTTTTTTTCTTTTTTTTTTTTTTCTGACATTTACGATTAGGTCACTCTGTTCATCTCCTCTCTACAGCAATTAAGTTTTCCATCTTAGGGAATCCAGAATAACATGGCAATCAATAGCGGGTATGAAATGAGGATAATTACTTGCAAAACATTATGATTTTCAAAGCAATGTACCTGTTCTAAAAGTTATGGTGGGGAAAAAAAAAAAAAATCCACAAATTAACAGAGGGACAAAACCACAAAATGTAAATGCATTTTCTAAGCAATTCTTTAAAATCTAAAATATGTTAGAAAGTCTGTAACTCTGTGCCTATGATGGCACAGGATTTTTTGCTTATAAAATGAGTTCACACACAGATAGCATTTCCTTATTCCAAGATCTTCGAGCCACTTTATAAACATGCTAAAAGTTCTGCCACAGAGGACATGAATTAACTGAACAAGTGCGTAGTGTCAGAACATTAAAGAATTCAGGTTTCCTAATTCACACACGCTTCTCTAGCTACCCTCTAATTGTAGCCTCTTACTATTTTATCTGCATGGAGGCAATTTATGCAGTTTTTGCTTGAGGGCCTTCGTATCACTGAATTGCTTCTTGCAGCAAGCAAGAAAACCAGACGGTGAAAGATGTACGGCACAACTTTCAACTTCAACTGTTCTAGAAGGAGGCCAYGTAGATTTTTGTCAGTCATTTAACCACTTCCAATGTTGTTAAAATGGATGACATGCAGTGGAAGTATCTCAGATTTATGGAACACGTTAACTATAAGGTTCATTTTACTCAAAAGTAGCTGTAAGTATCCATCAGCACACTTTATATGAAAATTTGGACAATGCCTCAATATGTTATGAAAAACTTCTGCCATTCACCTTTCCATGCCAATAACAGCAGGTGTTTTTATGGAGAGTGAACATTAGGAAATATTTAGTGTATTTTTATACTCTTTTAATGTGTTGGAGCAGCTGGAAACAAGGAAAGCAAACACTGAGCAACCAGCCAGCTCTCCACAACTAACAACTGTTCCATGGACTACAGCTTGGAAACAACAGAGCTGAACAGCCCATCAGATTCAACTGCAATGTAACTCCACTCACATCAGTGAGTTATCTAAACCTGGGGGATCAAAAGTACTTTCCAAATGCCAGGCCTAGTGCATACCCTTCTTGTTGGCACAAGAACGGGTATGAGCTGTCTTCTGATGTCCCTCGTTTCCTCTGAAAGGAACCCCAGGAACACAAGCAAGAGTGGGGTTTTACCATAGTTCAAAACACAACATTTTTCATTCAATAGAGACAAGTGCAAAGCACTATATGCAGGAAGGAAGAAAAATTAATGCACAAATGCATAGGATCTGGGGGTCAGAGTGCATAGCTTTCTGAATACAAGACAACATTCAACAACTTGCAAAAAAACCTACATTGTTCTGGATTGCATTAACAGCCATAGATGTATCTGTAGGAGACCACTATAAAAGTGGCTATAAAGAGGACAGCAAGCATTCTTCTTGTTCACGGACAGATATCATTCATTTAGTATACAACAAGAAAAAGTTAGCATAGATATTAGAGAGAACTCCCTGATCAGAGGGATAGCTAAACATGGGAACAAGCTACCTGGGAGGAAGGAGGTTGGAATCTACATTGCTGGAGGGTTTCAAGAACAAGTTAGACACGTATTTGCAAGGTACAGCTTGGTCCTGCTGTAGAGCAGGAGGGTTGGACTAACTAACCTGTGGTTCCTTCCTGCCAAATGATCAACTTTAACCTTAAAATTTCTCACAAGTCAGATGACTTCTTTATTCTAAAGTACTTACAACAGAGACGAAGAGTCATGAAAGCACCGTTACAAAGGCAATTCCAAAGCGTTTTATCCTTTTTGCATGAACAACTTTTTTTTTTACATTCCTTATATGAGTCTGCAGAGCGCGCTGCATCTAACCTTTAGCTTTGGAAGTGTGTGATACCTTTGTGATAAATGTGACATGAATATTTCTAACTTAAAAATTTTTGAAAAGTCTATTTTCCCCTAACACAGAGGAATTTCGAGCGAAAAAAAAAAAAAAAATTAAAATGCAGAAAAAGAAGGTCTCATAAACCACTACCATTCCCTAGGAGCATCCCCTCCTATATTCCTGTAAGAGTCCTCAGAGTGGCAGCAGTTCAGGCACAGATTGCTCACAAAAACCATGTTCCACGTGCATGTGTATAATCCCAGCCAGTGGCTTACAAGCATCTTCCAAGCCTGGAAGATTTACCTGCCATGAGTGTTCTGAAGGAAAATAAAAGTGGAATATACAGCTGTAACTGGCACATGCAGTAGAAATCCTATGAGTATATTATTTTTAAATAGCAAATTTCAACTGACAGCATCAATTTAAAGAAATTGATCGKTATTGGAAAGGTATTGAAGGGCATTACCTGAACAGTCCCCAAAGACCACAAGCRGTCTTGGGCAATATTTACATGAAGTTTCTTCTACAAAAAAGCCCAGCTAGTTCTCTGAAGACACTATTCCAAGTACAGTAATATCTCTAGAATTAAAAGATCTAGAAACTGTGATCTGTTATGGACTATTTGTGACCAGCACCAGATTTAGCCCTCAGATGATGAGAAATTCCAGGCTCAGTCACAGGCTTCCGATATGAGCCTGAGCCAATTATTTTATCATCTCCCTTGTGTATGCATAAATAGGGAATAACACTTTCTCAAGCTTATGTGGGCATCASAAGAATAATATACAGGAGTTACCTATCGTGAACAAATTTGAAACTACAGTAATAAGACCTCTACATCTAGAAAGAAAGCTAACAGCTATAACCTAAACCAGAATGACTGCTAAGTATTCAGTATACATCTGACAGCTTTTGTCTTCTACTTGGAAGTAAGCTGGGACTATTTCATCTATGCATGTGTAAAGAATCCCAGCATCCTGGGATTCTATATTATAATAATAGAAATAATTAAAGATAAAAAATATCATAGAGTTTACAAGGTTTGTTGAGGGCAGAGAACTTCTCATATTAACAGCAAATCAGCACAATTATTTCTGTAACTCCTCAGTCTTCTCTTGAGGCCAACATATGCATCCATTCATACAGGCCAGATCCAGATACTCTTAAAATGTTGTCTGAAGTCAAACCAACTTCAATGGGAACTAGAACCTTCCCTCAAGGTATGTAAAAAATTCATCCATGGGATGTAATTATATCAGCTGACATAAATTCATTTGGCAGGCAGTCACATGACTGTAATTCCTAAGTAGAATGCTGGGCAACTGCCCTGCTTATTTTACTACAGCATAACAAACTAAAAATACAATGCCGAGCAAAGTGCACATCTAATTCCAGCACATCCGTGCGGCAGACAGGCATCAGTGCTGTTCCCGTTGAATGCAAGCTCCTTGATCCTAAAAATCTCCCTGCTCTTGGCTCCTATGGCACAGGCCATCCCTTCCTGTGTTCTGGCCACTAATGTCAAGCTGGTCATCAAAGAGCTGAAATGTTACATCAGACAGAAAAAATAATAATTACTAACTTCAGAGTCGAGACTCCATGAAGATCTTGAAGTCAAAAGCATGTTTTGTGAAGGGGTCAGCAGAGTTTCCATGAAAAAAACTTCCCCTCCTTATCATTCAGAGAGCAACATACTCACTTGCAACCTTGCAATCTAGAGGCAGACATAATTCTGGGTTCTTTTTGACCGGAAATAGCTACCATGAAATGTAAGAATAGATACTATTCCAAAAATATCCATTCACATACTACTTTTCTGCCATAAATGGCCGATGTGAAATTCTGTGCTAACTTGCTGTCACCTGTGATTGGCTTCAAGATTAAGCTGGTATGGCAGTGCAGTTGAAAATAGTAATATAAGGAGAAAATATCCATGTGTTTCTTTCAGATATAATGATTATATATCCTAGAAAAAGGGGAAAGTGTGGAGGGAAAAAGGCTGATCTAGAGTTTGAACAGACAGATCATAAGGTGAAAAAAGGGCCTCGAAAAAGCATTTTTTAAAAAGCCCTCATTCACCATGCTGCAAAATCATTGCACATAATAACATCTCTCTTGCTATACACATATCACAAACCAATGCCAAAACCTCGTAACTTGATCAAYGTGGGACTTCTACGTTTAAGTTAATTTCCATAGGAGACGCTGTGTGAGCTGACCCCATCATCCTTTCCTACCGCGGCCAATGTGCTCTCAGTCATGCTCACGTAGGCAAGACTGCTGAAGCGAGGCTGGCTAAAACATCTCAGTTCCCACAGGCACCTTGGTGAAGACTGCTTATAGGCTCAGGCTCTAAGAAATWTGTCTGCAAGAAAAGGTGTTTGCAGTGTTTAAAAGCTAAACACTCATTTTACACATTGATGAAATTTCTCACAACACCGTTTCAAGAAGCCAGAAATACTGAAAAAAATTGTTTCCAATCAAATCCGATGACTGATTATGGAGGCAATCATTTCAGTGAAATTCTCACAAAAACACAGGAAGTGAAAAAAAAAAAGAGTGAAATGGGAAAGAACTAATTTTAGGTCAAACCCCTGTTTTGAGGGGTTTTAGCTGGCAAGAGGTAAATAGAGACTGGAGTAAAGACTGCAGTTTTACTACCCAGATACAAAGCATTTATGCCAATGATTGGGGTCTCTGGGTGCTCCCTGAATTTACTGGATGGAAAAGAGAATTTCCATTCTACAGTGAATTTTAGCCTCCTTACTTGCTACAGAGAAGATAAAAATTTAAACTTTTTCTAAAATGGAAACAATGAGGAAGTTCATTTTGGGTAACAGAAACATTTTGTTTCCATGAAGTAAAAGGCTTTGTTTTGATAACTCTGCAGCATGATTAAGGTAGAGCAGCCACAACCTTGGCCAGGGAGATGGCCTCTCTTCTTGGGTCTCCCTCAAGGCTAGCTCCCTATTATTCTTTCAAATGTAAATTGTACAAGTGTTTCTGAATACTAACTTAAACTTAAATGTCAAACAAACAATTCAAAAGGATACAGGGAAAAGCAGAATTGTCAAAATGATGAATGTTTCCCAGATCGGAATATTCTCATAAAGTGAGAAATTTCTCACAATCTTCCTGACACTTTTCTGGTGAATATTTCACTGAAATGCAGGCCTACAAAACATTCAGATTTTTATGAAAGTACAAACCAATGAAAAACTGCTCCAACTAAAATTTTTCAGCCACTTCTAACTCTGATAGACTGTACATCCCCACTAAGAGCAGTAAAAATTCTTGTCACGTACAGTACTGGAGTTAAAATATACCACAAAGAAAGTAAGAAAAGAATTTTATCTTTTTTTTTTTTTTAATCTTTGTTATTTTAGGGAGAATTTCTACTACCGGCAAGACAGCTGTTTGGAGAGACTGGCTCCTCGTATACTGCAATTTAAATGAAAAGTGGGAGCCCACCACCACTTCACACCGAGGTGAATGATCACACATGGTGGAGAGCTGTAGCACAGTCCTCCTCTGCTGATGCCTAGCTCATGTTCTCCCACAGCTGAGGCCTTAACCACCAGCATTTACCCAACAAAGTCCCATCCTCCTCACCCTTCCTTGCCACAGCAGCTCCCCACACCATGCAGAGGAGGCCCCTAAGCAGGAGAGAGGCGGCAGCGTTGTGCTGCGGTGGGATGACTGTTGCCGGTAAAGACAAGGTTTGCCAGGCCTATCCAGTGGCATGCTGCCAAGCCACCGCCAAGCGCTGCGGTCCTTCCCACCACATGATGCAAGAGACACAGGTGATTCACGGCACAGAGACAGGTCTGGATCACTTCTCRTAACGTTGAGTCCAGTCAACACCACGTGACTCAACAGGGTCTATTTTGACAATATACATGGACACACGTGTATTTCAGGAAACAGGGGTTACCTCTTCTGGTTCATTGAAGCCAGCTGACTCCATTCGTTTAGGCAAGGGTTGTAACAATGGGCAGCCGAAATCTCCTGGCTGGTGATCCTGTAGCCCCCGACGATGAACAGGTAGTTGTCCAGCATCGCTGACCCATAGCCTCGTACATTCACCAGATCAGGGGGCAGGTTGTTGGCCAGGGGCAGCCACCTCTGCGCTTCCTCGTCATACCTCAGCATAGACCAGGGGGCTTCCACCTGAGGGTGACAGCCTGGAAGCAGGCCCAGGGAGGAGGCACCCATGAAGTCCCCGATGGCCACGAGGGTGGCGGTGCCCCTCATCCGCCTCTCCTTCAAGTGCTGCTGGAGAGCATGGGGCAGGAGGAGATGTGGCCGCGCATCGGGCCTCCGCAGCACCTGATGGTAATGGGTGGCCATGAAGTCTAGACAGGCATCGTGCAAGTCCTGGAGACCGTAGACCTGAGCCAGGCGGTGCAGCTCGAAGCAGTTGCCCAGCCTCACCTGGGAGAGGAGCAGGCGGAGCAAAGGGGTGACCTGCAGGTAGGAAGCGGCCTCCACCAGCTCCTCCAGCAAAGGGGGCTCCTCATCGCCCCCCTCCTCCTGCTCCAGCCTGGCCAGGCAGGAGGTGTTGATGAAGTCCAGCACCAGCTCCAGCCCCAGAGCGCTCAGCCCCCCGCGCAGCAGCTGCTCCTCCTGGCCCTGCCCTGCCTCCCGCATGCCCGAGCGGTAGAGGGCTCGGAAATAGTCACTCTGCTCGATCAGCTTCCTCTTGCACACCGGGTAGCACTTGTCCCCCAGCCGGATCTGCACCACCTCCTCCCCCGCACCGGCCCCATCCCCTTCTTCCCCTTCCCCCTCCTCTTCCTCCTGCCGCCGCCGCTCCGCCAGGGACATCGCTCACCCCCTCCCCTGGCTGCACTTCAGCCCGGCCGCTGCCGGCTGCCGGCAGGCTCCTCCTCCGCCCCGGCGGCCGCTGCCGGGGTGGGAGGAGCGGAGCGGCGCCGGGCCGGGCCGCGCCGAGCCGGGCCCCGCCGGGGGAGGCGGGCTGGGAGGGAGGGAGGGATGGGGGAGGCGCTGCCGCAGCCCCGCCGGCCCCCGCCGCCGCTCCGTCCCTGCAAGGAGAGAAGAAGGGGAAGGGAAAAAAAAAAAGACAGAGAGGAAAGGAAAAAAAGCCCTAAAAAGGCAATGTTGAGCGCTCAGGCGATGGCCGGGCCCCTCGGCGCTGCCCGGCTGCCCGCCGGGGCCGTCGGCGCCAAACGGCGCTGCAGGGCACCCACCCACCCCGCCCGGCCCCTGTGCTGTGGGGGGGATTTTCAAGCTCATGTGCGTGTCAGGGAGACGATCAGAAAGGCCAGGTGCTCGGCTGCGGGGGGCAGCAACAGGCAAAAGGTGCAGCCGTTCCCCCGCCTCCCCCCCGGCGCTGCCAGAATTGGGCCGGGATCGCAGCTCCAGCCGGCAGCTCTAACCTCTCGCCATAAATGTACTTCTGCATCCCTGGAGAGGGGGAATATTCTCGAACCACACACGCAGGAAAAAAAATATGGTATGCGTACTTGTATTCGTGCGTAGCCACAGAGGATGCGGGAGCAGCACAGTCAGCGTGATGCCACGGCATCTTGACACTGTGGCATCCGCTAACAAAGGCAACAGAAAGGATCATCTTGCACGTCTAGTGCGGCAGTAGGATTTAGGAACGGCAAGTACGATACATAATTCTGCTATGACCTTCCCGAGTGCTCCTGCACAAGTCCCTCAGCGTCTCAGCTCCTGGTTTGGTGTATAAAGACACTATATCACCTGTTCTGCTACTCTGTCTTTTCTATTTAAACTAAGTTCCTGGAATAGGACATCTATGTTATTCATGAGYGTGATCTACATACCAGGGCCCTGAGTTTGTTTGACGTGAACGAGGAAAGCAAATTAATAGCTGAGCATCTTGGGCATGGATAAAGTGACTGTTTTGCTCTTCGCCTTGTTACATTCTTGAAACACAGTGACGGTTTTTTTTTTTAAAAGACTGCTGAAACAGATGAGAAAGTCTGCCATCCTGTGTATTCTTATATGATGATGCTGAATATAAAGACTTTAAAAATATATTTTATATTTTTTATCTTTATAAAGATATTTCTTTCACCCCATGTGTTGCAGACTATAGAAAATCTTTCCCTTTAGCAGTAATGTGACTCATCTCCAGTTATTGCAGATTGCTTAGTTTTCAGACAACTCCTTATTTCCACTACTCAGAAGGGATCATTTCCCCCAACTATTAAAACTCTTCCGAGCAGTATTAGGCTGTTTCTTTTTCTTTTTTTTTTTTTTTTAAGGAAGACAGGGTTTTTTGCTTTTTAGCATTCCCTCTGTGAAATGATCCTCTCTCACTATTTTGTTGATCTTCAGCTTCTTAACTCCAGCCCATACAGATGACATGAATGTCAATCTCAGAGTCACAGTTTTCTGCTGACTTTTATAAAAGCATTTGTTGAAGTGGGGTAGATTTCTGTGCATTTTTGTTTTCCACCTCACTTCAAAACATTTTCATCATCTTGTTTTTGAAGGRCCCATTTCATGTTCTGAAATCCTTTTATATAGGATTCCAACCAGTTCCAAAGAGCTCTCTTCAGCAGCCTCAGTCCCTAGCAAGGTCACTATCACCTCTCATTTTCTCTTTCCTACTAATGAGTTTCACTGTTTGCTTGTTTTGCATTCCTCTTTCATTCTCCCTCAATATTTAATCAATTTTCAAATTCCATTTTCCTGTCTTCTGTTCTTGACGAAGCACTGCATCATTTGGCTTTTTGACTTTCTTACACCTAGCTGAAGCTTGAGTCTGAGCACTGGCTGATTTTTTCTCTGCCTCAGGTTCAGCCTTGAAAAGATCATCACACACAACAAGTGTCTTACCACTTCAGTAGGAGTCCAGCCCATATTTCCTTCTTCTACTTTAATTCCCATAGGCAGACATTTCAAGCAATTGTAATCATTCATACTTCAGAGGTAAACAGAGAGAGCGTGTTTGTCATGGCCATGAAGCTCTTCTGTTGGAATACAGTATGATTGCCAACATGGTGGTATGATTGCCATCTTTAGACATCTGTTTTGGAGTCTCATATGTTTGATGTAGTGGTAAGCTAGCTCCTAACTGGTGAGTGATTTTTTCCACGTAGTCAGTTACAATAAGTTCTGTTCCCTCAAAGTGTTGGCACCGCAGCCTGGGTAGATGGAATATTTCTTCTGTTGCCTATGTGCCTGCACCTGCCACTCTGCCAATGATTTCAGGTCCATCTTCCTCACAGTCCATGAGGTTTTTAATAAACTGGATCAGTTCTGTCATGTACTAATAAGTATTTTCTTCCTGCCAGCAAACTTTCGAGAGCACTGACTTCTATATCTTTCATGAGGAGCTGTCATATGCACAAGGGGTCAGCAGTACTCTTTGTTGAACGGCCACTTTTGTAAAAAGCCTAAATCTGTTTCCTTAACCAATTTTTTTTACTAGGCTGATTGTCAGCTATCTGTGCTTTATCCAGGCTTAGGACTGGGCAATTGTGTTAAGTCAGAGCATGCTGACAGGGCAGTGCCCTTGGTTTTTTACTACGCTAATCAGTCAGTCTGTATGGTGTGCTTATATAGCACTTACACTGCAAATGCACCAGGCAAGGGCTACCTTTTTGTTCCATATTTGTACAGATAATTTCATCTGTCTCCCAGTCTACAGTTATACTGTTTTATGCTAAGATCAATAATACATATTATTATACTGGAATAAAAGAAAAGGCCCTGCTGTTTCACTGGCAATCATCTTGGTTCATCTTATGAGAGTAAGAAATGTATTTTCCAGAGTTAAAAATGGAACTCTAGTGCTAGAGCTACAAAGTCAAAATCTGTAGTTAAGAGCCATAAAAGACTTGCATGATCTTTGAAGCAAATATGGAAGACTATCTATCACTCTTTGAGAACATGCTGAAGCATGAAACAACATGAAAACAAGTTTGCATCATGGTAGATATTAAATGAGTGCATGATAAAAGAACATACCCTGAAGAACAAGACATTTACACAGAGAGGAAGACAAGGGTAACTATGCTCAGCTTTTCAATACCTAGCTTTTAGAGTTTGGCTTCTGGAGAGAAATTTTCAAGCCTGTTTTAGATACTTCAGGTCTCTCTCTACAGTGTCCAAGAGACAAATTTATCTCAAGGAAAAGCATTCTCAAGTGCCAACAAATGGAGCAGGAAGGCACCAGAAAGTGTCAATAAGGGCTTTCTAGAGTTGAGATGGACATTTCTGCTCGGGATTCACAGTCTAGACACTCCTTCCTGTGCTTGGTGCCTGAACTATTTTCTTGTAGTTAATGCCTGAATTATTTCCAAGGCTGAAGAGAGATCACTCTTTTCTTTTAGAAAGACTTGGAAATGGAAGAAGCTCTTTTATACAGCAGCTACATTGTAATAGACCATTCAACCATGATACAGAAAACCTAAGCTTCTGACCCTTTCTCTGCCTGCGCATACATTTCTATAGCCCTCTGACTTTTCTAGCTTAGCAAAAGCAAGGAAACACAGAGAGTCAGGAGGAGCTATGCTACAAAGATAGGAAAAGCAAAGCCAGAGATAACTAGACCGAAGTATCACTCTTTCTGTTTTGCGTGGAGCTCGGCTCACGCTGCCTGACTGGCAAGGCATGTGTATAGGGCTGGTGCGAGCCTGCTCTGTGCGCTAGGACTGAAGCCTGCTTACACTTTAGATTCACTTCAAGTATTTAACACTGCTTAGATTTACTTAGAAAACCATGGCCACTTGTTTTTCCTCCGTGAACCACTCAATGGCTTTGTGTGGTAAGCTGGATGGGTCTCCAGTCTCGTACAGTCACAAGACACAGCAAAAGGGGGTAACAGAAGTACCAGTGACTGGGAATCAGAATGACAAATGCTTTTCTTGGCAGGAAACCTGGTTTACATATACATGAAATATAGCCTGAATTTCTTTGTGGGTCTAACCCAAGATCACACAAAAAATCTGCAGCAGAGGAGAAGCAAACCCTTAAGCACCAGTACAGTGCCTAAAGGAAGACTGTAGTGGTTTTGTGTTTGTTTTAGGCAAACCTTCTCTTGATTCAACACAGAGACGCTGGATAATACATGAGAACCAGAAAGTAACACCAACCTGATTGCCCTAAGGAAAGGACCACATAGAGGGCAAAAAACAAAGGGAAAATTGAATTCCTTTCAGCCTTATTAGTCTAAAATGTGAACTGGAACTGAATCAGGGGATATTTAAAATATACATGCTACCTAATATAAAATATAAAGTGCCACATTCTTCCCTCTGAGACGCCAGGGAATTGTACTGTACTGCCAGGGAACTGTGTATTGAGTAATAGTGGAATCACTCAAGAGAGGAATTAGTCTTTTGGAAATGATTCACCAACTGCTGCCATTGTTTAGTATTTTCCTTGTCACAGGATACAAAGTAAGCATCTGTGGAACATAGGAAATATCCTGCAGTATTTCAGCGTTAAAAATATCAGTGTTCTAAAGGATCTTGGCATTTCTGAGAGGAACTGACTAGAGCATAATTTTATTTCAACTGAAATCTCTATCATTTGTGAAGGATGAGCTGCTAAATAAAGGTAATTTCTTTTTTCATATTCGCAGCCAAGCAAAGCACTTCTTACCCAATGCCATTAGCGATGCTGTTCCAAAACAAAGCACTCCTATTTCTAATAGCACTTGTTTAGACTTTATTCCCTATTATTTTCTGTTTAATTTTTCTGCTTTTGATGTACAGTTTAATATTTATTCCTTGCAACAAATGTATGTTGTAACACTACTGAAAAAATACTTAGAGTGGTATTTTCTTTGAATACTGATTATTTATTATCAAGTACTTAACTTATCCCTGCTTTAGTCAAATTTAATGAGTGATTAATACTAAAGTGTGTGCTACAGAGCTCTCTCTGGGCAGCAAAAAGGCTGGTCCAATAGTCTGTGTGCTAGTGGGCATTCTCTGTGGGTCATGAGAAAGTTCCGTCACCAGACAGCAGAATGGAGGCATRAGCATGTAAAACGTTACAATGGTGTTCAATCTGTTCCGGTTTTTATGCCAAAGACCCAGTAAGGAATTTCCTTGAAACTCTCTCAGGTGAAATAAGTGTTCCCTGACAAAACCTGAACAGGGGTCAGGCTGCTGGAGTGCTCTGCCTGCTGCTGAATGTCCTGTTAGGGATGTTTGTTCTGCACAAATGCATCACGCATTCCCAGCCAGAATTTTCTTGTGTAGCTCTGTCTAGATGAGAGTAAACCGTGTGCTTTTAAAACAGCATATATTTTTAAATCCTGGTGCAGACAGGCAGAGCTGAATTTTAGTACATAAAACTAGGTAAGATGAATGGTAACCCACATGGAAGACTTTCACTAAGTATCCAGCTGTATAAAATTCGTCACAATATTGAAACTCCATCCCCTTTGTCTAGTTTCAAGTTCTGTCATAAATCAGCATTCATTCATTAGAGTGTTTGCTAAACATTGTGCCTTTTGTCATAAACCTTGGTTCAAGTTTATATGTATGCCAGTAGATTTATATTTGTATAAATCTAAGCTGGCTAAGACTTCTGTTGCTCTTTGTTTGAACACACAGATTCCAGCCTTCGTGCAGAGGTTTTACCAGAATTAGTTTGAAGCCAAGCTCCGAGAGAATCTCAGGGCCTGGCAGCCCCTTTGAAACAAGGGTTTAAAAAATGGTTTGCACAAAGTCCCAGGAACAGAAACTGTAATATTTTACCTCTTTTTACCATGTAGCTGGGATGGGGCTGAAACCAGAATCTTGGACCCAACTGTCCCAAACCTTGGAGAAGGTCAGATTCATTAAAAACTTGATATATTGCTCCAAACCCAAACCTGACCACTAATAGCTGTTTTTGACAAAACAGTTCTCTCAAAAAATGCTGTTTTGTTGGACTTAAGACATTTTGCAAGAATGTTTTGATTTCAAGGAAATTTTAAAGGAGAAAGTGAGTGCAGTATTTCAGTAATGTCAAAAAGATTTGCTTTAATATTTTTTCAAAGTTCTTACATTTCATTATTTCATGATTCATTACATTAGTATTTTATAACTTTTACACTATAATAGAGTTACAGTAACATATTCTTACATTATCAAAATACTTAGCTTAGATAAAATTTTGACCTTAACACTGCTGTAATGAAGGGAAAACACATGTACATATCTAAGAAAAACGAGATAAAGACGATTTCAACAATCAGTTGTTGAAATTCAATTATTCACATAATAATTCGATTTATTCACATGGAGCGCAACACAGGCACAGAGCTCCACTGACTTCAGCAGAGATTATTAGGGCTGACGTTGCATGGGATTATGGTGCACRTTTGATTAAATAAGCTTACTGATGTTCAAATGAGGACATAGGCGGGTTCATAACTCACATGGGAAACTGCAGGCTGCTGCTTCTCAGCTGGTAGTTGTCATCTTTCAGCTGCTCTGTCAATCTAAAACACAGATGATTTAAGCAAACATGTTTGACTTKAAGTGTAGCAGAGAAGTGCTTTACACAGTTAGCACTGGTCTCTTCCCACACCTGAGACAGGCTGGGTTTGCGCTAGCAGCAATCATTCGCTGCGTACTTCTGCATCATCATGGCAGCATCAAGGAGCATTGCTTTGCCACATCTCGGCCTCAGGGAGTATCTCTCCTTTCTCTCCTATAATCTACTTGGGAAAGGGAAGATGCAGACAGGAGGCCCAACCATCCCCTCTTGTCTAGTCTGCATTTACATGAGGGATGTGCCCCCCTCTGATCATACTGGGTTAACCACCACTGACAGAGCAGAAGAGAGGAGAAACTACCAAAGACGGGCACTAGCCTTGGCTGGGACATAACAACTAACACCACTGTCTCCCATAGCTGTTCAAACAGCATAAATGCCTAAACTTCAGCTTGACCCAGGACATTGACTGTCCTCCCTGCTCAGGGCTGACAGGGGACTTCAAGACATTCAGCAGAGAAGCAAGGGACAATAACATTGTGGACAACAGATGACCCGCGAACAAAGCCAATGTGCAGTGTAGTTTTAGACAGGCTGATCTGACTACAGAATCAAAGCCCTGGCATTTTTAGACCTTTTCGGGAATGCTTTCCTGTACTATATGTACAGATCTTTCTGGTCTTTACAGATTCTGAGTACTAGAACCATATATTCCATATAAGCTAAATAGAGTTCCAAATATCAATATATATCTGTTACTTGACATGGAAAAGGTGTCTGCTTTTGTTTATATTTGGCAAAAAAAGAGTTAATGCCTGATTATGAATCCTTTGTGCTAGGAAGCTCTTGGATTGTGCCATTATCACTGCCAGCCCAGGTGGAAAACTTCAGGTACCGTTTCTGTTTATAACAAGAATCATTAAAAAGATCATTTTCTTCCTTTGTGGCAGGTGCATTTATATCTCTTTTACTGAAAGGTCTGCAAAGACATCCATGTTCTCACATAAAACAGGCAACTGCCTTTTTCTTTTCCAGGAAGAAATTTGAGAAGACCTATGAAAAGAGTCACTAAATAACATGAAGTGCTGGTCTGATACTGGCCAGAGACTCCTTACTAACAGTAAAAGTCTCTTGATCCCTCCTTGCAGAGCACATGGAACAGTCGGTCACTGGTTTGCAGGTAAGACTTGGGTATTTCCTTTTTGCAAAATGTTTGTGATTTAAAACTTCAGCATTAAATTATATATATACATTTCCCATAGAAAAGTCAAAGTGAAATTATGGGGAAACTGGCAGAAGACTGAAATTTAAGAGAGAGAACTTTTCAGTTTTTAAAGGAAATTGCCTAAAGCAGCCATTTATTTATTTCAATCTCTCTATATTTCATTAAATAAAAAGTTTCCCTGCAGCTAGCTATTCCTGCTCTTATAATTTATTCAGAAACAGAGAAGGGAGAAAGAATGACAAGTAATGAAAAGGAAAAAAGGCTGCTTGGTTGAAGCACACAGCAGAACAGAATAAAAACATGAAGGTGCTGAGAAAGACTAGCAACACGCCTATTGACAAACAGTGGCAAACAAAAAAGAGATTTAAAATATACATTGAAAACATATAGATCTGTACAAAACGTGACTGGTTACCCAAGCCCAATTCTGCAAATACATAATTAAACATTATGCACAGTGAGTACTCACACTTACTGTGTTTGGTGACTGCCTCAATGGAAGTAACAGGTACTTAAGAATCTGTTACTTTATTCAAAACAGAGAAAGACTTATTGAATGGTCTGAAAGATGCTTAGATGCTCAGGTGTGTTCACATCCAGCCTCGCACTTTATCTTAATGTCTGGACAGAGCCTCACTGAAATGGAAAAAATCGTATGGTACTTCAGGTCTATCTAACTGAAGTAGGTCACAGGGCTAGTCCTTTATTTCCCCCCGGAAAGGAAGAAGTAAACATATTTGTTATTTACACATACACTTTGCAAGGCATCAAACGTATAAAAACAGAGGATCTGAGAGTGTAATCTTTATGTAACTACAAATACAGACACTATTAAAGCTACCTATTATATCTGATTTTTTGTTCATGCAAATAATCCTATTTATTTCAATGGGCTAAAGACATATTCAGCTTTATCCAATATAAATACTTGTTTTGTATCAGCTTAATCTTCTTGTTCCATGCTTCCCCAAGTTATTCAGAATCTTCTAGATTTCTCTTCTTGGAGATATGAGAAGAGTAGGAGTGAGGAAAGCAATCAGGAATCAACATTTTTGCATGCAAGTCTTAGAGAACAAAATAGATCCAAAATTCATACTAAATGCTGGAGGCAATGCCAAAATACAGGCATATCTTTCAAAATTCTGAGTGTGTCCTATATCAAGTGATGCCTTGGAATATCTGGAAAGCTGAAACAAAAATTTTAGAAAGATACACTGTCAATAGTGCTTGTGGCAATGGTAGATAAATGCCTAAAAACGTCCCTGTGCAGTCCACTGCATGCAAACTGGTGTATTGAAACATATTTAAGGTTTTAAGTAGTGATTTTCACACAGAGATGAAAATAAAAATAAAGCACATCAAACTACCAAAACTAAATAAAACAACACAAGTACCAAGAGCTGGTTTTCAGGACAGAGGCTTAAAGAATTACCCACTTACATTCTTTCTTACAATATAATTCACGTATTCCCCACAACAGACATGCAATCTGCATAAAAACAGACATTTATTTGGAATCCTCCTAATTATAGCCAGTAGTTCCACTGAATAAATAAATGCCTTGGTCTTGCTATTGGATCAACAGGAGTTAACCTGCTCTGAGCTCTATTACCTTCTAAGGAGCTCTGTAAAGAACAAAATTGTACACGTGTTGGCTCATTTCCAAACTGGGGGCCTTGTTTTGCAAAACTAGCTATAATGACTAAAGAATTAAAATGAGTTTGCGGCTTCCCCCCCCCCCCCCGCACCATGTCACTGATCTATACTTCATGTAGGACTGGGGAAATTCCTTGATTCTAATCTTGAGGGAAAAAATGCTGTCTAAAATATTTTTATATATTCAACACACAATTTTTATTGCAGACAACCGTATTTCTACCTAATTCTCTCAACCTCACTGTATAGTCCATTGACTTTAAATGAACTCACATACTGTAATATTTTAAAGCCTTTCTGTATGAAAGGCATACAGAAGTGGGAATCAGGGATCAGACTGGGTCCTTCTAAGAAACAAAATGCTTTCAGGTTTCAGACCAGGTGCTTGAAAAATTGCCTCCCTATATGCCAGCTACATTTTCTTTCTTGCACTCTCACAGGCCTTTTCCAAGCTTAAACATAAGCAGAACCCATACAGGCTGTTCAATATTCTTAAACTTATGGAAGATTAGGGGCAGGACTTTGATTACCTACCTAGGCCGGAGATGAATATAGGTGACAGCCTTCTCCAGTCATATTTTTCTATTGCTAGATCTTTGCAAATAAAATCATATTATTCTTGCAACCGAAACAGACTAGGGAAGAGGAACAAATTTCCACCTCTGGTTGGCAGACAGAATTAGATAGTTCAGTTTGTTAGTAAAGAAGGAAACTATCTGCAGCCACCAGATAATTCAAAAAGTGTTACAAAACTAAACTGAGCCATTTCTTCTGTGTTGAGTGTAATAGTGTGCCTGAACAAAGTGGCAGACCTACCTGCTCTCAAGTGACTGTACCGCATACTTTCAGAGCTGAGGTGAAAGAATATGCTGAGCTTACCACTATTCATCACATATTAAGGCTGCCTGCCTAGTTTGGTCTTAGGACAAGAAACACAAACTTGGGACCACAGAAACAAGTTCTCTGAATGACTAAAAGCAACCTCTGCCTGTTGTCTCTCAAAAACTGTCCCCAAATAATTAAGTTAGAGAACAACAATAATAACTATTATAATCGTATGTAGCTCATAAAATGGCTGCTTCCTTCCAGCAGCTGCCCAAACAGCATCATGGGAACTGTTTGGAAAAAACATCCCCTGGCTCATATCCCTGGCAGAATTGGCAGTGTCCTCGCCACCCAAAAGATTGTCTCTTAAAACGCTGGTCCAAACTTTAGTGCATCCATGGAGGAGAAAGCGCGCTGACTAAGCCCATTACATTGAAGAGATGGTTCTGCTGGTGGCAATAGCAGAAGCGCTGTTGGTCCTGGGTTTGGCTGTGGAGTCAGACTCTCTCTGCTCACCCACCACATTTTACAAAAACTGCTGGATCCGACGCTTCCCAGGTCTTCTGATTGACCTGCAGGAATCACAGAAGAGGGGAGCCCAGGTGCTGAAGATTTATGCAGAAGTCTCACCCCAACAGTGCAGCAGAACCTGCTGCCTTCTGAGGAATGGTAAGTGTTTATTATCAAGATTGTGGCATACATTAAAATTTGCATCATGACGTATGAGGAAAAGCATTTTGGGTAATTTTCCTTTATTTGAAGAAGAAATAATGCAAAAAATTGGGATAGATGTATTTTTTGAGGCAGGAAAGCAGAGGCACGTTGTAACTGTTCCCCCACCTTCAGTCCTATAGAAAGGAACTTGATAATCTGAATTTTTTAGAAGACCACACTAGAAACACATGAAAATCTTAGAGTCTGCTTTGAAATTTTAATCTCTCTTACAAAGCGTGTAGGCAATGCTAACATTGAAACAATAACTCTTCAGTATCCATCACCATCTACTCCTGCAGAGAAAAATCAGTGACACTGATTTCAACAGGACTCTTCTTCATGGAGTAGGGTACTAGACTAGGACATGGTGAAGGCGAAAGGGGAGTGAACACACAATTTGTCCGTCTCTGAAATACAAGAATATTCATTTTCTTGGAGAGAGCACTCTCTTGTTCTGTATTTACACCATGTTTCTTGTGCAACCCAGGTATAACATTAATATGAGCAATAGTTATAGCAATAAATAATAGCAGTTATTCAGCTGACAACCCCTTTTCCCTAGCCTTGTAAACTCAGACTCAGAATAAAAATAAGAAAAATCATTGCTTGTCTTAAGCCCAAGACTATACTTTCTCTGTATCACACTGCGTTGGTACACTATAGGCGTGTATTTTAGGAGCGTACGTGAAGTGTGTGTCTGTGGTGCCTAAATTTGACTGCAAAACTCACAAGACTTGAAAGGTTTTTGGATAYGGAGGATGAAAGTGAGGCACCAGTTACTAAATACAGTCAATATAAATTTTGATGAAATTTTGAATTATGAGCAAAAATATGACCTTGACAACCTGACACTAACGTAACTGCCAGCAGCATTCCGGGGAAGAGTTAACTTCTGTCTTAAATATTGTGAGGAAAGAACAATTATATACATTTCAGCAATGTTTTTCCTATTTGGACAAAAATTTTTCTCACAGCACATGGGATTGGATACCTTACAGAGATAAATAATGGTAACTTGGAATCTCGTTTTTATAATGTTACACAGTCAAGCACAAATACGTTACAATCTTAACTAAAATAGAGACATTAGATGGCATTTTGAAGATAGGCTTTAAATCAGCTTGTGGTTTCCTTAAAATCCCAGAGAGGCAGATGTAGTCACTACCACAAATACTATTGCCAATAAATGTCCTAATTAAGATTTCAAGAAATGTTAATAAAAAGTTTGGTAACAGAAATTTCTTTGCTGGATTCTCAGTAACAGCACAGTTACTGAAAGCTAATCTTACAAGATAAAAAGAAATTTTGAAATAATTTAAAAACCAGCAATAAAATATGTTGTTTATATCTCCTCAAACCAATGCAAAATATCTTACAGCATGCTTTTAAATTATTTTTCCTGACCAAAGAACTATCCTTCCTTACAAAATATAGGTTTGTGACTTATTTTTCTTACCTGATTTTATGCAATAAAATCCATCACAGATCCCAAAGAGAATATATCCACAGAAGCGAAGTTCTTCAGATGAGATACTTTTTTCTACTATTTAACGATATTTTCATAAAGCTTGCAAAGTAATCATTAAAATGAAAAACATCTATAATTATGTTGAGCTAAAACCCAGATTTTCTAATGACAACAGAACTCAGCACAAATTTGGAAGATTGGAAAGGTTTTGAAGATTTTACTCCTCCCTTCAAACAAATACATGTATTTTCAGGTGTGTCATATATTCTTAAGATAGTCTCTATATCAGAAACTTGCATAATATTCATGTATCACACTGAAAAACAAACATAAAGTATACTATTAGCACAAAACATCCATTCTTTGACAAAATCCAGAACATTGTATACCTGGGTCTGAAGGCAAGTGTACATACTGCTACACATGATGCAAGCGAAGAACAGTTTTCTGTTGGAAGAAAAATCATCAAACATCTGAACATTGATGAACATTCTGAAAATTGTGATTTTTCAAACAATGACTTCAATAATACCACATTGTTAGTGTTTGCAGAGTGTTTAAGAATCCTTGAAAAAAAGATATCACAGAAAAGCAAGTACTACATAGATATTTCACAGAAATATTTGAAGGGCTTTGTCTTTTAAACTGTTAATTTATGCTACAAAAGATCCAAAAATCTTTACTGATGCCTAGAACTATTTCTATATTCAGAATTATTTTCTTAAAAAGTCATTGGATTTTAAATACCTTTACCCGTAGAAGCCAATGTTTTTTACATATTGCTTGTAGAAATGCCTGTAGTCCTCAAGAAATATATCAAAATAGTTATGTAACGGCTATATGTAGTGATAGGACAAGGGGTAATGGCTTTAAACTGAAAAAGGGTAGATTTAGATTAGATAAAAGGAAGAAATTCTTCACTATGAGGGTGGTGAGGCATTGGMACAGGTTGCCCAGAGAGGTGGTAGATGCCCCATCCCTGGAAACATTCAAGGTCAGGTTGGACGGGGCTCTCAGCAACCTGGTCTAGTGGAAGGTGTCCCTGCCCATTGCAGGGGGTTTGCAACTAGATGACCTTTAAGGTCCCTTCCAACCCAAACCGTTCTGAGATTCTATGATTCTATGAAATATGCTTCTCCAACACTATAAAATGTTTCTAATCTTTTAAAGAAAGATGTAAAAAAATTGGTATGTAATAAAGCCAGAGCTTTGTATAATCCCTGTAAGATTATAATTCTGTCTCCCACAAGTTATGTTGTTCTATTGTTTTGATAATCATAAGTGTCTTTGTACCAGTCTTACTTTCATAAATATCTACTCTAAGCTCAAGTTCCTATGACAAATAACTGGAAACTGATAAAGCCTAACTAGAGGTAGATATAGGACATGAAAATTGTATCAGTGAAAGAAAAACTGGTGATTATTATTGTTGATTTAGCTTTACCTTGCTATTGTTACAGTTAGGATCTCAGTTTTACTTGTAAATATTACTGTTTTCATTTCAGCTAGGCAGGCAACCTTGATTTTTATCTGTAAGTAGCTAAAAACCACAAGACAATTCTGTAACAGCACTTCTGCCATGATTTTTTTTTTTTTCCATAGAGCTGCTGAATTTGTATTGTTCAGACAGAGTGCATTTTCATTGCAAATTTTTATTTAATTGATTGTACACATTTTTTGAAAAGAATGTTTCTCTCTTAGGGTGGATAAGTTCATTATGACAGAAAAAACTGTTTTCAAGGTGTATGTTTACTGTGTTAATCCATGATGCAGTACTGAGGCTACTGACTGAAAAAATACAAGTAATACAGGAAAGACAGTAAGCATGGATTTAGTGTATTTTCCTCGTTTTCTCATTTGTAGATAGGTTAGGGATTTTATTGGGTTTTTTTAACTACACATAAAATAGGAAGAGTTGCATGATTTTTTTCCTGTTATTCATTGCAGAGGTATTACAAATTATTTTCATTACTTGCAAATATGAGGAAAATGTTTGGAATAAATACCTAAGTAAATAGAATACATTTTAAAAGCTAGGTAGTTTCCTAACAATTTATGTAAAATAAAGCTTTTTCATAAGGGTGTTACACAAATGCTTTTCCAATTAAAAAAAAAAAAAAATAAAAAAAAAAATCACAGAATTATTTTAGAATTGTTTGCCTGAAGCAACTCTTCAGCCCTATTAATTCACATGTTCTAGACAGGTACATTAACAAATACAGATCTTATCTTAAAAGCTCATTTCATACACAAATTGTCCAATTTAGATTCAGAAGGTACGCTACAATTTTCTGAAGTGCAAAGCTTGAGAGTCAGAATCAGTATCAGAAAAGTTCTCCATAGCTGTTTTAATAATTTACAGTATTTTCTGCTATTGAATGTGTCCCCTGCCCTGCCAATACTTTTTTTAATTGCAGGTAGCTGTATTAGCACAGGTATGGAGGTTACATTCAAGGCAGGTAAAATAAAATAAACAAAACCTCCAAAGCTTCCTAAGACTAAACCAAAACCTAACATTGATCCTGCTCCAAGCACATTGATATAAAATAAAATTAACTTTTGACTTGATATTTTGACTTGAGATTTTGATGTCCTGCAAGACTCTGAAAGAAGAATCTTTCCTGCCTTTTATATAGTGTGACTCTAACCATAACTAATGCAGCATATATTTTCAATCTAAATCTTAAACCACTAGGATTCTATATACTTTTGAAAATTGGGTTTCAGTGCATTGTTGTTCAGGCATTTTTTCATTATTCAATATTTCATTATTACTTTCGCCCTGATTTCTGATGTGAGAAGATAGAACTGAACCTCCAAACATAAATAAAGACTTGTCTAAACTACTCTATTCACGGAAATACAATAGCCCAAAGGCAAACAAGGAAAACGATTGGGAACTGGCAGCAGGGCAGGATGTCACTTACTTATTGTAGTTCAGGATGTTTTTTTAACAGTCTGGGTGAAATGAATGGCTGCAGTCCAGTTTCAAGTAGACAGGTATATTACACAAGAGCAAACATCTCAAAGTTGTCTTCCTTGATAACTATACTTTTAGAAATGACCCACTCACTGCAGCTGAGACGTGAAGGCAGGCAACTGGTAGGAGGACTACAAGCTAAAGCATATGATTTTATTTTATCAGAGGCACATTTAGAATTCAGATGGCTGTTCTATTCCTCCTTCTTAAAATAAAAATATAGTTATAAGTAGTTCTACTTTACTGACTAGGTGCTTAATTAGTTTGCATGATAATGAGAGAACCACAGATTTAAAGTACTATGGAGCTGCCAAGTATTAACGATCTTCTGATGTTAAATAATGTAATAACATGCAAAATGCAATGTTCATTATGYTGATAAGATCAACTTTATTCTTTTTGTATTACAGTTTCCTGCAATCTGGCAGTGTTCTACCATGGAGTTATTCATGAGAATATGAACTGTCTGCACATGTCTTGCCCAGCATTGGAAAGTTGCATACTGAAGGCTAGAATCAATGTCATTTTGTACAACATCACAACAGGTAACTAAGCATTTCATTTATAAAGGCTGCAAACATAGCAACTATAGGAAATGTTAAAATTATACTAGGTCAGTTGCTGTGCTAAAATATCTTCTGAAGTAACATGCAATGCTAAAAAAGCATAAGACTTTTCTCCTTTTTCATTAATGTACCTACTTCTAAGACTACTTCCCCCCTTTCTTCCATTCAGTATTTGAGAAAGGACCTTGGAGATACACCCTGCTTTCAAGATTCATGCTCCGAGTACCTAATCGTTGCTATGCTTAGGGAAAATACCATACCAGATCTGAGAGACGAGGCTGCGCACTGCTCCATGTCCCCAGATCCAACCAGTAGCAAGGCTGAAAACGTATTCGCATTAGGCACATGCACAAAGAGCACATATACGTACCACAAGTATACATATATAAACAGCCAGCCACACAGGTTACACAGACATATGCATAAAGGAGACACATAAACACAGGCAGCACCAAGAGCTGCATCCTGCTTTCTCTGGCTGCACAGGATGGAGATCTGCTAGTGAAGATTATATATATACACACACACATATGTGCAATGTGAATCTCCCCAGCAGCTGGGCTCAGATGCTCAGTCTCCTCTGTTGCTGGCACCCGGACGTATGAGCCCCCAGGGGCGCAGCCCCCCTCCAGTTGCTGATGCAGACTGTCACACATGCACATGGAGCTGCCTGGGACTCCCATACTCCCCAGTAGCCTAGATCCCTCCCTTTCCTCACCCTTGGTTCCTTCTCTAAGCATCCCATAGTAAGTCCTGTGCAATCCCAAAATGCACTTCCCTTGCATCCCATACGGTGTCCCATAACCCTAGGCAGTGACACCCCCAGTCCAGAAGGTGTTGATGAGTATTACTTGGGCTCCCTGACCTGCCCTTGTCTCCGTGTGCTCCTTTTGTGGGTGTGCAGATGAGCTTTTATCACATAAACTAACATTGTTTATGATTTAATAGGGGTTGATCCAGATCTTCTTATTTTTGAAAAACTGATATCCAAAGAGCCAACTACTCACCCCTCACCAAATAAAAACGGAAAGCAAAACAGCACAAAGGCCACCGAGTGGGAAAGATGCCAGCATCATAATGCCACGTCAAGTTCTCTTCTGCTCCAAGCTCCATCTTCTACTGCTAGCCACGGCTTAACAGCAAACACTTACACCTCCAGTACAAGCCTGATGGTCAAAAAACCTGAAATTACCACTTATTCCAGGGCAGAAACTTTTCCACTGGATGATCATTTTGCTAAGAGGACAAGCATAACTTCAGTAAGGACTAGGTCAATCACCAGCTCAGACAAAAAGACTGTACCCTCAACTTTGATATCCAAATCTGCCGAGGTTTTATCCCACATGCCCACTCCTCGTCTGAACAGCAGTAAACAACACTTAAATGAAACCAAAGGCTACAGTGGTAGGAATTATACTTTGGATAATGAGGCGCCTGCTTGGGAAGCTGCAGCTTTGGGTGTCTGGTTGATTCCTGTTGTTCTTTGCTCTTCTCTCATCTTCCTTTGTTGTTGTACTGTTGCTTTCACAGCAGGGCATTGCAGAAACAGGAGAGGTCAGTATAAGCCCATAAGGAGAAGAAGAACAATGTCAAGACAATTCATAAAATATACTACTGTCAAAGGTGATTTGTAAAATACTGTCACCATCCTTGTTTTGGAACAAACAGCTTTTTAAAAATGAATTGTATATACCAGCTTATTTCTTTTACAGAATCAAAGATAATTTTTTCACTGATGGTTTCAGAATCTTTCAATTGTATTAATTCTTGACATATGAAACACAATTGCCCCATCTGTTTGGGTAAGAAGTACACACTTATAGCTCCCACTGCATGCTTAGAGGTGTTAGAGCACATTTTGGTTCATAATCTGACCTAGATTAATGCCTAACAAAACAGTATACACTTTCCCTTACTTAAGGGAGCAGATTCACTGCAGCTGTACATATTCTTTCCCCTGACTGTGAACTAACCTGAGAAAATTAAGTGTAAGTGCAATCAGTAAAACTGACTGAAGCTTTATAGTATCATAAAATCATTTAACTCTAATCATCCTTTAAATGCCTCAGATCTAGTTGTTTCTATAAAAACTGTCCATTTTTCTCCAACTAAGTTCTAGATTGACCTTTTTTCCCCATTTATCCCTAATACTGAGGCAAATCAATTTAGCCAGCACTATTTATTTCTTCAAAGAAAAACACCAAAAACAACCCAAGTCCCCAAAACTACTCAATTCCATTAACTCATACCCAAACATCTGATCAATCTTCATGCTTTACTTTCCCCCCAGTTATCACTTCACTCTTCTGGTAACAATCACTTCAAATGTTTTTCACGCCCCTCCAGAAGCACCTTCAGACTTCAACTGCTTTTGTAAACTTAGTTGCTCTGCAATGCATTGACAAATCCATTCTGTTACCAGCTAAGGAAAACCCAAAGGTGGCTAACATTTGTTCATGCCTTGCAATTAGCATCAATGTGTGTTGTCCACCTTGACTTGCTTTTTCTTGCCTACTCACATTTATCCTTTATGTCATTAGCTTTTTAAAATAGGAATAGTCATTTAATGTATGTTGCACAGGAATAGACCAAACGTTTTGAAAGCTCTAGAAGTTAGCTTTATAATAAAAAATCCTTTTTTTGTTTCCTCATTCTGTATACTCTATTCATAAAAGTGCTCCTCCTGAACATAAATCAAGCAACTAGATCAACAAGGTAGCAAGGTATTTCCTTGCCTTACCTTACTCAGGAAGTTTGCTTAGCAAAGCAAACATTTTTAACAGTAACCAGGATTGTTCTTCTTCTTTTAAACTTGTTGACGTCTCAGAGTTTCTCACTTTCTTCACTTGCTGTAAGAAGTTTCTATTTCCCAGACAAGTGTAAATGTTACAAAAGGAAACAATAAAAAATAAAACTGATTGTCACATGTCTATGTGGCAGAAAATTATTTTAAAACTGGTAAGATTCATGCGATGTTCAAAGACTACAGTGATGAGGTTGTAAGGCCACATGAATACCTAATTACAGTTGAGCAGGTTGGTTTCAGAGGAAAAGACCTCTCTAAAATTATATTTTAACCCACATTAGTCAGCACTGTAGCTTAGAAAACCGAAATTTAAACCCCCCCTTGTTTATAGTATTTGATTGACCTTGCTAATTTATATGTAATATAAGAGAGACTGACATAGGATAAGAACATTTTAAAGGAGTGGGATTATTTAATCAGTTGAAATAACACAAAAGAAATTCCTTCTGTTTTAGCTAGAAAAATTAGAATTAGGTATGATTTGTTTTTAAGGGCAGTTCTATGCTTATACGTAAAGTGATACAAACATGCATGATGTATTTTAAATTTCAACAGGCTGACTTTTATAATCAAATTGCACTTTTGTAATTCATCATGTGGCTGAATCTAGCACACAGTTTAACTATCACTGAAAATTTCAACTAAGAATGATGGGACCCCAAGGGCTCTTCTGAGTTAGAGGAAGTTGACATGTATTCTTTTCCAGGTTTTTAACACCAAAAGGAAAGGAACTAGGAGAAAGGAACCAAGATACTCTACATTGTATCAAAGGATGAATGTGGTGATATTGTAAATAAAGAACATATTTCTCATGTGCTCATCATCTTAAGGGTAGTCTTCATGGATCTGACCCTGAAATGGAAAAGTCTCAGGTCTGATTCATTTCATTAGGAAACAAAGGCACATGTACGTCAGAGGAGGAACTTGGTTTCTCAACCTGTAGATTACTGTGATGTGCTTTATATCCTTTCGCCACAACTTGCGCTGGAAATGATGATGTGCACTGAGACTGTCAATATGATCTTTTTTAGATTAGGAGCTGCAGACCAAGCGGTTCAGGATTCTCTTTGTACAGTGCTCTACCAACCAAATTCTGAAGGAAATGTTCATGGGTCAGTGAAGCACCCTTCTGTTAAAGACACAAGCAGGCATAACTGATTTCCATCTACAAAGTCTTAATCAGAAAATGAAAAGTTTGCAAAATTTGTGTTTTGATCTCTACCACAGATAACATTCAGATGCTTCACACATCATGACAACCTGATCTAATATATTAAATAAACAAACTGATTAACCACATGCTCCAAGTCAAGTTGTGGCACTTTTCATCTCACCCAGTACTGATGACAAGCATATTTTGTCATAGGATTCTCCCACAAAACACTTCAGCCAGCATTGTCACATCAATTTGCAATGAAAGTGCTTTTTAAATTATTTTTTTCTCCCCATAATTTTTAAAATCAGGTAACCAAGGAAAACACATTTTAAAACCAACTTACATCAAAATGTAAAAGTATGTCAAAAGCAGATCTAAGATCCAGCTAGTTACATTTCTGCTTGTCTATTCGATACCACATGAATAAACATCCAATGTAATACAGTAATACATACATGTCTTATGAAATTGTGTCTGTTTGAAATGGTCAAAACAATCAAAATGGTGAAGCGTATGTTCGCTGCCAAAGAAGGGCTCAGCAAAAAACACACTTTGAAGAACTTTGCATTTTTATATGAATAAGAGTTAAAAAACATGAACCTAGACTCAGAAAAATACTTTGTAAGAGAACTAGATCTGCACTCTGTGATGCCTTTCTTCAGGCTGAATGAAGCCATTAAGATTCTGCTTGTGTTCACATTATAGTCTCAATAGCTCCCAGACAAAGAAAAGATGTTACTTGAGAAATTAAGGCATTTCAAACTGCACAAACTTCATTTTCAAGACCTTGCAGCACTGAATTCCAAATATAATTTATCCTGAAAATCAGGGAACATACTAAAATTATTATTGCTACGTAATAGCATGTAATTTTTAGGATACAGAATTCACATGCAGGCAGCTTAGTCCTATTCAGGAAGAAAAACTCCCCCATAGTTTCAGCTGGATAATGTGTTTCATTTTTCTTAGCCTAGAGTTTTGCCAAGCATTGCTGAATATTAGTTATCTTCAGCTACAGAGGCATATGCGTTTTGCGTTATATTTAGTTATTTCATACTTCGGATTATTTTTTAATTTGAAGATAAGTATTTTATTTTTTCCGTTTTCCAGGTTTTAAAGAAAAGAGAGTGCACAACATCTTTCTCCCTGCTTCACATAACAAGACTTGCAAAACTGTTTAACAGTTTGAGGTGGTAGTATTGTAACACAGTGCCCTTTTCCCATTAATTTATCATACTGAGAATGCATTTCTGATTCAACTCATTATTTAATCATGCATATAAAATAGGGGAAGATGCTTAAATCCGTAATATATATTTATAATATATTGCTGAACTTGAAGCCACATAAGCAAGATCATTGCATGTCTAAGGCAACATAGTTCCTGCGGTATTGGTATCTTGCAGTACCCATATGGTAATGGGTAACATTCAAGACAGGAAACATCAGAAGCAAAACTGAACTTGGGACATCCCCTCTCTCTTCTTCCTGTACAATTAAGATACTGCTGTTTTCAGATAAATATTACGCAATTTAATTGAAAACTGAGACAGGTTCTAACATATTGCAATACGTTCATTATACGAGACTTGCACTATTTTCACTCCCCAAATCCTTAATATCTATTCTTATCCTGACTCTTCCTATTCAGGCTGGGCTGCTACCTAAATGCCCCATGAAACATCTGCTAGCAGTCTGGAGTGCTGCAAAGTCAACAGTGCTAGGGTTCTTCCAGCCTGTTTAACACTCCCTTTGCTATAAATGAACCTCCATAGCAGCTTGAATCAAGAAAAAAGGAGAAAAGCTAGTCGTAAGGGATGGATACTACTAGCAGAATAGATTTTTTTAAAAAGGAAATAAACTACTGAAAAAGTGAGAGCTTTCTATTCTTACATCAGGGATGTTGTATACCTACAAATGAAAAGACTAGCAAAGAAATCCTTTCACTGGACACAATACACTCCAACATGCCAGAAATACAAATCTCCGCAAGAAGGCATTAGTTTTAATAGAAATGTCATAGGTAATATACTGTTTACTTTAAAACAGGTGTTTTTTCACCTTTTCCTCTCAGAAAAGTAACTACCTGTTACTATCAATCTGATCAATCAAGCTGTGATCTGCAGCAAGTCATAGTCATCCTTGGTGTCCGTGGTTTCCTCATCTTCAGAATAGTGACTGTACAGTGCACTTAATAGCACCTTGATGTTCCTTTGATACTCACCCTTAACATTATGTTGTGTAGAATCACATAATGGAACTAGGACCCCAATACTCACCAGAAAAAGCAAATGAGACAGAAGTGAAAATTTATGTCCCATGCACAAACACTTCTGGGGCAGGATGGAATGACTAGAACATATAAGATCATGTTCTGCAGAGTATTCTTCATTTGTTGGCATACAGAGAAAAAAATAGGCAGGAAAAGGGTTATATAAAGCACAGTTGCAGAACTATTTTATTACAGACTAGAACAGTCACAAGAAAATAAATGCATACATTTTAAGTATGAGGGAAAACAAGAAATGGGTAGAAAGATGGTTTGTCCAGACAGCACATCCCTTTTTAGGCAATTGTCCCTTTATCCCTTACTTGTGCTTGTAGCAATGCTATGCAAGAAAACAGGGCAAAAAGTGTCAACTCCAGTCAGGAGTATAAATTAGTTTCCTGAGGACCATGAGATTATCTGTAGGGGTTTACCAACTCTTCACACACAGCTAGTCACATTCAGGTCTTCGGGCTTGGTGAAGTTACAAGTAGTCATAACATCTCTCCTTGCCAAAGGCTGAATTATGTCTCTGTACAGGCCTTCTTGTCTAATCTGAGCAAKAAATTATGCTTAGTGTCCAACAGCCCTTCTTTAAAGGGCAACAGTGTGATAGAACATAGACAAACAACCTTAAGAAACTATTTAGTGGCACTTTGAATGTTTCACTTCACAATTCTTAGCACACTGTTTACTAAAGACATCTTATGCCAGTGATTACAGTAGTTTCTAGATGCAAAAAATTAGCCAGAATACTGACAAAGCAAGTTCTTTTCCAGTTTGACCAAGTGCTAGATCTCAACCCTTCTTTGGAATGTTTATACGGGAGATAAAAGAAAAGGTTAGCCTCCTCAACAGCACCAGCGAAACTATGCATCACAACTATTCCAGATGGCCAAGAACTTAATTCGTTTGAGTTTTTTTTCCATTGGAGACAGCTTATTTTTCCTTGCCGTAAGGAACTTAACTTTTCCAGTTTGCGGGGGCAAGTGTTTGGATTTGAAATGAGACATCTGCTACTTGGAGGTTAGAACAATGACCGCAAAGAAGCACATATAGTAGCCTTCCTGCTCAAGTTTCAATCTATGATGGACAGGGTTGCCTGAGGTCAGGGCTGTCATGAACTAGCTCCATGTTCCTCTTGGCCAGTAAATACCAGTAAAAGAATTACCTATGGAGACAACCAACGCCTCTAGATATTATGTGTGGTTTTTTGCTCCTCCTTCCTTCCGAATTTATGCACTGCAGGGCCTAGCCTGCTTCTTGATTTAAGTGTTATCTATCTACATTTCTATTTAAAAGTAACATGAGCACTTCCATGTAACAGAAGAATGTACATACACACAGCTGTGTATAGAGGGATACACACCTTAGAGTCATGCATTTACATTATAATGTGCATGATACATTAATGTGACCATTGCTAAGGATGTACTCATTACTGTGCTGCAGAGTTGCTTAATCTTAAGTCTATTACTCTCTAACTCTTCACAGTTTTTAAACTTCAGTGCAGGTTTCCAATGAGATGGTCTGCAAGAGTATTATATAGGAAAATAAAGTTGTGTAGTTTAGTTCATAAAAACATGTGCTACATTATACATCATCAAGGTTGGGAAGACTCCCACTGGAGTTAAGATCCCAGTGTTCTAGGTATTCTACATAATGACAAAGAAATACTGCCACCCTCAAATACAAACAGTTTGGAGGGAGAAGCAGAAAAACAGAAAGAGAAACACCCAAGAAGACAAAGAGCTCAAAATATAATCCAGGCTACCTTTGATCCAGTCCACTGCATTGCACAAGTTCTGTACTGTAACATATAAAGTGTAACTCTGAATTTATATTGCCTTTGATTCTAGCAGCTTGATTGGGCACTTACAGGATTATAAAGGTTTTTAATTTTGCTCCTATGTTTCTTAGCAAGGAGAGGAAGTGAAGACATTGAAAGCAAGGTTGGAGGTCAATCTCGCAGATTTCTAAGGCCAGCTGGCCAAGTGTTGTATAGCCATAGGGTCATTAAGCCAGATACTACTGAAAAACTGGTATCTTTGACAATTATTTTCTGATGGTAAGTGTTGGATATGTCATTAGGGACCACAGTGCATTAGTCCCAACATTGTTCTTGGCCAGTAGGTATATCTATTGTTAGTAGAGACATTTGAGTGTCCTAGTACTCAGAAGACAGCCACCTTTTATCCTGCCCGTATTTCTTGAAACATTTACAGAATGTATATAAGCTAGGCTTGAACACTTCAGAGGGAACTCTAGAAGCCTGTACATTTTAGGTTTTCCACAAGTTAGCTGTGAAGCTAATGAAATGCTAATGTAATAAAATGAAAAAAATCAATTTCCCTTGCTGTGCTGTTCTTTCTACCAGCCATTATTATTAGTAAACTCAAACTGTTACTTTAACTACAAATTTCATACAGAGTTCTGCTTAGGTCCATTTAAAGTCTATGAAGAGCAAAGGAAAATTGAATTGTCCTCTGTTGCAGAGAGGATTTTATCAGGTGCTCATATGTCCTGAGTACATCAGAACAACTTTATGGAGAAAAGCAGTTTTATGGGGTTTTACGTTTCTTAAAACATTTAAGGGCATTACTCATGACAGTCTGGTACATGCCACTGCAAAACAGTAGTTAGTTACATATGCTTGCTGGTACACCAGTCCTTATGCAAGCACTGACAAAGATAATTAAGGAAACAAATTTCTCTTGTGTACATACTAGAACCAAACCGCCTTTGGAATAAAGCCATGCACAACTCCACCATCCATACCGTTCTCGGAGTGAAACTGCAGTTACTTCCTCAGTAATTTTGGTTTCATGGCTGTTCAAAAAAGATTAGGAATTACACAGATGTACTATTTCAAATAAGAATTTTAAACATTACCCCCATTATCCCTAAATAAAGGAACAACCTGATAACAGCCAAAACTTTCCCCATATTAAGCTTCTGCTAAAACTTCACATTAATACAAATCTGGGAGGAAGGACCACTAAATAACCCAGTTGGTAAGTGCAAAATTGGGATTACAGGACAAGCATTTTCAATCTTAGCTGCAGTTCTGGCAAATTCTCATACGGAGTAAAAAGCTGCATTAAACTCAGTCTCCTGCTGTATGAAAACAATCTCTACCTAAGAAGAATTCTTCCAAAACTGACAATGTTTTGGAAATGGGAATACATACACTCTTTGGCTGTATGTAAACACAAAACAATGAGAAATCCTAGCAGTGAGTGAGTTGAGCCACATAGAACACACTGCAGAAATCAATTCCTCTTCAGTTTTCAATGTCCTTATTCTTATGCTGTTTCCTCTCAATGAGTTGCTGGCAGGGCCACATGCTAGGTTCTTTTATAGGTATGCAGAATCCTTAAGTCTGATGAATAAAAACTCCCTCTGCCCCTTCCAGAAAATGAAGACTTTCTCTCTAAGCTGAAATCTTAGTAAGCCAGGAAGGTACAATAAAAACAAGAATAGAGTTATTTATGTCCTTTCCAGCTGATATTTTTAAGTTTGTTTTTTTTTCTTAACCGTGAAAAGGCAACAGAAGTTGCCTGTGATTCCAGTGTGTCAAATCAATTCCTTTCAAATACAAATTACCAAATATAAGATAAACATCCATATAATTTCTTTCTCTGTGCTTCACAGCAGTAAGCTGGACACTACGAACATCTTTTTCCTTGAAGTGCCTGCGTACATCCAAGAGACAACTCCACAGGCCTCAGGGTACCAAGACTCAGTCCATTCCTATTTAAGCTATATACTCACCTCACTACTCACCAGCTCTCACTTTCAGCAGCTCTCATCATTCTTCCTTTCCCATGTACTTTGGTATCCTGTAAATAACTGTTAGTTCACCTTCCCACTACCATCCCATTTTCTACCTTATTTTATTCCATCATTTTAGAGACAGGTATTTTTACTTAGGGTATGTCAGCCCTCATGATGACAACTGAGAACCTCACACTGCTCAGTGTGCTTCAACACCTCTCCAAAAGTTAAACTACTTAGGCAACACTATCTTTATTTTACAGATAAGGAGTACAGATAGAGAAAAATCTCAGTGACATTTGAAAAGCATTTAGAAAGTTTAGAGCTCTTAACTTTCAGACTCTTAATTAATGGAACTTGGAGCCTAAGTAATTTCATTGTTTTTGACATTGTTGCTCTAAGTTATATGCTAAAAGAAGTTGTGTGAGAAGTCAGAATGCGGTTAAGCAGAGAACTGAACGAGGATCTCCCAAGCTAAGAAAGCACAGAATAGAATGTTAAAGTCATCAATATGACTCAAAACATACTTTATTCAAAGAACAAGATTCATGGACAGGAAAATTATGTTTACAAGAAAATCCAGCAGTAAAGAAAAATCTGATTACTATTGAAATTAACTCATTATCAAGTTTCATATTTTTGGTTAAGGTTCTGAATAATTATATAACCATATCATATAGAAATATTAACATAGTGGTTTTAATATTTCCATAATAATCAGATGTACCTGCAAAGTCTGCTCTCACGGTAATGCTTGTATATTCAATAGTTTCTTCACAGATTCCTTATACTGGGACATGTTATTTTCTGTTTCACCTTCATTTTTAAGTGCAATTACAGAGTTTCTGTAATTCTGAACCACTTCAGATGCAAGAAGCTCTTCCTTAGTTACATTACTGACATTCTCTGAGGCTTTTATTCGAAGTAGTGTATCCATGGCATTTTTCTTAGAGCAGCTATTTTCCCAGATATACTCTTCCATGTCTTCCTCAGTCTTCTCGCTCTCCCACATCTCAGTTTTCTGAAAGAAAATATACATCGTCCTAAAAACTACTCAAGACTGAAACAAAGCTACAGTAATTTGAAGAAACTTATCTCTCATACCAATTCACTTTAAAAATTACTTTCGTCGTGGAAGGTATTTCACCTCCTCTAAAGTCCAAGGCTTGTAACTCAAGCCTCAAACAGAGTTCAAAAGGTGCCTGTATGCCGTACATTTTCTGTGCAGAATGAGTTTCCTTCCTCCTGCTTATCAAGTTCTTTATGTATCTGGCAGATATAACTAGATGAGTCAGAATGGGAAGAAAAGCTTATGGACTATACATAACGAATAACAAAAAACCTTGTAAAAGTAATAATTTTAAATAACCCTAAATGCTAAAGCTTTGGAAGTAGTCACCTAGCTATTATGTCCCTAGCATATGATTTTGGCATGTTTACATTGGCTATAAGATGCGAAGTGAGACAGCTCATACCAAGTAACCTATGATGAGAGACAGCAATCCTTCACCATTTGGGAAATGTTTTAATTGTGACTCATACGGAAAGGCACCACCAATTAATCCATTTCCTCTTCCTGCAAAACAAATTGCTCCTCAAAAGAATCTCTATCCACAAGGTGCTAATTTTTACGTAATTGGTGTTGCAAGATTAGACAGGATCAAAAGTTGAACACCAACAGAAGACATCACCCCAGTGCCTGTAAATACTTGGCTTGTGCAGTTGTTCTTTATAAATTTTGTATTTGAATATTTCTCCAATTCAGCAGGCCTTCCTCTAGCTTCACAGACTGTTTAAAGGATATTTCAAATGTTATAACCTGCTATTTTTGTATATTTAATTTTTATTGTACTTTTGTAAATATATATGCTTTGTAGATATATTTAGTATTTTTATATATTGTGGATTGTGTATTTATTTGTATAATTATAATTATTTAGTACTTTACTGATGTAAACAATACATAGCATCCTTATATTATTTCAACTATACAGGAATCACAATTTGAAGTATTTTTGGTGATCATGTTTTTCTTACAATTGTTGTAGAAATCATGTCTAAATAAAACTTACATTTCTCTGGGAGTAAATTCAAAGAAACATTATAGTAAAGCATTTACATCATATGGATTTTTTTTTTTTTTTTTTTTTTTAAAAAATCTCTTGCCAGAAAGGGCTCTTCAGTAAATTTTTAGCTATGCATGCATAATCCAAATAAACCTGGCAATCACAGGAGGGCTGAGGTTTTTTTGCTTGGTTGGGGTTTTTTTGGGGGGTGTTGTTGGTTTTTCATTTGTTTATTTTACAGTATTTTGTCCACTAGTCAACAAGGTTGCTGCAGTCAAACCATACTATTCAATAACCTTTAATTAAGACCCAGGATTTTTTTTCCCCCCCCCTACAACCCTGTGTGCTTGGGTCTGTCTATCCGAATTTAAAAATACTTTAACAAATGCTGCATCCTGCACCTGGTAAATGGAATCTCTTGTCTTTTAAATCTCTGAGTGCAAATGTTTAGTCAGAAACAGTGATTAACCCTGCTAAAAGGCTCATATGACTGACATTAAAACCTGGACACAATACAACACAGAACTAAAAGAACCTCATTCAATTTCTAGAGGGGAAAAAAAAAAAGGAAAAAAAAAAAAAAAGGACGTACTGTAGCCTGTATTGCTAAAACAGTAACAGAACAAGTGGGTACAGTAAAGTATTCCTTGTATGTTTGAAAAATACTGCAATTCAATGAGGAGATTTACATCGTTTTAAATTAACGACATCATCCTGTTTTAAATATCCCTTGTTTATCTGCATAATGGCTATCCAAGACATTTTTTTCCTAAAATCCAAAAGAATTTTAAAGCAAAAGCTTCTCTCACAGGGATAGGGTTTCTCAAGAGTAAGGGAATATGGGTATTGCCCCTGGTCACTCCTTGGACCACATTCATGTTTGAAGTTCAAACAAAAGATTATTGTGAGGCTCTTAAACACCTTTAAGTTACAGCAGAGACAACAAGAACTAATTACAGTTATTACATTTATATCTTCAGGCAAATCCTTCTCTGCACACATTAACTTACAGGATTTCACACATGCACGCTGATAAACAGATTAAGATTTCCCTCTCTCTTTTGAGCTATACAGAGCAAGATTTTAAAGGAGGCCAAAGAAACTGTTAAGTATTTCTTTCTTGGAATCCTTCCCAGCAGAATGGTGTGTCAAAATGGATTTTAAAATAAAATCTGACTTCTCGGGGGGAGGGAGGCAGGAAGGGATTTGACAGTAGGGGGAGATTTCAAAATCCATTCCTCAGCCCTGCTACAAGAAGCCAGTATCCATTGCTGCAATGTTGGTGGCCGTGCCTCAAAATGAAAAGTTATCCTACTGTACACAGGTCCAGACATACATCACAAACAGGAAACTGAACAGAAACCAGATTTTTGCAAACTGACTGTATTGAGTGAAACTTAAATACCTTTCCAACCAGATTTATTACAAGAGAAAAAGTGAATCTGGAATTATATTTTCATTCGAAAAAGCACCCTAGGTAGACAAGCACCCATGAACTCTGAATAGTGGAAATGTTACATGTATTGTAGTCTCAGTTTAAAGTGTTCTGAAGAAAACTACTGAGACAATGAAAGAAACTTCAAAAATGAGGTCTTCATCACTCAGAGTTTTGTTAGTTGATTATTTTTGTCCCCTGAAAATTTAAAATGTTAGTAAACACCACAGTAAGAGTCTTACAAACCAGAATAAAACCGTGACAACTGGAATACAAGTGTGGCATTGTGTAATATTTTTCCAGAATCCCCAGTTCGTGAACGAGGTTAAAAATCAAGAACGTATGTTTCTTCAGTGAATTCACTAAAAATGATTGCTTCATTCTATCACACGTGAGACAGAATCTCAGTAAGTATTAACCAGCCTGGCTGAAGATGCACTCAGCTGATAATTTCAACTGTTTCTCTTACCAAAACTTCCAATAAGAACTGCCAAAAAAACCCCAAACCCACAAAAAAACCCACACACCACCAGAAAACAACTTTTCCTATAAAGTMAAAGGACATAAACCTATTACTAAARAARAGGCAGAAAAGAGTGATTTTTTTTTTTTTTTTTTTTTTTTTTTWTTWAMYWYCTCCTAATGCAAATATATAGAATTWTTTTTTTAATGCTGTAAACAGAATAAGGATTTGTTTCTAAGGAAATCTTTTATGCAACAGTTTAAGCCAGTATTTTGGGAGGTTTACAAGCCTTTACAGTGCTTAATCTGAAGTGCTGACACAATATAAATACTAAAATAGTACTCTAGCCAGAGAAATTGCTTTTTACATAAAAGTCATTAACAAAAAGCTTCAATATATATTGTACCCTTAAGTACAGAAAAAAGGAAAGCATTTCACCATCATTTTTCTTGGGTTTTTTTGCCGGTTTAACTTTCATAATTTTGCTGTCACAGCCAGGATTAGAATTGTCAGTTCTCTGGTGTTTCTTTTGGGTAAGACATTTTAACTAAAATTTGTAAGTGACACACAGAAATCTTCAAGACAATTAAAAACATGACTCATGTTAGTCAATTTTCTTGCCAATGGTTTGAACAGTTAAAAATTTAATGCTGTTTAGCACAGACCAAGTATTTTAGTGGGATTTTTTTTGAGGGGAAGGAAAGTTCTTTAAGTTGCAAGTCAAATTTCAAACTCTGTATAGCCTGGAATAAACAGACCTATTCCTTAGTACTGCATTGAAATAAAAGATATTCTGTGCGGTACAATAATCACAGATTTTCAGGTAATAGATGACAGCTATGCTAGCATTTTCTAAATTATTGGGTACCTTCAAGCCAAAGAGGAGTTGCCAAAACAATTATGTACTTACTTCTTTGGATATATTACACCTTTGAACTGTACTATTTAGTTAGCAACTTAAAAAGAAATATCAACATTAATTTGTAAATAGACAAAACATTTGTATTTCATGAGAATGGATACAAAAAAAATTTAATTGCTTGGTGATGCAGAATAGGTTAAAATACATTCTTCTGAATGAGCAGAACATTATTTTCTATGACACAGCAATGGTACAGAGCAGATAAGACCTCTAGAGCGTCAAGGAAAATCAGGAGAAAGACTGTGACGACTAAACATCCCAGTAAGGTACAAATGTAAAACAGAAAAGAAGAACAAGCAKAGAAGAAAGAACAAGACTTTGCCTCAAAAAATAATATTGGATATAAGAGATGCTTTCATACTTAATGATACTCACAGGCTTTATCTCTGATTCTGTCACTAACTTAAGAGTCCTCAGCAGTCACCATCATCTAGATTGCCTCTTTCAAAAACAAGGACAACACCTAATTTCTCTGGGCTGAAGTGGCTGCATGTATTTTCGGGAAAATCTAGGCTTCTGAAAGGGTCATTTGAAAGGTATTCATCTAACTCAGTCTGTTTTCTGAATGCCAATCAGATAAGATTCTGACCTCATCAAGAAAGATCAGTGACATTAAAGGTCCAAATCTTTGATGATTTTCTGTCCATTGTGTTAATATCTATGCCCATAAGACTTCATTTTACTCCAACATTTAGACTGAAAATTAAACAGCTGTCAAAATTGTATTTATGCATTAAGAAGGAGTCTTGTTTCTCCAGCAACTAGAAACAAGGTATTGCAAAAAGCCTACTACAGTCTGAAATAGTACAAAGACAACTTTTAATTCAACTTTTTGCCTGAATGTTCATCCTTTGTGGTTCTAAGCAAAAGGTACAAGAAAATTTTAACCTTCTTTCACTGCAATACCCACTTCCTGTCAGCAAACCTCTTTCCTTTGATTTTAAATGTTTGAATTCAGATCTTCAGAGAAAGTTTATTAAATTTAACATCTACTATGCCACTTAGCTTTATCTTTTCTAACTCACATTAATGATGAGGACTCTTTCAAGTTGTTGAATTTTGAGCACTGGTGAGTACACAATGAAATGTAATACATACTTCAAAACAAAGTATACATTACAACATTTAGAGACCACCCTTACTTCAGCCTCAGTTTGAGTTACTTAAACCATACATAATGACATTCTGAGAAAGAACACTATTGTAGGAAGGGCACAATTATATCACACTTCATTATTCTAAGATCTCAAAGTCAGGAGATTTACACTAAGCAGTCTTCAGTTATACTAAATTGTGCCCAGAGCTCTAAATCTGTGTCTCCCAGGTACATGCTCTAATCACTAGGCTATGGCCCTCCTTTTCAGTTCATTCAATCTTGAATTTTCTTCTGCCCAGAAAGAGTTTCAGCAAGACTTACAAGTGTCTCCCTCCACCTCCCATTTTAATCCTACAACCCATGTGTCATGACATCCTGAGTGTTCAGAACATGAAGTTAAAGTATACTTTTGAAACCTAAGTAGCCAGAGACCTGCTGAAGTTTCAAAAGTGGACTCATATCCTTTCACATATTTTAGGCTGAATTACATACAAGGTAAACTCCTACTACGAAAACTGCAAAATTCTACTGTTACTAAGTTCTACTGGCACAACCTGAAGCGATAAAAATTATGCTTACTTGTAATGGCTTAAAATGACTGTAGATGAAAAAAAGACAATACAATTTCAGCGCTAACTGAAGTTTAGAGAAAAGCTATGCAATGGATTTTAGGATTATCACCAATGGTTATGTCAAAATATTCATACAGCTGCATGCATACACAGACTCTACAAGACAGTGCCTTGCAATTAAATGCTCTACTTAAGAAGGAATGCAAAAGCAACGTGGGACACTTTCCTCAAATTCATTCAAACTACACAGCTTTGGGGTTCATAGATAAATTTTAGTTAAGCCTCAAGTGTCACTCTGTCCATTCTTCAGTTTTTTTCCTTCCCTCACCTTTCTGCTTCACCTTCCCTGTCCTTTCATTTCAAGTGCTACTAACATCTACAATGCAAGCACAATGCAAAGAGATGCACCCAGAAGACACTTTGGCTATTATTATATTCAGTAGCCACTTTCCACTTATCCCTACTTCTATATTCCTTATTCCTTACTATTCTTTTTAAGTCTTGAATCTTTTTTTATCAGACTCCCGTAACTAGAAAAAGCAAGAGAGTGCTCAAAGGTGTGTACTGCATTACTCTACTGTTATTCTTAGTATGTCAGATTAGACCTTTTACTTTAAGAAATACACCGGAGAATAGAAAATGCAAGGGCAAGTTTTCACTAATCTTTCAAGATCTCAGCTGTGTAATGCAGAATGATATCCGCCACTCTCCACCACTTTGTATTTGTGTATGTTGAAAATCACGTGGAATTGGAGCAAGGATAATTGCTGCACCTTTTTGTAGTCTTGACTGATTTAAAACAACTGTAAGTTATTTCCTCCTCACTCTATCTTCTTCAGATTCCTCCCCTTTATAAGGACTACAAATGTTTTTCCTTACTGGAAAATTAACTTCCTGCTCCACTTACTTCTCCTTCCTGCTTTCAACTCATAACAGAACTTCACTTTTTAGTGATAAACTATTAATCCAAGCTGAGTGTGAAGAAATTGGTTTATGATCTTTTTAACCACTTGAGGGCAGCAAACTCTTACTCTTTAAAAACCACTTMGTACCATACATTCAGGATTAGAGAGCTGTTACAGCATTCAACAAGTACCATCGTTTAAAGGTAGCAGAAATACAACTGATTGAGCTGCTGTTTAACAATCTACCTAATATATCTCACCCTTTCATTGATTAATTCAATCCAGGCACAATCATGGGGGATGATTTGAAAGGCATTGCAGAAAAAGTCCAAAGAAGGCAAGTTCAATTCTTACCAGATGGTACAAGTCAGATATCTACTGAATACATTCTAAAAGCTAATAAAACACAAATATTTGATTAATAACCTGAAAACTATTAAACAGGAAGCAAAAGATTTCCAAGTATTTTAAAATAGGAAAATAAATTAACATTTGCAAGTTTTAAAATCTGAATGTTTTAAAGATAACTGAACTCATGGGCCTGATACCTATCTGCATTTATCAAAACTAAGGCGCCAAATGCATCAGTCTGGGATCTTAAGGTACAATTCTTGCTTCTTATGCATCTCTAAGTAACAAAGACTACAATTAAATTGAGCTCTCCATTAGATTTAGGCAGCCTCATTAGCCAACCTGTAATTCAAGTATGTTGAACCAAGAATACAATATGTAGACCCCTAATTAATACTGCTCCCACTGTTCAGATCCATCTCAAGAAACAGCACGCTGTCTTACCAAGCAACTACTATCAATCCACCAATATGCTGCCAATATTCTGACCAGCTTCCCATAGCTGCTCTGCTTTACAGTGTATCTCATTTGAACCTGTGATAACAGAGGATGGATCAAGAACCAGAGGATGAATTCATGTTTTCCCTCGTCTCTTCCTTCACTTCCTCTATTAAAACAAACGAGCAAGAGGGTTTTTTTCTGCCAGAAAATAACAAGCACTATAGATTCCCTTTGCCAAAAGCAAGGGTAGCATTATCCGCTACAGGAATGCCTTCTAGAGGATGAAAGAAAATCATCACATTTCTTTCTTCAAAATAAAGGGGGTTTATTTGTTTAAATACAGATCAAATACCAACTAGTAACACTGCACTGTGTTTTGGTAAATTCTAACACAATCCTGAAAGGTCCTGAGCGCCCTCAGCTTTCGCAGGATTTTGCATGGTCAAGTCCATTGATGGCGTTTCTGTGTGAACACGAGAAGACAGGAAAGACAGTACAGTTTCAAAATGCAATACTACTTTTAACTACCAATTCGTAGTGGTTATGTAGCCCAAAAGGCTGCCCAGTAGTACCCCACTTCTCCTATAACTAATCAAATAGCTTCAGCTACTCTCTCCATTCCCAAGTCATGAATGTAGCTTTTTGCACTCCTGCCACCTTTGTCAGCTTCTTCATCTTAACTCTTTTCTGATCATCTATCAACAATTTGACAATTCTTTTCCCCTGTCCCTCCCTCCCACAGTGTGGAAACTCTGCTTCTTCCTGTAACACTCACAAAACCAAAACAAAACAGACACTCATTTACTCCTTCCACAAAACAAACAAACAAACAAACAAGTAAAGTTGCTCCTTCCTTTCAGTTACTTCCCTTTTTCTTATTTCTGCATGCATTCAAAAAAGGGAGCTCTTATACACATGATTATAAAAAACACCTGAACTCCTGAACTTCTCTGAAAGCTTCTCTACCCCAGGTTCAATCCTCCAACATATCTTCAAAGCCTTTCACAATTTGGCTAGTCTGCCTTCTTGCATCATCCATTGATTGCTAGCAGGTTAGAGGAGACAAAAATGCTAGTCAGTGCATCAACCTATCAACATGCTTCCCTTGCTTTGGCTGTGGTACCTCAGAAACCAGTTTGCCAAATTTGATCTGGATAACCTTTTATTCATTCATTTAAATACAAACCAACTCTCTTCCCCACATTGCAATCCAAGAAAGAAATCCATTCTTAACAATACATTCAGAGCCTTGAGGCAGAGCAATACCTGTACCAATTGCTGGTAATCCCCCACTCTTTCCTTTCTATTTTGACTGCACACACTTGTTGCATATTTCAACTGTAACTCCATTACAACAAGGATTCTTGCAAACTAATTCCACCTGAGCCCTCTAATTGCAATAACAATAGAATTAGCAAGCTGTGGATGCCCTGAGTTTTTATTGAAGCTGAGACTGGAAAAGCATACAAGAAAATCTGTAATACAGAGGCTACTGCTGACACAGTGATAAACTTTGTCTTCTAAGCATGCACACAAAGAGACAGACGAGCCAGAATTAAACTCTTCATACTCATTACTTTAAGAATAACTTTCTGCTGGAAACGCATCTCTACACAATGGAGATTCATAGCACATAGTTCACTACATACCCAACAAAACCACGAAGAACAGTCATTCTTTTAAAAAGGTTTCACATTCCTGAACTACTTGGATGCTCTAGTTCATAACTGTAACAAAAGAATTATGCATTACTGGCAATTAAAATATAATTACACTTGAAATTACGTTTCCTGATGTATATCTGCATACAATTTTTCCTTTTATATATTCACATACTTGCTGGTTCACAGAATTCAGTAATCCAGTTATTAACATAAATTATAGTTATGCCATGTTTAGAGAGACAGTAGGCAAAGTTTTCAGGATTGAGGGCAAAATTTACACGCAGACAGCTTTCCCTTCACTTAGCAAGAATGGAACACTGCCCTCATCTTTTTATTGAATTCCATCACACACATGCATGAAAACACAGTGTGGCACTACTCTGCTGGGAAAGTCATCAAATCTTGCAATTAGTTCTGTAAACAGGATTGATGTTACTGTCTACATGGAAGGCCAGTCTCCATCCATCCCCCTCCAATATTAAAGTTTGTACAAATTAAAATAAACCATATTCCTTGCTTATGGTTTACAAAACGTATCCAAGCAATCTTCAGCAAGTTATTAAAAGGCATTACCACTGATCATGGAAAAAAAAAAACAAAACCCAACACAAAACAAAACATGTCACACAAAATAAAAAAACATGTCTCAGGAGACCATTAATTTTTCATGGAAATCAAAGACAACTGATTGATGAACTCATCAAATATTAACATGGAAGTTGAAAGGTAATAAAAGGGCAAGAGACTTGTGCATATTCAATACACATTGAACACTCACGTAGCAATATCGTATAGCCCTGTCTTCCATCACTTAAGTAATGCTAGAGCAAAGGACAGATGTGGTGTTTGTCTGGAATTAATAAAGTGAGCAGCGTCTAGCTCTCCTGTCAGTGCTTAATACTGGAAACTGATCTGTCATTAATTTAAGATTTGTAATGCAATGTAATACTGTCGGGGAGAAAAAATATCCATGTGTATAAAACACTTGAAATCTAAAGTAAATGTATCTTTTAAGATGTTAGTATAAGCTGAATTTAATTTGATGTAGTCTACAATTACAAAATGTATCCTTAAGGCAACTTCCAGTGAAAGGGAAATATAGCTCATCCTCCTTATTATGTTTTTTATGTCATCACTGCAATGATCAAAATCAAGAACACTGAAATTCATAAAAATGCTAAATAAGGAGATTTCATTTAAATACTATAGAACAATTGAAAACAGTAAGTGTGAATTTTGGTAGCTAATCAGCTACAACTTATTTAAAAGAGTACATCTGTGGAAATATACTGATGATGAAGGCTTTCACTGTCTGTCTCAAACAATGTGACTAACAACATACTACATTTAAACAAAGTTAAGTTATCCAAAACAGAACTATGGGCTTTCAACAATAATTTCATTTCAGACTGCTAACTTGTTTTCTGTAAAAAATGGCTGTAAAATTGTTGAAGGCAATACTTATAATCAACACGATTAACCACAAAAATACAGGAGACAAGTCTGAAGAATTCACTGTAAAAGAAAGATCTGTGGTCTAAAGATACCTTATTATATTTAGAGGACTACTTAAGAATTACAGTAAATTACCAATAAATTGGAATAGTATCTTTAATACATTTACATTGGATATTTCACATGTATAATCATCTAACAAAAAAAACTACTGGGAAAAATCCCAAATACGCCATATCCTGAATGGTTATAGAAAAGTTTACATTATGCTTGCTTTGGTAGAAATATTTATCTAAAGAGTTACAATAATTTTATATATTTTTGAGGACACTAACCCTGATGCCATGAGATCCTAAAACTAACAGAAGGTGGGGAGGATGTCCCTTTTTTGAGCAAAAGGGAGCTCAGAAAAGCAGCCTAAGTCCTCACTCCTTCCAGCTTAAGGCAAGATTTGTGACAGAGCATTTAAGAAGCAGAATACTTCCAAATTACAGCCATGGTTTACCAGAGCCCAAGAAAAGACAATTTCTAAGTAACAGATAAGAGTTTGGAATCAGGCAAAATGCAGATACTGTGCTGTATGTTAGTTTTCATAGCTTTAAAGCCACAAACACGCCCCTCTGCTTTTTTGGAATAGACTTGTTTTCATCTTTAAACACGGTCACGGTTAAAAATGCATAGATAGCAGGTGATAATCACAGAGTACACCATTTCTCTGGATGCACTCAATTCGTATTTGAATATTGTGCATAGGCAGCCCAGCATGCTGCCAAACTAAAGGTACGTTTAGGAATCCTGAGAATTAAGGTGTTTTCTCCTAGGCTGAGGGTCAGTTTTGGGCTCAGTGTTGTGAGAAACAAAAGTATTCGGAAAGAATCTCTTACTAAGGTCAAAAACTAGAGAACTTCTGAAAAGAGGCAAACTATGTACACAAACCACAGAACAGCACTTGTGAAGTTAAAGAAATGCACTCTAAGTTGACTGGGGAATAAGATTCAAACATAAGCAACTTACCTTGGTTGAATTTGAAGAAAAGTGAGGTGGAAAAGGAAAAGAACCTAAGATAATTTACTTTAAGCTGCGCACTGTCATGGAAATTTTTATAAGTTACGAGAGAGCACGTTAGCGTGCGGTGCGTTAGAGAGCGCGAGTTATTCACAATGGCTTACCCAAGATTCATGGTACAAAACTGTGAGGAGGTGTATGCCATAATCATAGTTCTGTCTTCTTAGCGGACACCTGAAAATTCATAAACAAAGCTAGTCTTTTTGAAATCAAGTCACTGTAATATCCTTTTGAATAAAATGTTAAACTTACCATCAAAATTTCTAATTTGTAATGTAGGGAATCTTAGGGAAAGTGTGTTTGATTCACACGTGTTTCTGAATTACACTCAATCAAGGATAACATCATGAAAGCATGAGTATTAAGAACATGGAAGAATGGGCATCTGCAAGTCAGTAGGAAAATGTACATACTGCAAGAATTTACAGATCTTCAGGAAACATTAAAAACTTCTTTGCCCTCTGTGCCAAAGTGGAATCCAACATACTTTAGTCTGAACTCCCCTAAATACTTTTTTTTTTTCCCCCCAGACCTGAAGGGAGGAGGATGACTGGTAAAAACAGCCATGAAATACAGTTCAGGACAGAAGATCTAGCCAACAATTTAACAAGAAAAGTTTAAGTCAACGTAGCTGTAAGTCAAAACAAGATCACCAGTAAAATTTGTTGGGATAAGACACAATCCTGCAAAACCACCGTATTTCTTAAAACTAGTCATCAAAACCTTCCGCTGAGAATTTAATGACATTAATCTCTTCCTCATGCTGATCACCCATAACCTCCTGTCTCTTTCTCACACCTCTTCCTGCAGGCTCCTTCACCCTCCTTTTTGATGCAGAACAAACTGAATCATGCGAGACTACATCTGAGACACTCTAAAAACACTCATCTGAATGACTATGGACTATGACTATTCTAGCAAATAAACCTTAAAAATGACTCAAGCTTTTGCCTCGTATTTCTTTCATAGTGAAAGAGCCTCAGTTTAAAAGTAATCTAAATACCAGCCTGGAAAATCCTGTATTAAAGAAATGGATACCGCTCAGAGCTTAGGCCTTAGAATTTACTAAAAATAAAGTGAAATATCAACAGGCACATTAAGAGTTTCTGCTGGAACACAGCATGAGACCATTCACAGATGCTCTAGAGGGTAAGCTCCTTTCAGCTATCCTAATGTTTTAGCCACAAAGTAAGTCTTGCTAGGGAAATGAAAACTGTTGGTAGCACAAGTGGTCCCAGTAAACTACCCAGATTTCCAAGTCTAGTCGAAAAAGATACGCACAATTTTATCCATTTTTATTTATTTTATGTAGAAATAAAACAGTATTTCTTACCAAAGGACAGGAAATTTAAGAGGGGAAAATGAATTCTAATAAGAACATGCAAACAGAAAAGACTACCAATAATGTTTTCTCTACCACTGAAAGCAGCTGTAAATTAAAGTGTATTGTGAATTTAGGAATACATATGTATTCTCTTAAACTTTTCAGAATTCAACACAGAAAACATGTTTCTCCCATGCAGCCTTCTGAACATAACTGTAAATAACTACAGTGATTTGTTTATATCTAGAACATCAAAACATTGAGAAATGTCTTGTCACCAATGTCCCCATTTTTCTTGCCTGAAACTCTTCAGATCATTGTTAAAACTAACAGAACCCATTTGGGAAACACGACAACTACTTTAAAATAACAAATGAGACTTCTAAATAGAGCTTCAATAACTAGCAATATTTAGCAAATATTAGGGTTGACCTTATGTGATTTGTCCGTTACAATTTTAACAGTTAATAACAGGAGTACTAGTATGTTTATTTTAAGTCATATTTTAGCCTTAAAAATATAATAATTTACTAAGACAATAATTGATATTACTGGAAGACACCCAGCCCTTTCTATAACTGTGACCATTGCTACAGGCATTCTTTTTTCCTTCTTGTAACCATACCTGTCCGTTGTAATTGTGAGCATATCTGTATCCTTACAGTACCGTTCTCCTACAAGTTTAATGAGCTTCTTCTTTGCATGGTCATCCAAATTCAGGTTAGAGAGTTTAACCTTCAAGTACAAGAGGAAACACCTTTAATTACTTGGATAAATCCAATCTCTGCACCCTGAAAATATTTTGAGATAGTTAGGCACATCTTCTATCAAGAATTAAAAGGATAGGTATTAAGTATGCATTTGCAGAATTTCTTCTGATTGTATCACATGTCAGAAGTCTTGACACAAGGCAAGTATAATCTGAATATTCAAACAATAAATTTCTTTTCATCCAAATACCAGAAGGGCTGGGGGAGAATATTTCTATTCAAACTTTTTTTTCAGAGGAAAAAAGAGCTGTCAGTTTAGTTTGTAGCTGTATTTCATATTCATGTGTACTTCATATAGAAAAATAAATCTTGTTTTAGATTTTTTTTTTTCAAATACAGATCAGTAAGGTTAATACTAAGATATATCAAAGATATTTATGACAAGCATCCAAAAGAGGAGGAAAGACATCAATTCAAGAGACATCAAATCAGAATTTTCAAAGTCATTACTGGGAGATTAATAGAAGTATGCAAAGATGCACACATATAACAATATAATGGACCAGAACTGTCCGATCTCACATAATTGATCAAACAATAGTGTGAATGGCTTGTCTTCTGTTTCAATACCAGAAAACCCACAAACATAAGATATAAAACAAAGAAATAGTATTTATTTAAAAAAAAAATCTCAAAGAAGCTAGTCTGAAGCTAGTTTCTATATACAATAACAAGTATGAAAAGTAAAGCAAGCTGGTTTTAGTTATCTGTTTATACAGCAGCAAATAAGAAGGCTGTGAACCTTAACAGTCTAAAGGTACATGGTGTTGGAAACATAAGTTTCTATTAAGTGAGAGTTGCTGAGGAATATTAAAAACATGAAGACATAATAGTAATCTCTTACTAATTTGTCCACTGTTTGTTTTTCCTCTATATTCTTTCTACTGTGTCATTGCTGTACTAAAGAACTGTTCAAAAATCAAGAAATCTGTATCAGAAAAACTAACAAAAGTTGAAGGACTAAAAGAAATTAGAAGCTCCAATAAATAGCAGAAAAAAAGTACTACCTGAAAAGAAAAAACCCTACTACTAAAAATAGAAAACTGAAGTATTAAACCTAAATATGACAAGGGAGGAGACAACAGGGTTTCAATACTGAAACTTCTAATCTTGGAAAAAACCCTAACACTCACTACTCCATAAATTATATGAAAAATGTCTCCTTTTTAAGGAATTACATGCTCATTTACTATGCATGCCTGTAATACTAGTGAGCAGGAGCTCACCTAGCTTTGTTCCCTAGGTCACATTTTGTCAAGTCTAATTCTAACAGACCTATTAGGTGCATCCAGTCTTTAAGGCAATGTTCAAGCTGCAAAAAAAAGCTCTATTCTTAGGGCAGCCTAAAATGATCATGAACAATCACTTTTGAAGTCATGATACTTCCAAGCAAGTTGCACACAGCAACCACTTCTAAGGGTCAAGGCTACCTTAGCATACAGTGCCCTTCCATACAGTGCAGCCACGTAGCCTTCAATCAGTGGTGACAAAAGAAAAGGAGCTATGAGAAGGTAGACCTGCCCCAGCTTTACTGAGAAGCTGCATTTAAGCTGAGGCACTCAGCCTCGGTCTCTGCCAGAGCCACAACGCAGCTACATCTGTGCCTAGCCATGGCCCACGCTGACCCAACCCTGACGCACATCCTTGACTTCCTGCCTCGACCTCACCTACTGCATCACTACAGATTGGCTTGATGACCACCAGACTGTTGACTGATCCTAGTTACTGTCATCAGACCTAATCCTGATCCACTGACTTGTCTTCCCCCTTTGACCTCAAACTTGCCTCATCATTATGAACTTGTCAGGCGATTACTGGGCCGTTGGATGGACAAGGTTACTATTACCAGACCTGTCCTGGTCACCTTGCTCGGGTAGTAGCTGCACCCTTTCTGGGGAGGTCACTGCCCCTGCCTGCCTTACTGCCCCTGGATCACCTTCCCTTACAGAACAGCCTACCCTTACTGCTGCCTGGCAATGCTCACCCAAATTGATGAGAAACACCTTTTTGTGAAACACATTTTCTTAACACTGTCTTTCTCTAACACTCACAGAAAGAAAGAATGCTCCAAACTCTAAAGGGTTTCAGACACAATTCGCCAGCAAGCATACAACTGCTAGTGCACGTAAGCACTTTATGACCATGACTATCTAAACTTAATGGGATACTCCAGCCCAGATGTCCAGCATTAGCTTGCTTTAACCAACAATGCAAAACAATTTCATTGAGTAGTACTTTTTGCACTGTCTTAAAAGGATGGCATTATCATAGTTGTATCATGCTGCCTTCATGCAGTGTGATCATCTGAAATTTACTGTTAGAGAGCTATGATGTTATTCCACATGACTTGCTTTTCCTATAAAAACTAAAAAGCTATCTGGTCTATATTGCAGGATCACAAAAAATATGTTGTTCTTACTAATCCAAAGTCACTTTAAGTGACAAATATTTATATAGCTACTTGCTTCAAAATGGGATAGCAATTGGACAGCTTATAATTGTTAGCTGGAATGCTGCAGACAGCTTTATGTTGAATTTTAGAAAAGTTAGAATTCCACAAAGAACAGCAGTTGATTTAAAGAAAAAAAGTTTCATTTTACATCCTGTAGTACTATGTTGTCTGGCACAATGTGGACAATTCTACTTGGGAATAGACTAGGATAAATTTAATGACAAGAAATACTGGCATTAGGCTACAAGAGCTGAAAAATTAGCATCTCCAGTATGATACCTGGTAGAAACAAGGCATAATTTTTTAATTAAGATTAAAAATATTTAACTGTTAAACAATCATTAAAAAAGGAAATCTTATAATGAAGATCCACCAGAGAGTTTATCATAGTCTGTAACACAGCGCACAGTAAATGCTCTCTCATTGATACAAACTCAACCACTATCTGACCCAGTGCCATCTGCTTTCACCTTTAAATCTTCTCTTCCCCCTCCCTAGGCAGATTTTGTTGTCAGAGGATTAATCAGAGAAAGAATTTATTAATGAAGTCTGGGATCAGAACACCAGTAACTGAAAAAGCATATGGATAACAGTTCCATTTTTGTCTCCCCCTCCAACCCCTCCTTTTTTTAATATACATGCATAATACACATCCACATAATGCCTTACAAGTACCAAGGCCAATTAACATTAATGGACAGATTTAGATAGGATAATACAGACATGCTTATTTGTGTATCATTTTGAATTATCCTCTCCACTGCAGCACAGCTGACCCCTAGTCCAACAGCTTGTGTCTCAACAGCCACGTCAAACGGAAGACATTTGTATCTCGTAATGTTTCACATGATTTAGAAAGCAAGAAATTTACATACACTCACCCCCTACTGTTTTTACTGGGAAGAGATTCAAGGCTGTTTGAGCAGCTGAGCTCTTCCCCCTACCTGTGACACTATGCCCAGCACTGACCTGCAAATGTCAGTATTACTCCATCCCAGACAATTGAATATGGGAGCAAGGGGGTCCAATGTGTGCCTCCTCCTGCACACATTCACAACCCAGCATGAAGTCAGGGGCTTCTATTCTCACAGATACACTCCATTTCCTTTTATTTCTAATGCATACAAATTTGTGAAAACTTGCTCTTGACCATGGATCTGAATTAGAAGACAAGACTAAACTCTAGTATGCAATGACTAGAAGGGGATGGTGAAATTACTGCTAACTGTGGTGTGAAATGCATGTTTAAGTCAATGACAGACCAAATTAAATTTCAGTCCAAAAGGTTTTACAACATAAAGGGAAAGTGGAGACTCCTACAGACAAAATGAACTACTACCATTCAAGGTTGCATGATTAGATGTTGGATAGGTGTTACGAGCATGTGGTATCATGCAGTATTTTAACTTCTATACTGACAGAGTAAGAACACAACTATCACTGATCCCGCTGCTGCTGCTCTTAAGATAGATAGGCTCAAATCTCATCTCAAAAAGCATGTTCAAAAGCCACAGCACAATCCTAACTTTATTACCATGAGGACAAGCAAGCACTGGAACAGGTTGTCCGGAAAGGTTGTGCAATCTCCAGCCCTGAAGGTTGTCAAGACCCAACTGGATAAAGTCTCAAGTAACCTGGTGTGATCTCATACCTACCTTACTTTGAGCAGAAGGTCAGACTGGAAAACTCCTGAGCTCCCTTTCAACCTCGAGTATCCCATGACCCTGTGATCAGAAGGCTGCTGCCCCTACTGCATACACACTGATGCCTGGAGGCCTGCCAACTCAATACTTATTAATACTGCCGCATTCATACGACTTAGCTTTCAATACCTGTGCACTTCTAGGGTCTATAAATTAGCAATGAGAGAGTCTAAGCAAGACACTGAGTACAAAGGCACTTACAGCCTTTTCTATAAGCAGATTCTTCAGAAGGTACGCTATTTTGTTTATATCGGAGCTTAGTCTTCATTTATAACTACATATCCATAACCTCACAACCCCAGTTCTAACATTCTGCAATATAGTTAAGGAAATCCACTGCTTTTTATTCAGACATTCAGCAAACCATTTCCCTCATTTCCTTTCAACGTATCATACTTGCACATGTTTTTAAAAGAAAGCCAAGCACTTGGGTTTTTGACACAAAGGCTGTTTACCAAAGATACTACTTACTCTTAAAGTCACCACTCTTGCTTTGGGATTACGAATAGATGTCCCTGCAGAAACATAATCTACTGTTTCAATTTCAATAGGAAAATGCTGTTCACATTTCTCATCGCTGTCCAAAGCACTTGGCCATTCAGTGCAGAAATCTGTATAATAAAGAGAAAACACTCCAAGTAATATCTATTGGTTGTTTGTGGTTTTTTGTTTTGTTTTGGTTTTTTCCTTTTTCCCAATTTATTGCAATATATCTTTTAAAAGTACTATTTCTAGAAACCATACTCATTTAGATAATGGCAGGGTCTCTGCTAGACTTGCTCCACTATTTCAATGTCTGCCTTTGTACTGGGTTCTCCAAAAGACGATACAGTACTCCAGATGCAGTCTCACAATTGCCAAATAGAATCAGAATGGTTTGGGTTGGAAGGGACTTTCAAAGATCACCTAGTCCAACCACCCTGCCATGGGCAGGGACATCTTTCACTAGATCAGGCTGCTCAAAGCCCCATCCAACCTGACCTTGAATACTTCCAATAATGCAGCATCCACAGCTTCTCTGGGCAAGCTCTTCCAGTATCTCACCACCCTCCTCATAAAAAATGTCTTCCTTATGTCCAATCTAACTATCTACCCTCTTCCAGTTTAAAACTGTTGCCCCTTGTTCTGTCACTACAGGCCCTGGTGAAAAGTCTCTCCCTGTCTTTCTTATAAGCCCCCTTTATATATTGAAAGGTGACAATAAGGTCCCCTAAGAGCCTTCTCTCTCCTCCAGGCTGAACAACCCCAACTTTCTCAGCCTTTCCTCATAGGAGAGGTGTTCCAGCCCTCTGGTCATTTGTGTGGCCCTCCACTAACAGGTCCACATCTTTCTTGCACTGGGGACCCCAGAACCGGATGCGATACTCAATAGAGGGGAAAGRATTAATTTCCTGAATGCGGTGGCTACACTCTTGTTAATACAACCCAGTATGTAGTTAGCCTTCCTTGCCACAAGGGCACACTGCTGACTCACGTTCAGCTTTCAAATACCCACCAGGATGCACATGGCCTTTTCTGCAAAGCTTCCTTCTAGCTATTTGCCCCGCCACCACACATCCCTCCTGCCTGTACTGCTGCATGGGTTATTCCATCCCAGATGCAGGACTTTGCATTTGCCTTTGTTTAACCTCATGAGGGTCCTTGCAGCGGATTTTTTCCTGCCTGTTGACATCCCTCTGAACAGCAGCTCTGCCCTCCAGTGTACCACTTGTTCCCCCCCAGTTCATTATTATCAGAAGACCTGCTGAGGTTGTGCTCTCTACCATTATCCAGGTTGTTATAAAGCATGTTTTTGCATGCTTGGAAATGGCCTCCAGGAAGGTTTGCTTCATAATCTTCCAGTGAATGTGGTGAGGCTGACTGACCTGCAGTTCCCTGAATCTTCTTTCTTGCCCTTCTTGAAGATGGTCAGGCAAAAAACTCCTGTTCCTCCTGGGTAGTCTTTACCTGCTTCCACTTTCTGTGTACTTCCTTTTTGCATCTCAGGTCACTCAGGAGTTCCCTGAACACCCGTGCTGTCCTTCTGACATACTTGCTCAACTTTCTGCACACTGGAATGGACCATTCTTGCTCTTTTAAGGAGGCTGAACTTAAAACATCCACGAGCTCTCGTGGGCCACTTTGCTCCCCAGGAGAGTACCCCGTGAGATCTGCCAAGTAGATTCCTGAATACACGAAAATAGATTCCTGAATACACCAAAATCACTCTCCTGAAGTCCAGGCTCTAGTTCCACTGTCTGTCTTGCTCACTTCTCTCAGGATTTTAAACACCACAGTTTCATGACCACTGTTAACCAAGGATGCCCCTAACCTTCACATACTTGTTCAGAAACAAGGAAGAACTGGTCAACAAACCCAACAGAGCATGCCTCCTAGTCAACTCATCAATCATCTGCATCAAGAAATTGCCTTCAATACACTACTTGCATTCCCCACTTCTCTCAAGATCTTAAACTCCACAATCTTCACAACCAAGGCTGCCAGCAACCTTGACATCTCCAGCCAGTTCTTCCATACTTGCGAGTAGCATGTGCAACACAGCACCTTCCCATAGTTTGTCTAGCATCTGCATCAAGAAATTATCTGCAACACACTCCAGAAATGTCCTAGATTACTTCCATCCCATCCTGTTACCCTTCCAGCAGATGTTGAGATGGCTGCAGTTCCCCATGAAAACCAAAGCTTGCAGTTGTGAGGCTTTTTTCAGCTGTTCATCCACTTCCTCTTCTTAACCAGGCAGTCTGTCGCAGATGTCCACCAACACAACCTTTTCGGCTTCTCCTCTGATCCCTACCCTTAAATTTTCAATCAGCTTGCTATATATCTCATAGCAAAGCTCTGCATCTGAGCTGTTCTTCTGCGTACAGGTCAGCTCCTCCTCCGCATCATCCCTGCCTGCACCTCAGTCATGTAAACTTTCTCTCTGCATTTCTGCGACTCCTCAGACTTCTAATTCCTCCTGTTTCCTATGCTGCATGTATTTGTATACAGGCAACTCAAGACAGGCCTCTTATCTCTTATCATACAGGCTGGGGAGACCTTATCACTCTCTACAACTACCTGAAAGGAGGTTGTAATGAAGTGGGTGTCAATCTCTGTTCCCAAGTAACAACTGATAGGACAGGAGGAAACTGCCTCAAGTTGCGCCAGGTGAGGTTTAGATCAGATATTAGGAGAAATTTCTTCACTGGAAGGGTTGTCAAGCATTGGAACAGGCTGCCCAGGGAAGTGGTTGAGTCACCATCCCTGGAGGTATTTAAAGGACGTGTAGATGTGGCGCTTAGGTACATGGTTTAGTGGTGGACTTGATAATGTTAGGTTAACAGTTGGACTCGATCTTAAGGGTCTTTTCCAACCTAAATGATTCTATGATTCTTCCTCTTCCCTGCCCCCTCGTGCTTCCACTTCTCTTTGGGCAAACCTCCTCATTAGCTTCTCCTTATTGGCTTGCTGGCTGGCAGAGATGCTCTTGGTCTTCATTAGATCCTGTATCTCCCCAGCAGACTTTGCTCTCACAGAGGGTTTCATTTATTAATGGCATTTTTTTTTAAATGCATGCCAGAATGGCTACTGATTAAACCCTGGTTTAATCACAGATAATCTTCTGAGAACTGAGTCACATTCATCACTCATCTTCCTTAAGACACTAAACTATAAATTCTCCAGTACAAGCAGGGCCTAATGGAAAGGTAAAATTAAAGTCTTACTGGTGTGCTGAAAACCTCCTAAGACATATCTGCCTACCACCTGTATGACTCAATGCAGCAACAAGAAAGCATACAATACTAGCCAAAGCCTGACAAACAACCAGCTTCAGAGGTGGACCATGTCTCACCTTCTACTTCATCACACACAGTTACATTTTGCATTGTCTTAAAACTCCAAGAGAGATGTTTTTTAAAAACAGAAAGAAGAAAAAATCCGACAAAACAAAAAAAACCCCTCACCTTTAAGAGCTGCACAGTGTTTCTTAATTGCAGGAGGAGTAAGATGCAAAAAATTGGGAATCTGAAACAGACATACTAAGAGTTACCAAAATAATAGCTTTTTGTCTGTTCATAAATAAAGGGGCAATACTGAAATCTAATTACACTTTTAACATTTGTTAAGGTAGTACAGTATGTTTAATAAAATATTCAGATAAGATGACTCTTCTCAAGACTGATTTAGCAAAAGACTTAAGTTAAGCCCTATTGCAAAAGTCACATGCATGATAATCCTAAAAAAGTCTCCTGATTTGGTTCATTTGTTACCTACATTTGTATTTGTTACCATTTAATTTAGAAATTAAATAGAATATTATCCTGTTTAATAATAGAAAACAGTATCCAATACAAATATTCCAATCAAAGCAGTGCAGTCTTAGTGAATACTAATTTTAAAAGTTACCACACACCAATGGAATGCGTCTTACCTTTATAAGTTCTAAGTTGCCTTCTTTTGGTGGAGGTACTCCTCTCTTCACTGGGTAACCCATTCGAATTGGGAGAGGCACAGAGGCAGGTTTAAACGCAGCTGCTGTTGGATAAACACTGCTCCAGTCCTGATCAACAGTCATCCTCTCAGTTCTGGGAGGTGCATGCTAATTAATTGAATATTATAAAAGTTTGATGGGAGATACGCTGTTTTGTGAGACAAAGCAGGAGCAACACACACAACAAGTTATTTCAGGAACAAATTCCCACAGCTAGAAATTTCAAGGCACCTTTTCATCAAAAGTTAGTGCTCATTTGTAAAGGAATTTTTAAAAGATAGCCTCTCAAAGCTTGGGTAGCAGGCCTTTCCTAATCTTCAATTGCATTTTATTTCAGAAATGCTTAGAAAGAAGAAGTTACCATCTTCTTGCATTGTGATAAATCAGCAGGGGGAGAAAGGAGAATCAAACCAGTATTTAACTGCAAACTCCATTTCCTAAAGTGCCTAAGTATTTGGTGGAGGGCAAGAAAATGAGTTTTAAAATTCCAGAATTCTGAAAGTCTGAACAAGTTCATATTAAAAGAAATAGATATTAATATTAATAACTCCGGAATTACTTGCTATAGAAATTCCAGTGTAGGAACGACGTATTACYCTATTGCAGAAATAGCTTATATCCTCCAATAACTGACCAAGGTTTCAATCAAATGCTCTTAAAAAAAAAAAAAAATCAAGTCACTGTTTCTTTCCCCAAAACCTTAATTTAGAAGGGTAAAAGACAAATGGATATATGCAGTCAGCTGGTCTGACTGCTTTGGTGTATCATTAAATTTTTGTTTAACTTCCAAGAGCAGATTTAATACATGCCAGGTCCACTTCTACTGTTTGCCTTTAAAAATCATAACACAGAACATACTACTTTTGAAATTTATATGTGGAATAAATAAGAAAGTTCTCAGTGATTAAATGTTCAGATACCACTTTTAATTCTACTGTGCAAGAAAAATTTCACTTATGCACAATATCAGATTTTTTAATTATGCCAGAAAGCAACCACTACAAATCCTGTAAACTCGTACTGAAAACAACATTAAAATGTCTGGTTTTATTTGAAATACAACTTTTAAGACCTGCAGTACATGGTGTCAATACAAGCTAACTGTTAGCTTGTTATTGTTAATGTTTTTGCCTTTATGAGAACACAGACTGAAAACAGCTGGGAGATTAAAGAAGCTAGGTGCTGGTTCTGGAACAGTCACAGTGGATTGCTTCACCAGGTTTTGACTGCAGAAGGGGTTCCTGTACAAACTGTTAAGACATATAGCTTAGAAAACTTTTTCAGACACCTCTGAATTAACTGCAAATAGTTCCAGAACTTACTGATCTTATGAACTGTGGTGTCCTGCCTCTTCTCCTTGTTGAAGCTGAAAGAAAAAGAAACATTTTTCAATACAAAATATTATGTGGTTTTGTGCAAAAATAAATGCAGTGTAATCCTGTATGCTTTTTTTTCTTTTACAAAGACAATATACACTAATACTTCCCAGTCTTTACGTGGAAGAAGGGGAAGATCAGATACTCATACTGCAGATTGCTCATTTATTTTTTGAAACTTAAGATACAAAAAAGCTTGGAAGCCATTTCGTCTGGGTCTATCCTAGAAACACGTTAACAATAATTTAGTGGTTACATGCCTAAATGCATTTTGCTAGCATGATTTATTCCACCTTGATGCAGGAGGAAAGAAAAATTAGATGAGCGAAAGTACACTTTTGCCTTCATAACTGTGCTCTTCTCTTTCCCACACAGCTGTTAAGTCACAAATCACTCTCCACCAGCAGTACAAGACAGCTAAACCTACCAGTTCACTATTACCAAAAGGAGAATCCCATGGCTCCATCCCTTCCTTCTGACAGAACATCTTCACACCCTGTTCTGTGCCATTCTCAAACTCATCTAATCTCTGTATAAACAGTTAGCACATCGAACTGTTCTTCTTCTTGAGCTGGGGATGAGGAACAAACTGATGGGTTTGTTTTCTGCCATTTTACATATTGATCTGGCCTACTGAGCAGTCCCAAAGATGCAGCAGAAAGTGAAAGAGTTTACTCCCTTTTAGCAGGCCTGAGCCACCATTTGGATCAACTTTTTAGCCAACTGACTTCAGTTGGAGCTGTGGTGAGGGACTCATAGGGATGCATGGAGATACCAAATACCACTAGATTTTCAATCTAAACAGAGATCTTCACTTTCTTGTCTTCATTTCCTCCCCTTCCTCAAACTCTAATCACTTTCAACCCCTCACCTCCAAAAAACACCACCAAAACAATGTGGCCTTTATAACAGTCAGACAAATGAAAATGAATCTGATGACATTTATTTTCAAGCGTCCTGTTTGAGCTTGGGGCTTTTTTCGTTTGTTTGTTTTTTAATTGTTGCCACATTACAATACAGTATGTATTTAGCAAAAAACATTGAATGGGATTTAGGAGGGGATGTTTGGGTTCTATTTGCCTCATTCATTTGTCTGACAACCCTACCCAACATAAGTCTTGGGAAAAGTTATGAATTTCACAGTTCTTTTGTTTTCCTTATCTAAGTATTTTATGGATCCAATTCTGTTCTTCCTCTTCTTGCTATATAAAAATTTAAACTGAAAAATACACATGGGGCTCTGCAACAGCTAATACACAGCATTCTTTTATCCCTTGATCTGCCATTTTTGTGGTGCTTTCACAAACACACACACTTCATTCATTCCAATCTTATTATTTCTGTTACAAACATCTACAATTTCAGGTCAGGACAMCTTTTACTCCTGCCACAGGCTGCAATATCAGACATCACTTAAAGGCCCTTTCAGCAGCCTAGCCTGCTCCTGAATCTGTACGTGACAAATGCCCACCCAGCCTTCGGAAAAACGTTGGTATAACCCTGACCAACAGTTTCCATTTGCACTCAGAACAGCCTGAACAGCTCAGCTTCAGGCCAGGCACGACACCAAATGTTTAACATGCATATGCATCCCTTAGGAAACGATGAAATTCTCATTCGGAATACCTAAAACCAGGCAATGCACTGCAAGTCCATTGTACCACTATAATCCTGAGCTGAAAATCTGTCTTACCCAAACACCAATTTGCTCACTTCTTTCTTCAGACTATTCACAGTATTTACGCTACTAAAATCTGTATCCTATACCGTAAACATTTTTTTTATTATTATTATTTTTACCAAAGCTCTCCAGCTTGCAAAACAAAACATCTTTTTCAGAGCCGCCTGAAGCCAGGAAGGGAGGAGGGACACGGGCCCGAGCTCCCCGCCCGCTCCCAGGCCACCCCAGCCCGGAGCCAGGCGCAGCCCGAGCCCCCCCGCCGCCGGACGTCTGCACGCCTGCCCCCGCCACCGCAGAGCGGGCCGGGCCGCTCTCACCTTCCCTCTGCTGGCCTTCCCTGCTGTTCACCGCAGGCACGGAGGAGTAAGCCGCGCCCCCGAAAAGACGCGCCACCACGACCCTCCCGCAGCACCGGGAGRGCACGGCCCAGTAACCCGCACCGGCCAGCACCGCCCCGCTGACGGGCGCCATCTTCCAGGCCTACCGCGCGCAGTCTCCGCCCTCAACCAACCTCCCGCAGGACGGAAGCCGGCTCGGGCCAAGCCAGTTGGAAAAGCGAACAGTCGCGGTTCCCCGCCCACAAGCGGGAGGGGAGCGGGGGGCGCCGCGCCCGGCGAGGGGATGTGCGGAGCCGACTGAGGCGCCCGGGGCGGGACAAAACCCCCSCAGTGATCTTACTGCCCCTGGGAGGGGGCCGGAGGGCGAGGGAGGAGTAGAGAGTGGCGTAGGATCGTGCTCAGAAAGTGCCTTGCTGCTGCTGCGGCGTGCTGCCGCCATCTTAGCTTCTGTAACTGCTACGGGGGCCTCGTGAGCGCAGACGGCCTCCGGGCCTGGCCTGGCTGGGGCCGGGGCCGGGGCCGGGGGCGGAGGGGTGGGATGGGATGGGATGGGATGGGATGGGATGGGATGGGGATTTCTGCCGGTAGCTTTTTCCCGAAGTCAGTTTCTTCCTCTCGCAAGTGAAAATATAATTTCTCAGTCCCCGCGTGCTCTTTGTGTCCCCAAAACAGGGGCAGGGTCTTTCGGCGACCCCTGTAAGCGAAGCTCCGTGGATTTCTCCAGCAAAACGCAAATGGTTCCTGGCATGTGGAAACAAAATGATCATGCTGTCGTGCGTGTAAATCTGGACTAGATAGTGCTGCTTTTCTTAAATCTCAGCTTTTTACTGCTGCTCAGAACCTGTTGGTGCGGATCTGTTAGGTTTTTTTGTAGCAAGATACTTGTGTCCCTGGCCATAGTCACAGTTCTTGGCTTTAATCTATTTGTCTCAAATTACAACATTCTCATAATGTAGTTTACCTTTTCATTATTAATATAGCATCTCACGATGACTCAATACACTTTAACACAGTTGTTGGTCAGAATGCACTTTTATGAATGATGGATAGTGCTTAATTGCTAATGCTAATTACAATATATAGCTTTCAGTTATAGACTTTCCACAAGATTTTTGTTAATTTTACAAATTTTGAATTGTGGAATATCCTTCCTATTGTTAACGGGGTGGAAAAAAGGACAAAACAAGATGTGCTGAAATTCTTAATAGTGTCTGATAATTGCTCCAAACTAAGATTAATTAATTGAATTCTATAACTCTTTAAATTCTCAAGAAGTTTAATTGTGAAGCTAAAATGTCCAGAGATCAAAGAGAGCTAGGCACCCAAGTGAGGATTTGGGCCTCAGTGTCTGAAGAGGTTGAATCTGTCCTGAAATACGAAATTGAATGTTACTGGTAGTAAGGTGCCCGGACACACCTCTGGAGACAGAGAATATATTCTTCATGCTATATACATGGGGTATATAAAATAGCACTGAATATCATGTTCAGAAATATCCCTTATAAATAATAACTGTTCTGCCAATTAAAAAAAAAAAATGTTACTGTATCTTCATTTTCAGAATGTTTGTCAAGCACACCCTATTGCCTTCACAGTGATGTGTCATTGTCAAGGTTGAGAGAAATGTTCTATGTTTACGCACACCCACGCTCCTATCGATATCCTCGTGACAGAAACCTTGCAAGTTAGTTTATGCACATGAACATGAAATGGAGAATGGTATTAATATGTAAAGTTTGATAGATCTTTGGTTTATATTAATGCTTAATATATTTAGTGAATTTTACAAATACTAAGCGATGACTTAGGTAGCCTTACTGACCTTCTGATGTCCTGCTGTATATTCTCACTAGAACATTCTTACTTAGAAGATACTCTGAATTTTATCTAATTTTCCACATTAGGGTAACATAAGAAGAGATCTTTTGTTGTTGAAAGCATGTAGTGCCGGTAACAGAACAAGATCCAGCTGCAGGTGTTACGTGTTAGCTAGGAGTTCCTGTTTCATGACTTCAACAGGGGTCACTTGCACGTGTTGGGTTGCAGTATCAAAAGTTACTAATTTATTTTAAAATCCTCTTCAGATTTTTCAAGCTTTTCCTAAAAAGAATCCAGTTAGTTGCAATTACTGTTTAAACGTCAGCTTTCAGTAGCATGGTCCTTGTTCAACACACTGCTGCTTGTGTTAGATTTTACTCAAGAAAGTGAACGTCAGGTTGTCTACTTCATAAGGGTTTTTTAAAGAAACATTTATGGGATGTTCTAGTTGCTAGAATAAACAGCTCTCAAGAATCGCAACTTCCTCCAGAACACTTACTGTCAAAGCAGCCTCTTTTCTACAGCTACTTTTAACCAGATCAAATTGTGTGTTATCACAGATTTCTTTGTTTAGATTTCGTTGACTCAGCCAAGCTAAACACAGTCCCAGATTTCCAAAAGGTGGACAAGACTGGACTTAAGTGCCACACATCCAGAGTGTCTTTGGTGAACTCATCACATTCAGCTGATTCATCACCATGTGTTACCACTTGTTTGTATTAGTGATACTGTGAAAACAACTGATGGTACAGCAATAGAATATTATATGAATAGGCTGGGAAATGCACTAAAATGAGAAGGATCTCTGCAGCCGCTGAGGTTTGCTCAAAATCTTCCATCAGGACTCTTTCTCCATTCCATCTTGTCTGGCTTCTCCAACAAATGTATACCTAAAAAAAAATCCAGTCCACACAGCCAGAGCTGATTTCTTATAAAGGAAAAGCAGAAAAAAACCCCTGCCAGCACAGGTGCAAAGAAAACTGGTTAAAATAACATATTTCTTACTCTTTCCTGGATTTGAATTATTTGGTGTTTGTATGACAAGATATTTTAGTTCTTCAGTATTTCCTCTGCTCTATTTGCTTATTTCTCTGTGAGGACATGAGTCCGTTTTTCTCATCATTATTAGCCCCATAATACTTGAGAAAGAAATGTTATTTTTGAAATTGAAGAGTGAAAGAAAAAAAGGAGAAATAGATGCAGGTAATAAAGCTCTAGTTTTCTTATAAGTGACCATGAGACAAAACCATGAATGCAATACAGATACAGTATTTTCACTTTTTCATGTGCCATCACTAGTTATTAAAAATTGCTACACAGATAAAATACTTTGTTTCTATTTATTATAGCTCCTACTTATAAGTCTATTTTTGGCAGATGTTACTGTTCAATTAATATGTCTGYGGCCATCTTTTTATTTAATCTTTTTTCATCCTAGCAAGTTTTTCCAGAACTCTTAAAAAAAAAAAAGTGTAATCTGTATTTTTATAATTAAACACTTCATCTGAATGGCTTTTTCATGAGCAATAGCTTAATTCTATCACAGAGAAACTAGTTAAGATTAAGCAGATATTCACAACAGTACTGCTATAGCGATCCTCTTACAAGTATATTAACTTTAAATCAACAGACTTATAGACTGGCCTTACAAATTTACCTCAGGATACATTCTCTGTATAGTTCTTTAGCATACAAGTGTTACTCCCTTATTTTGAGATGCACACACATTTTGAAAAGCCACTTCATTTTTATTCAAAACTATGATTTTGCATAAAAATTGTATATGGGAAAGAAGAACAGATGTTATTTGGAAACTCAGATGAGCAGAAAGGTATTGGAGATGTAAGATAAATGTGTGTTCACTGTATATAGTTTAATCATAGACTATGTTACTAGTGTTTTCCTTCCTCTTTCCATTTTTGTGATTTCTTTTCCCATCTTTTTAGTGAAAAAGCCAGCATTTACAAGGGCTCTGTCATCTTTGTCAATTGTAGCTAAAATTATAGTTCCTCTTTAATTTTCCCAGTCAGATTCAATTTCACATTGATCTTTTAATAAGCAAAAATTTATTGGTGAAAGAGGGAATTTGCTTCTATGATTGAATCCCACCCCTGGTTAACATTGAGTGCACAGAGCAGTGTCATGGTAATTACCACGTAGCTATATATCCTTCTGCCTGTACTAAAGCTAAGTTAACCTGGCTGAACTTGATTGCTTGGAACACAGCAGGAAGGCACTTGGCCAGCCTCTCTGCAATTGTGCTCTTCAAATATACGCAGAATAGATTATGAATACTGAAGCCTGACTTTCTGGTCATGTTGCACATGTGCGCTGCATGTTACATACTCTAGAAGCCATAAAGGATTTAGAACTACCAAAGAGAGTAATAAACACTTGTCTTAAAAAAATTACAGGAGATGGAAGTGAGAAAGATGAGATTTCTCACTGAGGATATTCTCTGTTTTTGGAATGAGGTGTATCATTTCAAAGAATTACTGCCTCAGGCTCCAGGTTAGTACAGAAAGAGAAGGTAACATGGACCTGTTACATTAAGAATGTTAAGTCTAGCTTACTTCTCTTTAATATCAGCTGCAGTGATCGCATTGCTAATTTACACTGCAGTTTCCTTAAGAAAATTACTGGGGCCTTGCTAATCAATTGAAGGTTGTATAAAAGAGCCTACAGAAAAAAGCTTTATGGGCATTTTTAACTAAAATTAACAATGTCATGATTGACTTTTTAAACCCATACATGTAAATGTAAAAATGTACAACTGCACTTATCCTTAAAGKATCATTGTCATCTTTCCAAACTCTCTCTTCAGTTATGACACACAGCTCCTATGCAAAAAGTCTCTCTGAAGCAATAGTTATACTTCGATCAATCTTTTCAAATGTACTTGTAATAAGCATCCACTTTTAATGGTGTTCTGTTACAACCTCAGTACCAATAACAGTATCCTTTTCCTCCAATGCATCACTAATGATTTAAACAAACCCAATAAAACAATGCTAGGACACTTAATCTAATTGAAGATAGGAATCAAGTAACAGTTAAGGTTCACTGTACAAGAATTTATATTGTCTCTTATTATTTGAAGACTCTTCATGACTGCTATCTGATACCTCTTCATCAATTAGAATAGGTACAATATTTCAAGCAGTGATTTTGTCTCCCTTTCATGCAACATAAGCATATTAACAGATACTTTGCCCTATGTGGTAGCAGTTTATTTCCRTTCATACAGCTTATTTAGTGTTTTTATTCTCATTTATCCAGGTACTAAAAATACTATGGGTTTCTATGAAGATATACTATAATTAGTTTAAGAATTCTGCTGACCTAGTAAAGAGCACTAAACTTAAAGACCAAGCACACCTTAAACTGCACACCAAGCTGTTCTCTATTGTCCAGGTAGAATAACGTGAGATCAGCAGAAATTGGCTTCAGCATTGTAAAAAATAACTCTCATGGAATGCATTATAATTATTGCTGGATTTACAATAGTGCCTAAAATGGCAAACAGGATCAGGACCCTATGATTCTGGCTTTCGATAAACAAAATTTTCTTAATCAGCATATAATGCCAAGTTAGAAAATGCATTCTCATGATATAAACTTCTCCTTATTCTCAATATTTAAATTTAACAATTCCCTTCTTTCCAAAATCCTACTAAAATGACATTATAATTAGCAAGCTTGCATACTTTGTCACATTTGTTTAGTGCATGATTATTGCTGTACCCAATGAGGTCAAGAACAATGATGCCTGAAGCCGTGACATCCCAGAGTTATTTCCTTTCTGCTATGGATCTCTTGAACTCTGGAATATCAGATCCCGTTTTGCTGGGCCCAAGATTGTCTTTACCATACAACTATCAACCAAACAGATGACTGCTCTGTGCAAATGAGAGTGAGGTACGCTTCCATAGCACATACAGCCCACAATGGCATTGGCACAGCATCTGTCTAATAGAAATTAGTGCACTTGAAACTTGGCTAAACTATGGTGCAGAAGTCATGGAATTGAATACTTTTCACAGTTCCTTCCTACAGAGGAAGATATACTCCCTTGTCAATTCTTTCCCCTGATTCTCCAGCTTTTATCTCCCTCCTCCGTGTAGTGGGAGACAACATGAAGCAGCAACAGGATACCAAGCTAAGAGACTGAGGCACAGAATATATATTCTTCATGGAGAAGTGAAATTTATCCTGAAAGATTGTGGAACAATAGTTAAGCCACACAAGTAATTTGCTTATCTGAGATTTTTCACACAAAAAATAAAAAAAGATAAGCTACACATGACATCCTTGCTGAAAGTGAAATAGAAAAAAATGAAAATGCATGCATATATTGAGACGAGCATTGGACTGCTGTTGACCCAGCAGAACTCATAAAAATGAGAGAAAAACTCAGAAATAAAGATTCTGAAAATTCTGATGTTTTGTGTGAGAACAAATGGATGGATAGATTCATTCCTACCTTCTTTCAAGTATAAGGAATATGAAAACTTGCCTAGAAATAATATGCTGATCTAAGGGTAATTAATATCTAAGGTCTTTAAGGTAATTAATAACTAAGGTCTTTTGTGAAACAAGGACAGTGTTGACTTAGAAATGGATGTTTTATTTAACTTGTGACAGTCAAGAGAAATTGCACAAAAGCGAAGGGTTAACAATGAATAAAAATAATTCATTCTGTTGCTCGTCTCTCCTCATCCTGAACCATATAGCAATTATAAATTTGGCAAGATAAAGAGGTAAAATATATAATCTTAGGAGGCATTCACTCTTCTCATATCTTCATAATGTAAGGCTTTATCTGCTGTTTATAACCGATGACCTCTAAAGCTTTAAAGTCTGCTTTGGAAATGTTCCCTTAAAAGACAAGTTGTTCGTAATACTAGTCCAAAGGGAGGCAGGTGACATTTTGTTCCTGGGTTTCATCTTGGTGTGTGAAAAGCTTAACTGTTTGTATCTGTTCTTCCTGGGCAGAGACCTTGTCAGGCATTGTGCACTGCTATCATAGGTGCCCCAGCTGGCCTTTGAATGGATTTATTGTTACTAAATTTGGTTGAAAGCTAAGTGGAACAGGCAGTTGCCTGTTGTGGCCGATTGTGGGGGGCAGGGAGCAGACTGTCCGACACTTCCTGAAGAGATGGGGGGGTCTCCCCTGATCGGAATGGCTCATGTCCATCTTCTGCCTGACCTCTCTGACAAACTGATGATTTCACACATAGCCCTGAATGACTACCAGATAGCACCAATTTAAAGAACAAGTTTTCAGAATTTCCATTTCAGTTTTTAGTATTCATAAATGGTGCCATATTTTGAAATAATGAATCACACAAAACATTTAAGCATTTTACAGGGTCACCATCTGGGAGCACTGTTCTTCTTTACTCACTGCTGCTACCTGTGCTGTCCCATGCTGTCTTGGTACCCTGTTCACACATTTCTTTGCATCAGGGATGCTTCCCATAGTGACATTCAACATCCCACAGGTGCACTCACCTTGTGTAAGGATACACTAGCCCATAGCTCTTTAATGATGTAAATCACTGATTTGAGAGTAAAGAGAAATATGGACGGGAGCTCACAAGTGTTAGTCCAGATGCTGGCCCAGTTTCCCAAGCAAACTAATCTGAAGAACCATTTTGAAAACAGGAATTCCCTTCTTTTACAGGACTCACTGAAGAAAACCTCATACATGCGCGTTGCTCGCTTGTGGGGGGCGTGATCTGGGAGCTCCTCTGCATGTCAAATGCTTTGCGCATTTCTGTGGGAGTTTAACACGGTTAAGGTTCCCTCTTAGTTAACTGCTGGAGGTTATATGCCATTTCCAGAGCGTGGAGGGGCTGGGGAGGGGAGGTGGGGGCTCGCCGGGCGGGATCTCTTTGCACTCTCCAGGGTGCTGAATAAATCAAAGTGTGCTTTCAATACACAAGCCGTTGCACTTTCCCCCTCTTGTCATTCCTATAAGCTAAGGACAGCCACAGGAACTGCAGTTGTGAGCTATACCATTGGGTGTATACAGTGCTCTTATTATTTCCAGACTGAAAACTGCATCCTTCAAATGAAGGCACTCTTTTTGTCAACAGATACTTTACATTGATATCCTTCTCACCCTTCCCTTTGGGTTTCATCTTCGCCATGTTGCCCAGTGCTTTAGCATGGAACATTTAATAGCATTATTGTACCTGCCACTGCAACCAGCACTTCTTCCCTTTTCATTGCACGAAACAGCAGAGTTTGCCTGGGTACGGTGGATGGTTGGTGTAACAGAAAAGATGAATGAAACAGAATAAGCAAAAGGTGAAATATCATATGGTTGGTTTCAGTTTGGGATTGCTATATGTCTGTTGCCAGTGTTTTTTATTTTAAAAGAGCTAGCTATTTTTTCCTGTCTTTATGGTCAAAGGTCGCTGAACAGCTTTTTAACCAAACAGTCAAAACCAGAATTAGACAGAGACTTCCAAAAGAAAATTTCAGTCCATATGCTTGCAATTTTGATGAAATTTCAGAAAATTAAAAGGATGGGTTTGGTGGGGACCGACAAACTGATCTGGAAGTTGCTACTAGTTGCCCCTATAATTATCATGTGAATTAATTAATTAGTATTTCCACCAGGTGGATAGAATTTTTTTAATTAGAGTCAGCATAACAACCATGTTTTAACGTATAAGATATAGCTTAGTTTATAGGAGACTTCTTCACATCACAGCTGTTACTAATTTCAGGCATTTCTTGAAGAAATTGCGTTTTCTGTCCAGTAACACATTTTATTTTCAGTTTGAACAGAGAGAAAAAATCTGCATAACTGAAGGAATCAATCTTGATTTCCTACAGCAGTTCCATCATGGAACTGAGAGATTTACAGAATTGTTAGATGCTACTCTGGATCAAGCAGTCAACCTTGTAGACTATCTATATTAATACTAAAATCAGTGCCTACATGCATAAAAGGCAATTAGCACTTCAGCTCGTTCCCCATGTAATAAAATGCTACAATATATTTTACCTGTCAAGCTTTTGGGAGTGAGTGGAAGCCCAGTGTCACAATCTGCTATCCAATATCATAGTACACAAGTCCTGATAATCTTAATTTACCTTCAGCATGTCCTTGCGAAGAAGAATAATGGTATTCATGGTGCACATTACATGGATTGCAAAATGCTCTACAGACAACTGAACTATAACATATTTGCAAGAAAGGTATTACCACATCTTCAGTTTGCAGCTCAAAAATAAAAAGTGCAGAGAGTACTGTTAGTGTGAACTTGGGGCTCAAGCCTATAACCTGTTCCAAGATCCCTAATTACCCACAGTAAGCTTTGGTTTACAGTCCCTTGTAAGACCATTGGCTCACCAGGCTCGGAAGCTCAAGCAGAAAGCAGGGATTGGCATTTTGCCCCTTACAGGCAGCCTGGGCACAACCGGTTCAAGCCACACAGCACGGTGAATTTGTGTCCTAGCATGATTATTGCTAAAAAAAGATTCTGTAGCTAAGCCAGAACGGCACACGGCACTCAGCAGCGTCTAACTTTTAGGCACCCGGTTCTGTAAGTGGAATTCACAAACCCAAAGCGGATGTTTAAGAGCACTGCATGCAGAAAGCTTAGGTCCTGAGAATGGAATTTGAAATGAACAGAGGAGTGCAGGAATGTTTCTCAAGTCTCGTCTATTATTTACCATCCAAAATCTTTTCTAGCATGTGGGTTCCATATTATCCCTTTATGTTTCTTGCATGACTGATTAATGCTTTTCATCTAAAATACAACCCCTGGAGGAGACAATGATGGTGCTATGAATGGAAAATGGGTTTGGTCCTGTTTTTAGGGTGGTCTCCTGAGAAGTGTCTGCCTGTCAAAAAGGGTTCAAATCTGCATCTCAAAATCAGACATTTCCCTGTGCCTCTCCATCCTGGCCTTTTGGTTATAAATTATCATGCTTGCTGTGCCTAGTGCTAAATACAGTGCTGTCAGTGTGGGGTAGATATGCTCTGAGCGTGTGGGCTGCATCAGGCACATCAAGATTAAACATGAGATGAGAAGTGAGCCCAGTCATAAAAGCCACGCTTTTGTATATATGCAGTTGCAGGGCGTTATATGCATACATAATTTTACCAGTGAAAACTTAAGCAGTTAGACATTCCTGAAATCATGCATTTCCATTTCGCGTAAGTCATAAATTAGTTAGGTGGCTAATTGCCTTTTGAGGGTTAGACCCAAAGATGTGATATACTACATTTGGGGGTGTGTGAAGGAATGTGTTCATGTCTTCCACAGTTCAGTCTAATAAAATCTTAACACTAAATCATTATCTTTTCCTTGGTCAAGAAATAGGAGTCAGATGCTATGGGTTCTATTTCTGCAGTGGTTTCAGACCTGCTGCTATTATGTTGCATTTCTATGTTTGCACTAAAGCTGGGTACTACTTTTCCCTCAAAGTAAACTGATTTTAAACCTTAAAATACCCAAGATAATTATTGTTAAATTTTTTTGGAAATGCTTTTTTCCTACATACTTTGACTAGTTATCTAGAGCTTGAACAATTGTATTCAGGAGAGGTCAGAGGTGAGAACAGACAACAATTTTTGCATTTAGAAAATTACTGTCTGGAAAAGTTAATACAGCAGAGAAGGTATTAATTGATGCAGAAGGCATTTCAAGGAAGAAGCATGAGCAAAATCCTGGAGAAGGAGTTCTATGGCTCCAACCAGGTATTATTCCTTCTCAATGGTTCACCTACAGCACTATCTGGAATACTGTATTCAATTCTGTGTACAGTGTAAACAGAGTTACACAGCATCCAAGGACAACATTCTGGAAGGGCTGATTTTTAGAGAATTAAAAATGTAAGACTGAACAGACTATATTTATCAGAAAAATAAAGGAACTAAGAATGGTTTGTTTCAGTGGTATGGAAATATAACTGGGAAACTAAGAAAGTAACTTTCTGCAATAATCTTTCCAAGGAATGAGAGGTCTCAGCCCCATGAACAATTATGATAAATGTTGAAGACCATGTAAAATGGCAACATTCCCCCACTGCCAGAATAAAAGATGGAACAGTTACCTCTGTTTCATTCTCAGCCACATGACTGTGAAAAAGTGGGAAACAACTCATGTTCAGAATGCTGGCATTTCAGACAATAGTCTATTTTCTGTTACAGAAGGGAGAAAAAGAGAGAAATAGTAGTAGTCACTTTCTCCTTCCTGATTAGAAAGTTCAACAATAAAATGAGGAATTTGATGCTGGAATGGTTATGTTTGGGATTCTCCTCCTCCTCAGATTAGTAAAAAAAAAAAAAACAAAACAGCAGTAGTTCAGAAAGACAACAACAATAGAGAACTCTGATTTTCCATTACTTAATGTAACATAATGAAGTGCTGCTTTTGGTTTTGCCAAAACTTTGATGGAAAAAACCAAACAGCTGAAGCTGCCTGTTTAGACTTACTCAATATGAAAGGCTGCTGCAGAGCCTCCAGCTAGCTACAAGCAACACCTAATTCAAATTTTTCAAAGATGTGAAGTAAGGAAATGCCACTCTTAACCCACTGCAATTAAGTGTATGCAGATAAGAAAAGGACTGGGAGGGAAAGAGGACGATCCTCAGCAAAATTAAGCTGTTGCTTGTGATTGCTGATTTTGACAACAGGAAGAAGCACAAGTAACTCCTCTCTGAAATCGGTCAAAACTGTTCCCCAGTTCTTTCTCTGTCTTTTGCAAGGGCAGCCATATAAGGCAGATAAAAGGGAGGGACCCTGCCTTATTCAGGGTGGGACTTGATAAGCTGGGGGCAGAGTCGGGTAGCAGCTCCTTTCCCTGCACCTATCCAGAGAGTCTGCTGTATGGAGCTGAGGGAGCAGCAAAGCGAAGGAGTAGAAGGACATGCGACAAGAGAAAGCAGGTACTGTTTGTCAGCTGGTTTCAGGTTTTCTGTCCTTTATGTCTGACTGTGTGGGATCCCCTGTTTTGATTAAGCAGGCTAGCAAATGTGTTTCAGGTAGCTTTGTTTGCAACTGCTGGATAGCCAACCTTTGCTACAAGCACTTGTCTAGGTAGCCTCAGCACCCTAAAATGAATGATATGGAGTGAGTATACTTCTGACGGGTGTTTCTTATGTTCTTGTTGTAGATTGGCTTGGATGTAGGGCTTTGTGTTTTAACTTCATTGTTTGGTCCCTACAGCTTTTCAGTGTTAAGAGAACTGATGAGGGAAAGGAAGTATTTCTCTGTCTGCTATAGGACTAATGTAGAAATGCATCAGTCCACCTTACCATGACCAGTGTTAAGAAATGAGCACGTTGTAACAAATCCACTACTCCATGTAAATATGTTGTGGAGTAACTTAAAGGGCTCTGTTCAGATGTACTGCAATGGTAGTTTATCCGCTACATATGAGGATCTTTAAGCAACACCAAAAGAAAAGCTTTATTTAGAAAGAGGGGGTAAAGGCTGAAATTCTCTCTAAATTACTCTATTCTGCTGAGGCTAAAGTAACTCAAAATGTGGGTGTGAGTCTCTTCTGACAGAGGAACAGTCAGCTGCAACTCCTAGGCATGTGGCAGTAATATTGCAGATAACACAATACGTTACAATATGACATTACAGACATAATTTTGACATTAACATCAGCAGTGCTTTGAAGTTAAAGTCACGTCTCATGATACTTTTAATATTCTCATATTTTCATATTTTCATTTTAGCTAAGCATTTTAAATAAGGAAGCTTTTCATGGTAGTGTGTAAGAAATGAGGCAGTACAAAAAATGACACTTCAGAAAGACAGCTGCTCTCAGTCTTACAAAATGATTAATATTGCTGCTAAGTATCTGTGTATTAGCAGCAATTTAAGTCTGCCCCATGAAACATATATTGGTCTATAAGAGCCTATTTTCTATTCTATTTTCTCTAGGTACTTGCTTGAGAGTAGCAAAGTTAACAGCAAACATTAAATGGCTTGAAGAAAATCAAGAATCAGGCCTGGAGTCTTTGATCTTCTCCCTTGTAACAATATTAACCTCCCAATGACCGTTATTGTTAATGGCATCCTCCTTTTTACACTTGAGAAAAATTGTTCCCGAGTACCGTGGACTGCAAGATCAGATCCCATGAGGTGACTGAAATGATTTATTCAAGTCTTAAAATCTTTCTGTAACACTGACACTCTAGATACAATCTCTTGAGGTGTAGGTGTTGAAGTTCAAAACCTCAGTCTAGTCTGTTTCAGGCAACAGCAAGTTTATAACTTCCAGGAAATTTTCACAGTTCCACCTCTAATCAGGACACTTCAAGAACTGCTTAGCTTAAAATAATATCATAGGATCAGCTCTCAAGACAAGTCTGCTGCTGTACTAGTGTTGCACTATTTAAATAGTTTTAGGCTTTCTTCTTAAGAAAGGCAACTTTGAATTGTAATTTTCTTTCTTCCTCCAGAAGTCTTAAGCTCTTTCCTTTCCCAGCCTCCTGTTACTTCTGGTGTCTAGCATGTATCATTGTCTAATACATTTTTCTGATTTAATTTCAGAGGCTGTGAGTGACAGCAGGTGACAGGCTGACAGCTCACACTTGTGTCACAGAGAAGCTCCGTGATAACAGCAGAAAGTCATCTTATCAGCTGCTGGAGAGCACCCTGGGCAGGGAGGACATACAATACCTTCTTTATGATTTTAAATATTGATCAGGGTTAGTAATACCTGTGCGTTGTTACAGAATGTCCTGTGATAGCGGAGAAACTGTTGGGCACCCAATGGATAACTGCTGTGGACAGGTTCGAGGCTCCAATTCCCAGCTTAGCAGTCTGAATGAACATAGGAAATCTGCAGCATTGCTGGAAGTCAGGGGGAACCTAAGCCATATGCAGTATTCTTGGGTGGCGCTGGATCCAGAAACCGTGGTGAATAATGGATCCGGGATTCCCCGTAACTCTGAGGAAGGCACAAAGGCTGCAGCCTTGACAGAAAGTGATGTCCGCAGGGCCTGTACAACAAAGTGTTTCCATAACCATTATTTAACTAAAACTAGTACGCAGGGAGACGTCTACAACTTCCTGGAGAGGCCCAGCGGATGGAAGTGTTTTATCTATCACTTTACTGTGTAAGTACCTACATTTTCACATAATCTTTGGTGTAAGAAAAATCTGAAACTGTCCACTTAATCAGCCAGAAATCATAGTACTTGAGCTCCCGGGCTGAAAASCTGTTGCATGAGTAATCCCACTGAAAGCAATGGAGAAGCCAGTTTCTCAAAGGAACAGCCACTATATCCATTAACATTTCCAGAGGAGGGCTTTTTATTCTCCACTTAATATTTGTCTTCAAAGATATACACTGTATATTTGGTATTTCTGAGGGGAAGTCCTATATGATCATGGCAGTTTTTATTGCTGCTTTAGCTGCTTTACGTTGTTCCAGCTTCAGACACTGCAGTTTTTAGCATGAGATGTGGAAGGTTCAGCTGTGATCAGATACATCACATTTTTATAAGTCTGTTTCACTCATGCTGAAGTGCCAAAACAAGTAATTTGTTGGACAAACATACAATCAAACCTTACTAATTTGAATAGATTTACAGTTGTGAACATGTAAGTACAAATCTAGCAAAAAGTTTTTCATTATGCCATGTATGTAGTACATGCAAGGAGGAAATTAAGGCTTCCACTTACCCTTGTAAAACAGTGGTTAGTATATTAATACAGCTGCTACTGTTTTCTTTGAGCTGCTTATGGTATCTGTCAAGTTGGCAGGACCGCAATTACTATTTTGAATGCTGCTTAAAAGAATGATAATTTGTCATCTTAGGTGTAGAAAGGGTCCCATTGTGCTCTCACTGAGGCAAGAGGAAGTTTTACTGGTTATAGTGAATGCAAACTGAGCCAAAAGTCCTTGCTTTTATTATAAAATTAGCATATGTCCTGAAGAATTGCAGAGTTTTGAAATTATTCTGTTTGTCTCGGATGAACTTTTCTATGGCCTGACTGCATTTTGGAAAAACTATTATCAGTTACTGCAGTCAGGAACTGCCCAGAGAAAGATACGTTAATCATAAGAATGAATCATAATGCTTCTATCTGGCATACAATAGATGGTCTTATTAATATTTGCTTCCTTTCACCCCTCAAAATCATATACGGATTTTTTTAAAAGAATTTTTTTGATTCATGAAATTTTGCCAAGTAAAAGGATAGGGCCTATGCTTATAGTATATAATAATTCCTAAGGCTTAAACAGATGTAAGTTGTGTGGATTTTAAATATGTGAATAGTCATGACTGAAGCCTATTTGAGGTTAGGACTTACTAATCTTGCTAAAATGCATTTGTTTCATCATCTGTGTTGCTTTTATCTCAGACTAAGGTTGACCTTTAATATGTACTTATATTCTGCAATGGGCATTTAAATTTAAAAAAAAAAAAACAAAAAACAAAAAACTATATATATACACACACGCCTACCATACTAGAAAATTGGAGAAAATATTGGTATTACTAACAGAAAACTCTTCTTTTTTTTTAACAGTACAAGGGTTCCTAACTTAAATGAAAGAATATGTAAATTGACCTCTTTTTAAAAGCTTTTCCTTTGAGATTGCTTGAAAGCAAAATTTTTAAACACAGTTTTTGGCCAGCATCTTGTCCTAAGTATATCTGTCCTAATAATTATCCCAATAACTACATGGCATGTTCATTTATATAACAAGTTTCTGTTTTGGAAAGAACATACTATACAACATTAAGTATCATTAAAGTTAAACATTGATAAAGCAATAAAATGCTAATCTAAAATATAATTAATTTTATAATGCGAACAAGCTGTAATTTATTTTAAAAAAAAAAAGTTTCCCATGTTATATCTGTGGTTTTGGGGTAATTTATGTAGAGTTGATCTGATGACGATGATGACTATTTTCATAACAAATCCAGCCTTCCAAGTATGTAGCTGATATTTGTGTAGCCTGGGGGAGCTGGATGTGCAGCGTCCCTTCACTGTCCTTTCGTCCTTCATATGCCACAAAGACCACGTAACTCATGTACAAACTCCCCCCCAAGAGGGACTGGAGCCTGTTCTGATCTGGATCCAGTTCTCCTAGAAAGAACCTAACTTTCCAGAAAGCAGGCAAGGTGAGGGAACAGCAAGTGCTCCAGGAGGTAACCTTCCCCTTGCATTCTGAAATTACCAAGATAATCTCATCTCATGTAACATCTGTAGTGTGCCTGATACTTCAAGTTTCTTTTAAGGGAGTAAACTTAAGGAACTTTATAGTTTGTGTTAGAAAAGGGAATTATTTTTGCTGACTTAAATCTGGAATTAGTGTTATTTTAGTGGAGTTATTCCAGGCTAAAATAATGGTTTTGAAACAAAATGTTTGAAGGGGTGAGTGGGTTTGCTAGAATTCCCCCTCCCAGTTCTGAAAACCTTCTCACTTAAGTATTTCACAGGACTTCCAGTGAAGCTGAAAATTACTTAACTCCTGAAATCCCCAAGAACAGGGTAGAGGACAGGTTAGAAAGAGGTGAGGGCTTGAGAAACAGCTGTGACATGCAATAGCAATACATTGATCCTAACCAACCAGTTCTTGCAGCTCTGTAAAAGCCTCAAGGTATTGGATATCAGTATGTGTTAAGAGTCCAGCTGTTTGCCATATGGTCCTCAGTCCAGAAAAAGAAGTGTGTGCCTGGCTTGAATTTGATTTCTAAACTCAGCTATGCACTTGTTTAAATCACACCCACATGTCAAGATATTAGGGTATAATCCTCATATTTTATCTTCAGAATGAGTAGTACAATATGTATTGGTGATGTTATGTACAGTAATGAAGTTACTTGGCAAATCCACACATTTAAATCATTTAGTTGTAAGTGGAGCCTTATTCATGTGATGAGTTTACATTTCTGAAATATATATATATATATTTAATTACAACTGGAATGGCTCAATTATAGTCTAGAATATTGTGTTCATTTGGCTAAAATATTGTGTTCACCTACATGTGACCTGAGTGGGGAGGGGTGAAGCCAGACAGTTTTCCTAATAAGATTATTGACGCCTGTTTAGACACTAGGTAGCAATGATCATAAACCAAAACCAGAATCCAGTATCTGTGCTCAAAGTGCTAGAATGTAATTTTAGTGGGGAATGTCACACTGCCAAGTCTTTGCAGGCCACCTTCGCCGTAGGCAAAGGGTGGACATGGTCTGGCTTTTCTACCACATTTGTAGAGGCACAGAACCAGAAGTAGGAAGGTGCAACTCAAGCCTATTGAAAGAAAAGGATCACTATATGTGCACCCATGTGTGCTCACACACACAAGCGGTGACTGATAATAGGAGAGCAGTATGGTTTCACTTGTGTTCAGGGAGAAGAGGTAACTGCTGTCACATGTTAATTTGTTCTGAATGTGAGTGATAGAGGCCAGCTTGTGTCAACCTAAGGCTGTGTCTACATCACAGTGGAGCCCTGTCCTGCACAACTGCACCAGCTCAGGTGCCAGCAAAAAAGCAACTGAGTTTGCACTGAGGCTAACTGGCCACATATCTCGGCAAGAGAGGTGGATCCATAGTACCTTTTCCCCTCAGATACACCCTGTTGTTTTTACTCACTGCAGTCCAACCTTCTTGTCCTATCTTTTCCGTTTCTCTGGAACATCCAGTGACTTCTGATTTTGGTCTTTTCAGCTGCTGTTGGCTGGGTAGCTGAATTTTTTAGTTAAAAGCCAGAAGCTTAGAGGGAACCTGGGTGGGTAACACTTGAACTAAGAAGTGAGGAAGCAGAATAAATGGCTACACTGAGTCTGGTGAAACAGGGACAGAGGAGAACCTGGGACCAAGAGACAGAAGGCTAGATTGGATTGTCATAGAAACTGAGACTGGTGCCAGTGATGCTGAAACTGGTGGAAAAGCAATACAAGAGCAGGCTAGCTCAAGAACAAAGAGAAGCACACTTGAGCAGGAAGGACAAAGAAACAAGCACTAGCAGCTTTTGGAGATCAGAAGGCTGGATAGGCACAAGGAGCTGGAACTGCAGGACAGCTGAAAATGGTCAAGAAGCTCAGAGAGAGCCACTGGGAGGAAGAAGAGGTAGGAGATGACAGCTGGAAGCTAGGGGAAAGAGGGAGCATGGAATTCATGACGGGAGAAGGAACCTTTCACCCATAGGCAACTGGTTTGAATCTCGTCCAAGTCAATAGTGAAGAAGAAGTAATGACTGTGGGGAGATACAAAAGGAGCTGTTGGTCTCAGTCCAGTTCTTAGCGAACGGATGTCAGCATCGCTGCTGGAGTTAGCACAGCTGGAAGGCTTGCTGGCAGTCAGTAGAGAAACCACAGGCTGGTTGAAAAGGGAGGCAAGTCTAAGGCAAGAGGGAGGCCCATGAGAGGGACTCTCAGATTGTGTTCTCAGGCCTGCCACTTTCTTGTCGTGTAACACTGCGAAAGTTTAAGTGAGAACTTGCAGCTGTTCCAGGTTACTTTGTGCTGGTTTGGCCACTTGTTAAATGAGTGTTAGATCTTGTTCTCATTTAAAAGTTAGACCAATCTTTATATCCCATAACTTCCCATGGGATGGGGTAAGCTGATCTAACAGCCCACTGCTAACAGACCACCTCCAGTTCTGCTCCCCTTATCTGCCTTATCCATTCAGCTTGCTCCTGCCAGCTCTAGTTGTCCTTGGATATCCTTGGATCAGTGGGCCAGTTCAACTTATTAAGCCAGCAGAAACCTAGCCCAGCAGGAAAAAGTGGATGGTCTTCTGTCAGCTTAGTAATACACATTCAGCATCTTGAAGTCCTGGCCACTATTGTTCTCTTAGTGCTCTTAGTGGATCATAATCACGTGTTAAATTTCATATAAAATTGTATGGAATAATTGCAAAGTAACACTGCAAATCATCTGGCAAGTGCTGCAGACCACCTGGTTTGACTGCAAAACATTTCACAAATGCAGAGTTTGCCTAGCAACAAAGTCTGCTCTCCAGGCTCCCTTATGATTTATGGGGAAACAACTCCTCCAAATGGTGACTCAGAGAGAATAATGGTTATTGCTCTGAATCGTTCCTAGGGGATGCTGTCTGTCTCTCTGTTGACTGCATGGGAAAGATAAGGAGAATGTCTCCCCTAGAGTATGGTTTCACAAGAGCTGACATAATAGTTTACCAATACCAAAAGGGTGAGGTTCCCTCTCTCACCTTCCCTTCTTCTCTCCTGGCCACACATTTCTCCTGCATAATGTGTGCTGCTTCTGGCACACACTGTAGCCCTCTTAAGCTAAGTCAACTCACTATAATGGCAGAAATCTAGCCCAGCAAGAAAGTGAGTACCTTTTGATACCTTAAGGAGTTACAGCATGTCAGTAAATGGTCTGATGGTGCTGGAACAAGTACTAGCCAGTTGGCCAAGACTGGAATGGGATGAGGGAGAGCTCTCCTTTTTGCCACCAGAGAACTGTGGTGTTGGCTCAGTTGCATATGAAAACATGCCCTAAGTTTGCTCTGTTACACCTCTTCTCCTTCATACTGACTCCCACAGCTTCTTCATAGAGAGGCACACATGCGCACACACACACATACTTGTTCCTGGCAGCTTGTTGAAAAGAACTCATCCAAGGAATTACTGTTGAGTAATTTAAAAGTGCATGTTCCTTACAAAAATATGAACAATATCAATAATGTTGCTAACTTATAACTTTGGGAGGAAAGTACAGAAGATCAATAACATGTTTGTAAAATGGTGGCTGGCCAGCTAAGAGTTTTTTCCTTTAGAAAAGATTCTATGTACTGAAGGCTGTGTCACCATGAGTAATACAAAAAGAAGAGAGTTCAGATTATTGGGACAAATTAAAAATTGCAGTTTTCTCTTATTATTGTTTCTCTTCAAACTTTGCTTTCTCAATTTTTTTACTTCCCTCAGCTTCACGTAAGAAATGCTGTAGTCGTGTTCTGTTAATGCAATTGAAGAAGTTAAGAGCCACCATTCTGGCTGATATTCCATTTTTGTTTGGCATACAACTGCTGCTGATGTAAATAACGTTAAAAGGCAAAAATATAAGGGTCTAGTGGTTCCTTTTAATGACTGTGGGGCACTTGCCTGCATATCTTTTGGTTCTTCGAGTGTAGCAGCTCTCAGTTAGTGGAAGTAAATATATATAGCAAGTAAGTTAGCATAGTGTTCTCCCGCTTCTGTTTTTATCTGTAAACGGAGCCTATAGTCCATTATTTATAACTGTTTATCTCAAAGGGACCGTCAAATTCCAATTTCTGTCCTTCCCACAATTATGTCTAGAATGCAAGCAGATAGTTTGCTTTTTCCAATGATGTGATTGTAATATGACCAACATGAGCAACAACTAAAGTTCAGAGTAATTATAAGCATATGACTGCTTTTGAGATTCTGGTTTTGACCTTGATGTCAAAGCTTAGGTCTGGACATAATGTGCTTTCATAAGGGTAAGTTAGGGCTTTTTATTATTATTATTAATTATTGGGTTCAGGGTGTTTCTTGCAAGCATAACAGTTACTTATTTGGACACTTTATACAGAAATTGAACTCACAAGTTTTCCAATTTAGAACAGTAGCTACAGTAGCTACTCTTCGTCTATATACTAGCTACAGAGAGGTACGAAGCTGATGTCTTGTCTATGATGATAAACTTCAGGTACCAAAAGATGAGCACTATTAAAGGGAAGAAACTCAAGAACTATTAATTTTATTAAGTGGAATGTTGTTTTTACTGCTTAGGGTTGCATGTTCAACTGGATGATATGGTGGAACRGCTTAAGTTGCTAATGGAGGTGCACTAATATTAAACAGAATTATCTTTAGGATTTGGTGAAGTCCCAAGATTGGGCTGTTCTAAAAATACATGGGGACAGTTATAAATTTTTAGCCTCTTTTCCTAAGGAAATGAGGTTTATGCAACCACACTGTCTGAGTGCGTCTGTCTGAAAGTGCCTTACCAAAAGCTTTTGAGCCAGTTGGCAAGTTTCAACTAATATTGACAGAGGATGAGACATGTCAGAGATATTAAGTTTCTTCATGTTTTGTTAAAATAAGCATTTGGGTAGAGGAGAGATAAATGAACAACCCCAAAGATGAAAAAACTTCACTTTGAGCTCAATTAGATTGTTTGGCACCAAAGAGTCTTTTCAGGAGAGAGATGTTACGAAAGTTCCTAAGGAAGAACTTTGATCTGAGCGTACTTCGCTTTAGGCACAGAATAACCTAACCACAGGGCACAAAGCCACAGGCTACGTAAGTTTTATTTTCATTTTTTGAAATTATTGATGACTTTTTCCATCATTTATGTAAGAAATTCAATCCATCTTATTCTAGAAGCTCAGTTTTGTAATAGACTGTGCAATGAATATGCATTAATGTCCCCACAGGCTAATGTTGTTTCTATAGTGAAACCATTTGTTTCTATAGTGAAAACAAATACTGTAGTGTGGCATTGATGTGGTGCTATTGATGGAATTTGGTTATGCTTTTGTGGAAAAAATGCTCTGTTGTTACAGAAACCAGCAAAATAAAAAGATATTCCTTGATGTTAACATTACAATTGCTCATTAACTTRTGGACTCCACATGGTATCAAATTCAAGAAGAAAAGTGTTTCAGATGTCTTCATGATAATCAAGCTGGCATTAACTTATTACTGGATGTATTTGCACAGCATCATTATATGCATTTATTCTTTCCTTTTTTTGATACTGACCCTAAGAAACATTAATTAATGTGAGTACTACGAAGAGGTTGGTGTTACTTTAAAAATGGTGATAGTAATTTCCTGTCCCTGTGGAGATGTGTCATAGATCACATGCCGAAACCTACTGATTTTTTTGTCTCACAGTCAAGGTCGATGATAAATGTATCAGAATCATGAACACTGATCATGAAGTCATGATGATGAACTGTTTCTGTCCATGTTTAAAGAACTGATTAGGTCTCTTCTAGAAAGTCTTAGTGATACAGAATCAAAATGGAAGCTTGATTCCTGTGCCCAGGGAAGGGGAGGACATCCAGACATTCTGGTAATAAGACGTGGAGATAAGAGCAAAAAAGACAAACATAGCAGCACAGATGTTAGATGAAGATACAGGCACTCAATTAAATTGGGGAGCTTAAATCCTAGGGATGGCAGGGCACTGAAAAAAGGTTTCTGTAAGATCAGTGCTTCTGGCAACTGTAATGGATGCATGAATGTAATTTGTCAGTTCTGGACTAGCTAAACTCAGAGAAAAGGCAAAATCCAAATCTTAGTGCTCTTTAAAGAGCAGCAAATATGTTAGGCTGTTAAATGCTTTGAAAATGTGAAGTGCTCATATAGGAGCTCAATAGGAGCTGTGGATGTTTTAAAAAAACATATCTTTGGGCAGTTGATTCAGAAAGCTGGTTTGAAGTGGGAAATCTTTTTGTACGATGTGTGGTTCATGCTGTGATTTGAACAGCATTGGTATTAGCTATTGATTCAAACTGATTTGTGATAATTTATATATATGCAGGTGAAAGGTCTCAAGAAAAATACAGAATAGTAGTGTGTGTTTGTAAACTACTTTTAAAATTTTCTAGATGTTGTAGAAATATTAGCTAGTTACTTCTGATTAGAGCCAGCTGGACAACTTCATGTTACATGCAATTGGGCTATCGGGCATTTCTGGATGCAACCTAGAATGAGCTGAAGAAAAAACTGAAAACAGATATCTTCAGTATACCCATGTTATAGGTGGAATTTTCCTTTGGTTAAAGGCTTCAAATCCCTGAAAAYATTTTATTCTGAGGCAAAACAGAAAGTCAGATATGCCCAAAATCCCTGCCAGGCAGGCTGCCTGTTAGTAGAGTCCAAAGCTAGGYAAGCTTCCATTAAAACCTGTCTGATCTCCTTCTCCAGTTTTGCTGAAACCAACCATTCCCAGACTACTTTCTAATTTTAACATATTGGTATTTTCAACAGAAAAAATTGTTCCTTTACCAAAATTTCTGACCATCTCTAATTTGTGTATGATCACATATGTATAAGAGCAAGACCTTTCGACAGAACATCAAGGCTCAGGAGCCTGGAAATAGATCTGTGAGAAAACTGAGGGACATCAAAACTTGCCTACAAAGGCACATGGACAACCTTCTCTTTATGACTTCGTCAGAAACTCCTTTGGATAACAAAAATACGTGAGCACCAGGAATGAGGTTTTATTCAGACTAGCAGGAATGTTTTATAGAAGCACATGGCTATTCAACATAAGACAGTATAATCCCATTTAGAAGAAAGTGAAGTGCTTCATGCACTCAGGAATGAGAATATCTTGCACTTTTATAGCATGAAAAAATGGAAATGCTTTTCTTAATTTTCCTGCCACAAAATAACCACTTAAAATAAAAAGCAGCCCATGCCTCTGGAGCCCCTCAAAGAACTATCTGTTGGCTAAATTCATTTATTCTCCCTAACAACAGGCTGTCTTAAAGCTATCAGTCTCTGCTGGACAACTCTGTGGTCTGTCATCAAAAAAAAAGCTGAAGCTCCAATAGGTGTAGTTGCACATAGATTTACTTGGACATATTGCCCTCAATCCAATCTCTTTTTCTTGCAATTTAACTCCAGCTGAAGAAACTGAATTTCTTCTGTCCTAGTGTGTTAGYAGAACAGAACATTTTGGCTTCATATCTTGCTGGAGCAAACAGTGGATAGGATAAAAAAATTATCTAAGAAATAATAAAAAAAAAAGGTTTTGGGTATAATTTAAACTGGAGACATATATAAGCCATTTGTGATTATCTAGCTGAAGGGCTTTCATATAGTGAAGTAAGTCACAGCAGCTCAGTTTTGAGGGGGGGAAAGACATGTCTGGTTGTGTTTAAAAACATCAGTGACCCATGATCAAGGCATTTAAATACTATAGAGCATGGGTTTCAATAGCTTTTCTATAGTTTTGTTGATTTTCTTTCACTATAGAGCTCACATTTTTCTAAAAATGTTTTCTTCTCTAAACACAACTTTGCAGAGTCAATTAAGTTTGGCAAGCCCAAAAGGCCACAAAGCTACTATTTTATATTTGGTTGCCAAGGAGTATATCTCTGTCTACCAGTTTATAAGTTTGTCCCCTCCTCACCCATCCCTTTTTTGTTGTTCAAGAGATAACATTCCCACAAGCATCTTGTATATCAACACTTCAAGTACATTTATCTGCAGTAGATAAACACAAAAAAACACATGCACAGATAGTCTTTGCTAGAAACGGCATTATTTGATGCAAAACTTAAAAGGAGGAATGATTAATATTTCTCCTTTAAGAGCTTTCATTAGGCTTGTCTTCCATGGAAAATGAGATTGTTTTAGCACGACCTTGAAAGAGTTCACCCTTGATAAAGTACTTGACATCATTTTGCTCTGAGTGTTGTAGTTAACCTACTAGTTCCAAGTGTTTGTAGGCTTCAGTAGAGCATGCTCATGGCCAATTAATCTATTAAACAGAATTTGTCCCTGGCTACAATAACAACAGTAACATGTTTACAGTTGCACTAGCTACTCTCCAAAATGAAGCAATGTTTAGGAAGATCAGGACACAGAGAGGCACTCATTTGTAACCTTCAACCCCAGTTGATCAACTGTCCAATGCACCAGTACTTTCTATTTAAATTTGTTAACGCATGAAACAGATTTAAGGATGATGGTTTAAAAACATTGATGAAAAAGCAGTTGTATTTTTTTGTATGCATGAGGCTTAAGGAATTTAGGAGAAACCAAGGGATACTAAAATTTAGTGTACATTAGCAAGACCTTTCTTGGGAAAGCATGGCACCTCCATCTTCTGTTGGTGTGAACTGCGTTAAGTGAGAATCCAAAACCAAATGAGAAATTCTCAGATAATCCGCTTTCCTCTGATAAGTAAAACTCTTTTTTTCTTTTTAAAGAGAGAGTGAGGAAAAGTCTGCCAATAGGTGATTGGGGGTAACTCTCAGAAGTCTTCAGAAAAGTAAAAAATTGAAGGAAAAGAAAGCCAGGTGTTTTGAGAGGAAATGCTTCTCTATTTTTAGCAGCTATATGGTGGAAAAGGAAAACATGATTAGCTGAAGTAATAGCTCCAACTATGGCTTGACATCCTCAGGAATCACAGAAAGACTCAAAGAGGACTACAAAATACCAGAAAGCAGCACCCCAGTTCTTTTAGGACAGGAAAGAGTAGACCAACTCTACTAGTTGGTAATTATTTATGTCTCCTCCTTATCAGCTCCTTCCCTTTGGGAACTGAACAGCTGTCAACAAGTGAGACTGTTCTCTGTTGATGTAAATAACTACTTGCAAGCAAGTAAACAGTCACAACCTGTTTTCACCCCCTTGCAGCACAGAGAAGTGCCCTTTGCAGGAGAGAGTATGGATAATAGGGAACATGAGAAAGCCAAACTGGCAGCTGGAGAGGAAAGGGAAATTGTCATATGACAGGCTTTAAATACTTTCACCCCAAGCCAACAATATTGAACTCACACCCATCCACTTACCCTACCTATAAGTATCCCAGAAATCTAATCAGAARTATTTAGGGAGACTCAGGATCTGTTTGTCACTTGTTGACAAGTTAACACTGGTAGAATTTGCTATTGCATTTTGATGAACAGCTTGTTTCTCAAACCAAAACATGAAGTGAGACCTAAAGACAAACCAGTGGTATTTAGTGGTGAGTCTTGCTAAAGGTTTGTATGTGGTACCACATATTCAACTATTGTTCTGCTCTTTATAGGGAATTTGGCACTCACCCAAGGTTTTTTCTCTAGTATGTTTAAAAAGGTCATTGGTTAGAGCTATGTTTAGCATCCCAGCAGCTGTTAGGAGCAATCCACAGGGAGGTTTCCTGATTGCCTAAGAGGCAACAGAGCTGTAGCTTGTTGGATTCTGCAGATTAGTTGGCAATTAATTAAGTCATTTATCTTTCAGGTTAGACTTGTCAAAACTAACCTACATTCTGGTGCATGGCTCAATGACAGAGATAGTAACCTTAAAAAAATATGAAGGCAGTATGCGCTGACTGCTGGTTTAAAGATACCAGAGGGAGAAGGAAATGCTGTTCCACTGTACTAGAGAAAAATGTGCAAAAGGATTGTTTGTTTCTATGGGAGTGGATTTACTTGGGGTGCAGGGAGGACTTCACCTTTGTTTTCACTACTTGTCTCCAGCACTTTTGTCATAACACAGATACCACTTACTCACCCAGCTCAACCCCATGGCTTCTTTCCAACAGCCTGTGGTGTGTACTGAGAGTATAAACATTTCCACTGCTATGGCAGGGGCATCGCCAGCAATGGTTAAAACCTGCCTCTGGGGCTGCTATGTAAACCATGGGTCCTGAATGGCACCTCAAGGGTCTCAGCTCCAGCCCTTTCCTGCCTCCCCCTCCAGGACACACATATCCAGTGAGAGCGGAGAGCAGTCCCAGCTTCTTCACATTGAGGTTGTGTCCACCCATGAACTGCTACCTGTGTTAAGTGAAAGGGAAATTATACACTGTAAGATCACTGCCTGGAACAGTACCATTTTGGTTTTTGTCTATGTTTTTATATCTGCCTTAAAATGCTCCTGTTACTTTTGCCATCTTCAGTCTATCTGACTCTGGCTGATAATACCAGAAACTATCCCTTATTTGTTTCAAGTTCAATTTCTGAACACTTCAAGTAAAGAATGGGAAGATCTACTTTCATGTTGGTTGTGAGGAGTAGTAATTAGGTACTTGCCATTCCTGCTCACTTCAGCAGACTTTTCTGTCCTCGTGGGGATGACAGCCTGCAGCAGCCCACAGACTGTACAGCAAGATTATTAGAGCGTCTCAGGTCTAGGTCTTCTGTTTGGGATTACTTGGAAAAAGGAAGRACAGATGTGTTTGAAATGTAAAGCATCTCTAGTGGGGGAGGTTTCCAGCATTTTGGGGAGTTGTGGTCAAAAAGGAGCTCTTGGTATTGGGAAGGCCTTGGTTTGAGGCACCTCTTGCACTCAGAGGAACCTGTCTTCTGGGACTCAAAACTGGATGGTATAAGACTGTCACAGAGCCTGGAGGAAGCCAACAGAAAATTATCACGTTAAGTGCATGCCTGAGCAGTAGAAATGGGAGTCTTGGTTTGTTCACTACTTTCAGCTGATAGATAGTACTGGAAAGACAGAGATTTTTACTGAGATTACGCACACTAGAAAAAATATTTGTTTCTGTATTCTGGATTGTCTGTGTATGCCTGCTGAACAATTTTTTTTCTTCATGTTATTCATGGAAAGAATGAAATGTAGATAATCTTGTACAGTATTTCCCAGGGATACCTGAAATGTAATGGACAACAGAATATAGTTTTTGTCAATGCAGAGTGGTTTGTTCCACAAAGAACTGTGGAACACAGCTGCAAAAATGGTAGTTGCTGAAGCTATTCATTTCCATACAGTTAGGGATTATTTTTCAGGCTTGCATCCTGCTTTTCTCCTCTTCTCAAGCTAGTACCACTGAGCTCATGTAAGTCATCCTGCTGTTGTCTGAGTGCTGGCTCAGAATCTCACTTTGCTCTGCACAGAGCAAGGAGGAAGCCTGTACTCTGCATCAATGGTCTTGTGGGCTCCCTTAGCCTTCACTGTTGCTCTGTTCTGCCAGCTTTCCCTGCAACCTGACATGTAGCTCTGGCTCCTCTGTATGGTTCTGTGGGACAGCACAGGGAATATAGAGTGCAAGAAATGTGCTGGTCAGGTGGTGGTAGGGAAGGTACAGAGCAGGATCCAGCCTCAGGCAGGTAGCAGCAGGAGATGTGGAGGGAGATGCTAGGTGTAAAGAGAAACTTGAGAGCAGAAATGCTGCTTTGTTTAACATCTGACAAGATTGCACAGCTATTGGACTGCAGGTTTCCTTAGCTGCTCCCTGAGGACATGTTGCTCCAGGACATGGCAGCATACATGCACTCACTTTAAACTAGCTAGATCAGATACTGCTACCACAGCAGACCAGAAAGCACACCTAGCATTTTAGGCAGCTGAGATACTCTGCCATCAGCAGTTCCCAGGCTAGCCAGTTCAAAGCTAGCTCAGGTGTACCTGTTTCAGCTCCAGTAACATTTGTGTAGACATGGCCTGAGGTGAATTTGGGAAGTAATCAATCACACATGCCAGTTGCCAGGGCACTGGGCGTACCAAAAGGCTGACCAGAGCAAATACAGCCTGTTGATGCACTCAGAGCCCTAAGAGCAACCCTCTTCTTGTCAAGGTGTGTCCCTGCACTTTGCAAAGGTCTGGTTTTGGGGGGGGGGGGGACGACTTATAAAAAGCTCTTGGTTTAGCTTTGTGCATGTTGTCCACCAGTTCCCAGGAATGTTAATCTGGTCCATAGCCCTGCCAGTTGATGAGGTACTGAAGCTTTCTGCAAAGTAATCTAGAATCAAAGTCTGCTTCCCATGATATTCTGGCTGCCCTTGTACCGTGACTGCAGGCCAGGAGTGGATTGCTGGTGGAGAGTGGGTGATGAGGCATTAGCGGGAAGACCTAATGTACTGGGTTGATCTTCATGGATCATGGATCTCAGGGCAATTAGAGCCTGTTGGTGCCCTCAGAGCCCTGACACATCGTTTCCATTGTTACGGGTTCTCTGTAGATTCAGATGGACAATAGCAACATGTAGTGTATTATTTTTAAGGTTATGTTTTCAAGCAGGAGGTTATGGAGCAGAGCTGAAGTCAGGAGCAAATTTTGCTGTCATGGAATCAGCATGTTTTACAGCTTCTGAAATAGTCATTGCAACATACAGGCAAAAGACATTTTAATTTTTAATTTTTTTATAACACATCAGGAAGTCAACAGGTAATTATCACTTTTCTCTTTTATGGTATGTAAAAATACACAGCATTTAATTTGAGTATGAACTCTCATGAGCACAAAAATTGACCTTTGGATACAGAAAGCAATAAACGTCATCTGCTTCTCAAGATGCCTTTGCCTTTGCTAGTAAGAAGCTTAACTTTATTTTGATATATTTGAGTGTGTTCGTGTTCATAATCCAAATTGTTTACAACTAATAACATTTTCAATGGTTCTATTTTGGGATTCTTACACCTTTATTTTATCTTGATATTCARGATAAAAATCTGAACCTGTTTCACGCCCTTCTTAGTGTACTGATTCCTAGAATCAATATTATATTAACAGTATAGCTATTTAAATTTAATTATATATATTTTTACCTTTCACTGTTTTAACTCTAAAAACTCAAAAATCAGAAGAGAGATAAAGAACCCTCCAAGTGTTGTTAAATGTTTATGATTTTTTAGTCTCAATAAAAAATTCAAGATATCAAAGTATGTTGTTATTATTGGCAATATTAAATTTTAATAATTTATCCTATAATCTTTATTTTTAAGAGTGATGACCATTTATGGTTATAACAGAAATTAAAGTGAGCTGCAGGTATTACCTGCAAAACAGGTTCCTGTTGTCTCCTGTTTGGCATCTAAAATGGTGTCCAGAATTTGCTGTCTCTGTAGAGAATAGCCATTTTAGCTGCAAAAACTGTGGAAGGAAATGAGATGAGAAAACACACCATGAACAGAAAAGAATCTTTATCATCAAAACAAGACAACAGAAGCACAAGAATTTATCACGTGAGCAAAACCCCAATCAACAGCTTGAGGTGCTTCAGTCAGAGATTTTATTTTGTCATGGCCATTTTACACATTAGCTTCCCCCTGTAATCCTCCATCATAGCCCCTTGCCAGGAATTACTCTCCCTTCATATAGAGGAAAATATAGCACTCCAGTCCTTTGACCAAGTATATATTACATGCTTAGAAAGCTGTAAAAAGCATCAAATAATAGTTCTGAATGGAAATTCATCATGGTGGGAACCCTTTTCTTGTACATAAGCAGACCATCTTAAACAGGTTACAAAAACTAAAACTGGCATGTCTCTTCTTTTCCTTTTTGCCTTTTTTCCCATCATAATGAACTAACTGAGATCTGACCAGTCCCCAGCTGCTTTCTTCAACCTGAGCCCCACTCTTAATTTCTTAAGAATYGTCTTAAGTCAGGCTTGATTTATAACGTATTTGTCTGTCTCACACTCCCCAAAATATTCTCATTTTGAATGAATAATCACATGTCAGCAGTCATGCAGTATTGGCAAAACTGGGTCAGATCATGGGATTTGTGCTTTCTCTCACTAATACATCAGGAAGCAAAATGATCTTTAGCAGTCTGGGTGATCTGCTGGTAATATGTTCCCTAATTCAGCTCAAGAGGTAGACGTGCTGCAGTCACTCAGTTAGGTTTTGTGTGTGAAGGAAAGCACATTCCTGCTGTGGGCTACAACCTATTTTAGAAATGCCTTAATCCAGTGGTAGCTAAAGAAGCAGTATTTTTATAAAGACTTCCATAAGATTGCTATGTGAGGCTTTTCTCTCCTGTGTGTGCATGGTGGTTTCTATTTTTTTTTATTAGAAGGGGTTGCATGTACTCTTCAGATGTTTTTTTAAAATACTAAGTCCTTAGGTACCAGTACAGTTGGTATAGTCAACAATTAAAACAGCTGTTCAGCAAGAAAAACCTTAGACTAACCTACATTATGGTAAAATCACAGCTGTGAAACGTGATTTCTAGGTTCTGGTATCTAATAGTACAGATTCTACCAGGCAACCTAGGAAGAGGCTCCTTGTTAATCCACAAGATATTTTGGAACTAGGACACGATCAACCCCAGATCATCCCTTCGCTTTTGTAGCATTTTGTTGTTACTCAATTAGGAAAACTCAATTCACCTTTGGTGTAATAAATAGCAGCAGCAGCCTAAAACAGCAGGTGAGCATTCAGTAAGCACGGTTTCATACCTCACTGAAAGGCTTCAGTATAGGACAGTGGATTTAAAAACAATTCTACAAAAGTACCTGTTTCAGTGCAATTTGAAAGCTTCACATGGAAGCAGTAACACAATGTTATAGTGCAGAAAGGGGATCAGTAGCAGCAGTTAGTCCTCCCCTGCCTGGCGAGAAATGGTTGGATGCTGTCAGGGCTCTGCAGGGGCCAGTGGCTCCCCAGGCCCTGGGGAGCATTGGGGGCCCCCAGCAGGGCAGGACCTTGCAGCCAGAACCCATCACACAACACCAGCCAGGGAGCAGGGCAGGACGGGGGGCAGCCAGGGCAGTCCCAGTCTCAGGCATCAGGCCTCTCCCTGGTGACTGGGACAGGCTGAGATCAGTGCCCACAGGGCCTTGACAATTGTCTGGGTAATTATTAGCAGTTTTAATGTCTATTAACACTTTTTTTCTCCCCAGATAAATTGCCTAGCTGGAAAATAAATATGGTCTTCCCATCACATAAAAGGGAAAAATCACTGAGATTGGTTTAGGATTTACAACTGAGGACACTTGACAGTTTCAGCCAAGGTGGGATCAATAAGAAGAGAACTTTTTTTTAATAAAACACAGCTTTCTCTGGTGACAAACTACTTGCAAGAATGCTGCCACTGCAGTTTGCTGCTGAGCTGTGCAAGACACCAATACCTGCAGCACATGTCTAATTCCATACAAATTATTGTACAGTCTTCTTTTCTAAACCTATTGATTCTGTGCCAGAGATTTGCTGTGATTAGAGATTACTGGAACAACATCTTTACTATCAGTTCATGGCTTACTGGTTGACTCTTGCTTTCTTTTTGGGGTTTTTTGTTGCTGTTCTTGCTATTGGCAATTGTGAGGAACTTGATGCCCTTACTCACTCATTAGTCTGTGGTTATCTTTGACTTTGTCCTCACTGCAACTTAATCTGTACTCACCTCATGTGAGCTGCCCTCATGCTCATGGTTCAGTTGCTTTTGCCAGTGCTTAGCATGGCTTTTTATCACTTGGACAAAGAAACCACTAATTTCCCCATCATGATGTTAGTCGCTAAAGTCTCCTTGTGTTTTCTGGCATTCAGGCTGAATATCAGGCTTTCTGACATTACCTAACGTTTCTATGCCAGGCTTGTTATTCTTCCAGGTTCCAGTGAACAGGCTGTAATAATTCCTCATTTTTTGGAATCAAGTTCAAGAGTCTCAAGCCCATCCGTCCCTACTTTGAGCTGTCTTGGAATAACACAGTATGGTAGCCTAGTACTGCTTAGAGCTGATACTATCCTTGCCAGCCTTGCTCTCAATGCCAGTCTCAAGTGCGTCTTCACCGATAGCTTTAACTTTCATATGCTTTGTAGGTATCATTCTGTTGTGTCATGCAGTTGAGAGAAGTGACAAACATGGTCACTAGATGTGGGCACTTCAGTGCTTGAAGTTGCTAACAGTGTAGTGTACAAAGAGAAAAACTTTCTGCTTGACATTACCAGGAGGGTTTTACATTACAATTTGGATTTGGGAAAGGAGATTATTGAAACTGGAATATATCCAGGGGATAGCTGAAGCTAATCCTTCCCCTCTTGCAAAAAGCAAGTCTTGATCTTTCAAGACCAAAAGTGATCAGCAGTGATTCTACATTTCAAACAAATGCATTTTATATGAGGACATGATACTTTATCCATAGAATGTCTAGCCTATCCTGTGGTAGCAAAATGATGCCTTTGTTATTCACTGGGAAGGAGTGACACTCACTGGCCAGAATATATAGTGCCATAAATTAAGTGAATTTAAAGGGTCCTTTGAGTGATTTTAATGTGTGTTTTGGAAATGGAAAAAGAGAGAGAGTCTCAACRCATAAATACTGGAGGGAAGCAACAATTAGCTGGAAGTTACAAAACTTGCAGGCTGTATTAGTAGCCTTTGCACAGTTCTAGGTCCCTTAGTAAATAAATGGCACCAATTGTCCTCCCTTATACATCCTTATGCACATACATCTTGGCAYTTTGCATCACCTTTTTCTCAACTTTTTTGTAAACCTCTTTTTGTAAACCTCTTTTTTTTTTTGAGGTTTACAAATTTGGTTACTTTTTCTGAGGCCTAATAGGAGATGTGGTTGAAGATGTAGTGATAATATCTGCAGTGTATGTAAGAATATCCAGTTCTTCTCTTTGCTTAACTTAGAATTGAAAAAGAGGAAAGGTGCAAAGTGCACTGTCATCCTCAGTATCTTGATAGACAATATTTAGAATGTGAATTACCCCTGGATTTTATTTATTACTAGTGAGGGCAGTAAAAGAAGACAAAGGGATTTTGAAAGGAGGTAACTGAAATGGCAGGGATCTGGAAGAAATTAAGGGGCTGTACTCAGAGGAAGATTTCCATACCTTTATGCATGCATTTTGCCTAGAAATAAGATCTGTAACAATGGTAGGAGTGGAACATCAGTCTCATAAAAAGATGAGAACCAACAGACTGACTAGTTTCAAGAAATGCTTGGTAAATTTATGCTTGAGTTGTTTGATGTGGTTATTTCAGGGAGCAGCAAAGTTCCTGTGTTCCCATGACTGTTGACTGGAGGATGGTCTGAGCTTCAAGAGATCCAAGTTCTGTATGCTTTTGACACTGTCGTGATGTATGGACAAGTCTGTTCACCTCTTTGTGTCTTTCTCCATTTACCCATCACTAGGATTGCTAATTGGAAGCAAAAGCTTTCTGGATAAAGAAACTGCCTGATGGAGCATAGCATCCAATCGAGTCAGGTACTCAGTGCCTTTGAGGGCTTCTGTATACTAATGTACTCCTCTCATATTACATGTAAGAAGAAAAGGAGAATCTTATAACCCTGGTTACCTTACTTTTATACCTGCATTTTCTTTACATGGAAAGCAGTGCTACTGTGTTAAGGAAAGGCTAAAGATTTGCATATTCCCATGTCTAGRCTCTTCTAGTGTTGGATACTGGCAATACACTTACGCTGTAAACTCCTTATCATCTTGCTCTTTTCCATTTGACAAAGGCTGGCTTGTGTTTCAGTGTCTCTTCTCAACGCTTTGCTCTGGTTTTCTTTTTTTGGAGCATCACTCTCCAGTAATACTGCCTACGGGAAGAAAGTGCGACTTTTGCCCCCTCTGCTGGCTGGCTTATCTTTGGTCAGTGTAGCGGCTCATTAAAGCAATATATCAGTTTTATTATGACTTGGACAGATCTCTGTACCCCCTATAACATACCACCATTTTCAAAGAGATAAACATTTGGGGCTGGAAGTAAAACTGCTGAATAATATGCTCGGCAATTTGTGTATGTTGAAGTGAAAGAAGTAGCAGGTTTGGGTGTTGGACTATGTAACTAGTAAATCATGAGAATGTGGCTAAGATCTGTCCCATGCCAAAAGTGCTGCTAGCCTTGACTAAGATGTGTTATCTGGATCTCTTTTCCCTTTCAGCCTTATTTTTTCTAAAGACATTTCAGCCCCGGGTATTTGCGATTAATGAAGAACTAGAAATCTTTAAGATGCCCACCAYGAACACATTTTTCTTTGTTAACACCATCAAAGGTGGTGAAACAGCTTCCTGAATATGAGACACTCAGAAAAATCAGATTTTAATTTCAGTAAGCATGATAAACATATTTCCCCATTGGGTCCTTCTCTCCTTTACTCCTGGCAGCGCCGGTTTGGCTTGTTCTTTTACACAGTGCTGCTGAATCTTAGGCCTTTACCAGCTGGCTCTCAGCTAAGACAAGGCCAATGCAGGGCACAYTCAGGAACAGAGTTCAAGAGAACCAGATAGCGGCTAGGCATCAGGAGAGGTTTACTGAAGGCATCCAGAAGATTGTTGCCCTTTTGAGGGGTTAGGTAGGAAGCTCACAAAGCTTGCTTCTTCAGGTGCCTTAGTCTCCTTTGAGCAGTTTTTAGAAAAAATACTGAACTGTTTCAAATTCCCCTTTGGAAATCAATGCAGTATAATTTTTATTTRTTTATTAATTCTACCAATAGATCAAGATGTCAGACCCTTGGGATAGAACCAACAGYCCTGAACTGTATGCCTAGGTAAGAAGAGGTTTTACAATCTGAAGCTGCCTCCTTACAACCAAATGCCTAAAATCATTCCCCTATGTTTGGCCCAGTCTTTGTACTTGGGGCTAATGACGAGCTCCTGCTGCTTCTGCTTAGGAGCTAAAGCRTGTGCTTGGACTTAACACCCTTCTGAGACAGAGGAGATTCATACCCACATCTTCCACCTCCCAGGGCAACACCCAAACAATCTGGCTGGGAGCCTGGAGTCACAGGCAGAACTGTGTCGAGCCAGGGAATTCTGAAGGATTTGTTGCCAAAYAACACAAACTTCTGATCACTGATTTGGTTATTGAAAAAAAGAGACCACCACAAACAATCAAACACATTAAGCCCCCATCCTCCCCCATCTCTGGTCTCAACTTTCTGTATATTCAGCACAGGTTACACTCAATCCATCAAAACTCTTCCATAAAGATGATGGGCATTGTGGGAGGCTGAGGTGGTATGTGACCATTTMTTCCTGTGACTCTGCGTAACAATCTCTTTCTGCTGCTCTTTTCTATGGGTTTGTCAGGGTGCAGCAAGGTCAGRGCTACTCCATGAGAGGGAGTGAACCAGGAGCAGAGGCTGACCCCACCACTAGCCAATGGGGTGACAATGTCCTCACCAACAGGGCACCTGTTTTAATCCACAGCACCCAAGTAGAGTGAGCAGAGCAGGGTGCTGATAACAGGGTCCATTGGCAGCTCCAGACAAGTTGGACTGGGAATTGACCACATATTTGCTGTGATTTGTAGTAGCAACTGAGCAGTGGAAATAAAAGCTACCTGCAAGAAGAGCTCACAGTTTATGAGACCGGTTTTCTTAATCATTATTCTATTATATGGCATGGTAAAGTCATCCTTCACATGGACTTTACTCAATTTATACAGTTCCTTTTCTATTATATTCCCATTATATTTTTTAAAAGAAAAAAGGAAGACCATTTTTTGTTTTGTGTTAGATAGGAGTAATGTTTTAAATCCTAAATTTTGATTTGTACTGAAATAAATCAGCTAGATAAAGATATGAAAACAATATAAAACATTTATTAAGGTGATGGAAACAAAAAAGTACCATGGAGAATTACCTTTAAGCATTATAATAAACATCAGCATTCTGTCCGATTCCTTGTGAGTTATGATTTACAAAGCTGGAAAGAATGGCATTTATTATTGCTTCCTGTTTCCTGTAGCAAGCATAGTGGAACTGCATGTCTGATTTTCAAGGGTTCGGTTTCTGAATCCCTAAGTTTTGYCAATCAAGTAATTTAGATTGGTTAGTCCTTTGCTTCTGTAGAAGCCCCAAACTTACATGATAAGCGTTAGTGCTATTTTGTTTTTAGTTATCATCTTACAATATCATGGTACCACGCTTACCTGAAAGCATCTGAAAACCTACTTTACGGTAGTACCTGAAACAAAATACATAGCAGTGGATAGCCATTCTTATCCCAGCAGAGCTCACAGTTCAGAGTAAACAGAGAGGAGCCATTATCTTTGCAAGCTCATCACCAAAAGAATTTTAAAAATAGACCTATCTAGATGATCTTTTTCCCTTCCGTTTCACACTACTGATTTACAAAAAGCCCACAGCCTTAATTGTTTCTGTAGTAACTAAACTTACACACGAAGTGCCTGGGCTGCCAGCGTAAACTCTTTCACCAAGGTAGCTACTGTTTCAGTATATTAGAGATGTACCGTTTGCTACACATCACTTAAACGAGGTCTGAAGGGAGACTAAGAGTTCAAATAAATAACTTTCACACCTATAGCTGACAGAAATAGTTAAAAACAGCCTAAGAACAGAATCTAACCACACAAATTCCTGAGATGAGCATCACACACAATTGTCCTGTGCAGATTTGGTTTTCTGCTTTATAGAAAACAGTAACTATAAAGTATGTATACTTTGACTAACTCTTCAGTAACTCTTCAGTAATTATACTGTAACAGTAAATAATTGGCAGAGAACTTGGACCTATGTTACAGTCATGTCCCTTGCTGTTCTTGCCTGGGCTTCTTGAATGGACGCTGGACCTGCCTCCCTACCTCACCTTGTGTGACAAATCACTGAAGGGCTGATAGAGCTGGTTACTCTCATCACCTCAGCCCTCCTTAGGTATTGCAAATCTGCATCCTGGTAGGTTAGGGGATGGCCTTGCCTGTGCTGTTGTCACCCTTGGTGCCGCCTTTAATGGAGCAGCCTCACGCTCACTGCTCCCTGACAGCCAATTACTTTGTTGGGAAGCATAAAATATTGGTTACCTTAATGACTCTGGTAACTTTTAGCTTTTTGTTAGTAAAAGGTGAATCCCGTTTGGAATTCAAAACTGACACCATCTTATTTAGCCTACTAAAAATTTAGTGTTAATGGATATTGTATGTAAATATTTAATCAATATGATTATACTGACTTCTAAGTAGTGAATTTGGCCCTAAGAGCATGCTTCATTTCTTCTATCTCCTGTACCTGTTCTAGACTTCTTGTTCTTGTCTTTGGGGCTTGGCTGTGAAGAACTAATTCATATCTTATTTCTATTGACAGAAGTTTTAGTCACTAGTGTTTATTGTTGTGATGGTTTGTAGAATGAAGCAGCAAAGCTCCTCAACATGAGTCACTATGTTATCAGGAACTTTGGGGATAAATCTGTCTTTCTCTCTCTTTCTACTTATTGGAGCAAAAAATATTCACAGAGGAGTTGATCCAGTGGTAATTAAACTGAATCCCATAATCAAGAGAATCAGATATACTGGAGCATTATTCAGCTTTGCTGGAGGAGAAAAACATACTTTCTCACCTTTTGGAAAACCCAAAGTAATATTCTAGGATGGGCAAAATCAAAGTTCATCCTTCCTATACCATCAACACTGCACATTCTTTGCAAGATTTGCATTGCATCATTGTGATTGGGTTTCATCTGTAACAGATTTTGAAGGACATTGTGGCATACAGTCATGAAGTACTATGATTAATTACACTAGTAATTAGGAAGACCATATGGGGTGCTAGGATTTGGGGCTGTTGCATGGAGTTTAGAAGTGGTAGGCTCTTGCCTTTCTCTTACACAGTAATTCCCACTGTACGGATACCGGCTGATGCCGTGCTCTAACTCTCTTCCTGAATACACGATGTCTGGCTCGCCTTTCTGACTGCGAGGTAGCCTGGCCCACAGTACAGAAGAAAAACTAAGTCCTCTCTTCTCCGAGCGGACTAAGTCCAGTTCCTACAGCCCCTCCTCATAGCTCATGTGCTTCTTGCCCGCAGGGCAGGACAGGGGCATGCCTGAGCCCAGGAGGGCAGTGCCACACCCGCACCTCCCCGGGAAGCCCCGCCCCCGGCCAGGGCACCTCCCACGGGCCATGGAAGCCCCACCTTTCTGGTCACGTGGTTAGCGTGCCCCACCTCCATCTGCCCCTTGCAAAATGGCTGCCTGCAATATATACGTGTGTTTGTGTGCGTGCGTGTGTGAAATATGCAAACACATATTTCTCTCTCTCTGTATATAAAGGACAGTACAAATATGCATCAATATATTTCATTAATACGTAGATGTACTGTTTATATGTGTATATAGAACATATATAGAAAATGTAAAGATAAGTAAGATAAATGTATCCATAAAAATGGCATACCTATCACATATTGTGTAACACATCCTTTAATAAGAGGTAATGAAATGAATAATTAATGTTTAAATGTGAATAGAAAGTTAATTAACACGAGTAAAAGGCAGGTTTGGGGCCCCCTGCTTTACAAGGCAGTTGAACAAGCACGAACATGTATGGGCTTGGGGGAAGTCCACATGGGTGGGGGGCACCAGGATGCTGAAGGGACAGGAACAAGTTGGAACATGCCTGAGGACTGCCCCCTGCGTGGAAAGCAGAGACCTGGCCCCAGAGAGTTGGGGGTTCCCATTTTCACAGTCAGCGTTGCCCAAACCATGCAGCACCATGCCGAGCCCACCAACTGCCCCAATTACATGGGGTGGCCATGGCCATCCTGGCTGTCTGGGGCTGGATGCGAGGGTCTCCTGGTGCAGCTCACAGGACGGGTCTCTGCTTTCCACGCAGAGGGGGCTGCTCAGGGGGCAGTCCTCAGGCATGTTCCAACTTGTTCCTGTACACCCAGCATCCTGGTGCCCCCCACCCAAGTTGGATCTGTTTTGCCCATGACAGTAATTGGTAAGTGATCTCCCTGTCTTTATCTTGACCCACAAGCCTTTTCATCTTCTTTTCTCCCCTTGTCCTGTCAAGGAGGGCGAGTGAGAGAGTGGCTGGGTGGGCATCTGGCAGCCGGCCAAGGTCAACCCACCACAATTCTGTAGTCTATATATTATGTATATCTATTTCTATATATAGAAACCTATGTATATACAAAAATGTATATATATTTTTTCATATGAGCACTTCCTGGTCCAAAGAAAATGAGCAGCCAGTCAGGGGGTGGTCTGAGATCCTGTGGGTATGACAGTTTCAAAAAAATGGCAACCATCCAATCACAGAGAAGTATGAAAACATGTAGGGTATGACATAAAAAATGTGGGTCTACAGGTATATCATAAGCAGGAGCGTCCCGCTCTGACGCCTTTCTGGTGGAGACAGGAAGGGGCAAGTGGTCCCATCAGCCAGTCACAGGGCAGTCTGTGAAAAAGTGGTGTACGGTGTTTTACAAAATGGCAACCCCTGGGGACAGAAATAGGTGAAGGGAACAGATGAGGTGCAAGACTTTGGGGCAAGCGGGACACATGGTGGGCAGTAGGGGCAGGGCTTCCCCCGCCATTAGGGTGGTGGCAACTGTCCCTGCTCATGCTGGGTTAGAGTTGTCCTCATGCTGCTTTTGCCCTCCACCAAGCTCCCTCCAGTCTGTCATCTCTGTGCTGTACCCTGGGGCCCCATCTGTGTGCACCACCCCAGGTGTAGTCTGGCAAAAGGGAACCATCAACTGCCCTTCACATGCTGGCAAGGCTACAGGGGATGCAGCCCAAGATATGGGCAGTCTTCATCTGATGTGGGCTTGGGCCTGCCCCATACTGTGTGCAGGACTTGACATTTGAGTCATGTTGAGTTTTACGAGATTTCTGTAGGCTTGTTCCTTAGCCTGTCCAGGCGCCTCTAACCAGTGGCTCTGCCCTGAGGTTTATTGACTGAACCCCTGGTTTTGTGTCATGTGTGGACTCGATGAGGTGCATTTCGTCTCCTCTTCTGGAACATTGATAAAAATGTTGACCAGGGCAAGTCCCTGGATAGACTTCTAAGGAATTTGTCTTGTCACTGGACTCTAGGTTGAACATGAATTTTTCCCCTTCCTGATAAGCTCTTCCTCCTATATTTTTCATGTAAAAGCTACCAAAAGCACACTAAGTGTAGTTAGTGTGTTTATTTCTGTTTGCTGAAATCTCACGATTTTAATAGTACAGCCACTAGCGCTGTTAGTCTGTCATTTGCTCTGAAGTTCTTGAACTAGCCTTGTCAGTAGTGTTTGTCTTCTTCAGAGGGGTTTCTCATTGGAAAAATGTCTCATCACATGCAGGACTGTTAAGGTTTTAATTGCTGGTTTGGGAATTTAGGAGTTTAGATACAGCCTCTTGGCATGGAATTGGAGGAAATGACAGCTGGAAGAGCTGGTACACAAGAGGAAATGTTTCTGRCTGTTAGTGGAAGAAATTTCAGTTTTCTTACTTTCCTCTTGTTTTCTGCATGACCTTAAGAGATGGTGAAAACTGTAGTGCAAACATATCAGATTCTGGTCTGTCCATCAGAGTTCTTCATATATCATTTATTTTCACCAGTTGTTTAAATGTTTAACATGGTACCAGTGGTGGAAAGATGGCCGAGACATTGTACGCATCAAAGTAATGGGTATTCTGCCAGCATTTAAGCATTTAATCAACTAGGATTCAATTGCACATTTTGTTTTCCAATTCTCATGACTTCTCAATTTTGCTTTTTTAAACTATTTTTGGGGGCAGGAGTATATATTTTGAGACTTCTGAATTTTTTTCTTAATCTGAATGATGATACTAGAAATACTGTGGTAGTAGCTGTTTCTTCTGTATTTATGTATGTTTTGAATTTATGGAATGCATTTAATAGAACATTTTTCATTGAAATTACAGTTCCTCACTCCAATCATATGTCTAATTCTACTTTAATTAATGCATTATCAATTATGATACCTTTCTACTGCAGCACATAAGTTATATAGCAATCAGTGAAACATGAAACATGCACTATGACAAGCTTCTATGGGAAATTGTACTTGATAATGTGAGTTTTACCTATTGATTTAACTGTGTTCAGCCTTCCTGTCATTTTTATTCCATGTTTCTTAAAAGTTATTGAATGCAAAATGATGATATTCACTTGACTGGGAAGAATTAACTGATTAAACACAAAGTACTTGTGATGAAAAAAATTATGTGAATGAGAGAGCTAAAACTAGATCTAGATTTACAGTTCAACTTGATGAGCCACTAAACACTGTTTTCTTTTTACAGATTTCTCTTGGTGCTGATTTGTTTAATATTCAGTGTACTATCTACTATAGAGCATTATTCTGAATTTGCCACTGGAACCCTTTTCTGGATGGTAAGTGGACTTTTTTTTGGAAAGAATCTAATCAGTTTGACTAAATCTAAACTGCTTTAGGTGAACAAGGGAGATAACTGTAAAAGATCCTCATGCAAAGCATGCTACCAGGACCTTTAAAATAGTACCTGCTTTCGTTAAAGGAATGGCATAGTTTAATGGGGATGATTATTTTCTAGATCTGTAAACTATGAGGGTACTTGATAGATTAACAGTTTTTATATACTTGCTTTTCATAAGGTATGAAACTGTACCCTGTAGCTCTTACAGTGGGCAACTGGTGTTCATCAGTCTTATCCAGTGTGGAACAGGATATTCTATAGGCAGGAATGTATTTCTAAAACATATCTCTTCTAAGTCTTATGGTAAAAAATTGGCCAAGAACCATGCTCTTCAGAAGCATCTGAATCTTGGGGGTAAGTGATTTCTGTCAGACTAGTTTGCCAGTATATAGAACAGGAAGGAAGACCTTCTATCACACTTCTGTGCATCAGTGATTTGGCTTTGAAGTTGGTGCTTGTTAACTGTTGCGGCTGTTAGCAATCCACTAGAGTGTCAGGTTCTTGAGCATACATTAAGTTTTGTACTTGGTATTTTGCAAAAGCATAAAGACATTGTGTTGCTTATCTGATATCCTTTTCTTGCTATTAGGATCTTAAGTAGTAATGTAAACAACAGGTGTTGTGATAGAAAAATCTGCTCACTTGGAGCTATATAGAGGTTGCTTATTGTTTTCACAGTAGCCAGGGAACAATTTTTTTATCACTGGACTGAGTGGCTAATTTACAGATGAAATGTACCTGAACTGTGTTACCAGTCCTGAGCATTAAGTCTCTTAAAAATGTGAAATCACATCCAGCAACCATCTATAAACTGTTGCAACATACATACAATATTTTTAAGTGTTAATTTGAAGTAGGTGGGAAATAAAAGTACAAATAATTTGCATGAGGACTCTAGACAATGTTCTTCCTCTGTTCCCCCTGCCTCTCTTCACCTGTAGAAAGTTAAGAACAGAGATGAAACATCCTTGATAAAAATGGAGTAAATCACTTTTAAACAGTTGCTCACAATATCTGTATCTCAATGTGTGATGATCTCAGTATTCTTATTGTAATTTCTTTTTGCTAAGTGGTGACTTCTAATGTGGTGGATTTTGGTTTTCCATCTGGTTTGAAAATAAAAATCAGTTACTTATTTGCTTTCCTATGGCTTAGATTACATTAGTATATGCAGCTTTTGCATGCAATTGACTAAGCCATCATTAGGATCCCTGAGTTATTTTGGGATTTTGATTAATGTTAATCCTGTAACAAATGTTGCTTGGCCTTTAAGCCATATTMAGTGTCAAACAAAGTGCAGTATTCTGCCAATCAGATGTAGTCTTCTCATACTCAATGAAAGATGTAGAGTGATCACAGGCCAGTATAACCACCACCCGAAACAGTAATACTGGCAAGGATTCAATGCTTAGTTGATTGTTTTTGTGTAGATGGTATGTGCATGTGCAGACACATATTGCTGGACAAAAAATAACAAGATGAAGACAGATGTGTCGTTCACGTAGTGCCCACATAGCATTGCTAGCTACTTTTAAGTGATGTTATCATTTAACGAATCATGCATAGTCAGTGGCAGCACTGGAACGATTTCTTGGCCACCTTGTGTTACAATCTTACCTCGGAGGATACCTCTCTTGAGTTTATCTTCCTCCCTGCTGTTTCCTTAGGTTCCTTCCTAGAAACGGCCAGCACAGAGGTTAGCTGTTCTACTGGCTACTGTAGATTCACTTGCCTAGAAAGCATTTGTCTTAAAACTGTGAGTCTTAGAGTTTGCTCTGAAATAAATTCACTTCAATTACAACACTTGAAAGATTGCTACTAGAGCTAATTAAATTAGCTCTTTTTCATAGGGTTGTGAGGTTTCTCGTTTCTAGTAGCTAAATGGTTAGACTCCTCCTTGGAGCACCTCTCCCCGCCTTTACCTGAAGGAACTTCAAACTGCATCTCCCATTTTACCCGGGAGAGTGCTAACCCCACAGAAGCCTGGAGATCATTGCTCTCTTTACTCTGTTACTCTGTAGTAGGTCATTACTCTGATCTGCTTCATACCATAGCTGACTGTTCGTGTAACCAGACAGAGTTTCTCTCCCCAAATGATGAAAACACATGCCTATGTATTCTGCCTTCCATGCCACTCTGCTCTCTTGAAAGTGTTTGAGAACAGTGGAGACTGCCAGTATGGTGAGAAACAAAACTGGACCAGAGCATCTATTGGATCAAGTTCAAAATGAAATTGATTTGTTTCTCTTCTGATTGAAGGAACCTGTAATTCTTTGTATAGCCCTGTTAGTGTGTCAGTAGCAAATAAATACTAGTATGTGATGCTTGTGGTATTTTCCCACTTGTGGAAAAACTGCTTTTCATTATATTGAGGTAGCTTAACAGTTGGGAAGGATCAACTTCAAAATTGTAATGTTGAAAGTTGGTAAGGCCTGACAAGAAGGATAGCATTTGATACTTGCAGACACTTAAATGTTTTTGAATTTTCTTAGAGAGGGTGAGATGGTGTGCCAAATACAATTTTGGATAATATGTGTCACTGGGGTAGATATGGCACATTAGTAGCAGATGTAACTGCAGATGTGTTCTAAGTCACTGAAGTCTTGTGTTTTAAAGACTTAATTTTTTAATGTTCTTAATACATCTGGGTGGTGTAAGATAATTTCTTGTCAAGTGTGAAACCTATCATCATTCAGAGAAGGTATGTGAATATACCAAGGAAAGAGTATCATATCAAGAAGGCCCTCCAAAGCAGTGTTTGTAGTTTGAATGGAAAAAGGGGGCTGAAGAAGCAGTTGCTGGAACTTAAAGTAAAAAAAGCCCCAAGCCCTTACTCTCCTCCCCTGCTCCCCAAGCATATGTTTTCAAGTCTCTGAAAATTCAAGTGAATTCTGGAGGAAAAAACTATGACTGTTTGGCCCTGCGTTTGAATGTTAAGGCCAATCTGTCATCTTTGAGACTATTGAAGACGTTGCATAGCCACAGCTTCTGATACAGGCTGATGCTATGCCTCCCCAAATGCTGTAAATTGCTCTGTTTGATGTCCTTGCTTGGGCTTAAAGGAAACTTCTGTTCTTTGCATTTATGAAGAAAAGACAACATGTAAATCTCCATCTGATCATCATTGTGGTAAAATCAGTTTACTTCCATGGTAGCAGGACTCGTGAAATTGCTTGTCTTGAACTTGCAAAAGCTGTCATTTGAAGGAGATTTTTGTTCTCATACTACCAAATACTTTGTGTATTCACTGCCACTCTTGGGAAGGTTTTTGCCAGCTCTGAGATAATCTAATTTAATTTTTCCATATACATACATTGTATGATCTTTGTTATTTCCTGGTTGGTTTTTTTTTTTTTTTTCCTCTGACTATTTAGCAAGCCAGCAAATGAGGGAAGTGACAGTGGCATTGGCACAATGAAACATGCTGATAAACACCAACAGAATAGGTAGTGAAGAACATAATTCCTCCTGAATTTTTTTATACTTGCAGAGAGAAGCTTAGAGTTTCAAATAGTGTTTAAAATGGATCACAAGACTTCTAGGTAGAACAACAATATACATGTTTTTTCACAATCCACAAAGCTTAAATGCACTTGCAGGTTTTTTTTTTATTCAGATTGCTACTTAGAGTGTGGTATGAAAAGGAATCTCCAGTTTCCCCTGCTTTCCTTGGTCCTGGATCTGTACTGTTGGGGGCTTTTTCACTTGTCTATCCATCAGTATTTAGGATCTGCTGCATGAGAAAGTTCTTGTACGATGTCTGGGGAAACAAGCACAATGGAATCGGCCACAGTTGTGAATAAAGTGTTTGCAACACTTAAGGCAATACTACGTTACCATCTTCTTTAGAAGCATTAGTGCTTCTAAACTTGCACGGGCTGCCCCTCTCTTCAGCTCCTGCAGATATTGGAATTTTCCAGGCAGGAAGGTCAAATAGGGTTTTCCAAAATAATTGTGGTCACTCTAGTTACAGATTGCATAATGGGAGGGAATAGCATCTCCACTTGTCATAGTACACAAATGCTGGATCTCACAGAACTCTGGAACCATGTGCCTTGGTGGTTTCTTCTTTTCATACAGTCATAGAATAATTCGGGTTGGAAGGGACCTCAGGAGGTCTCTAGTCCAACCTCCTGCTCAAAACAGGGTCAGTGATGAGATCAGACCAGGTTGCTCAGGGCATTATCCCATCGGGTCTTGAAAACCTCCCAGGATGGAGACTGTGTAGCCTTTCAGGGCAGCCTGTTCCAATGCCTGACCATCCCTCATGGTGAAGAAGGTTTTCCTTATTTCCAGTATAAACCTCCCTTGTTTCAATTTTGGTTTGTTGTCTTTCATCATTCTGCCATGGTCTGTTTTCTTTCTTCTTCCTGCCATGCACTGCTGCTAAGAACCTGGCTCCATCTTCTCAATAACCTCCTTGTATGTATTGAGAGGCAGCTCAGAGGTCCCCCATGCATTCATTTCTCCAGGCTGAACAAGTCCAGTTCCCTCAGCCTTTCCTCACAGGGCGTGTGGTCCAATACCCTGGCCACCTTGATGGTTCTATGCGGAACTTGCTCCAGTATATCAAAGTCTGTCTTGTAGTGGTGGAAAAAAACAGATGCAGTATTCTAGGTGCAATCTAATGAGTGCTAAGGTGGATAATCACTTCCCTTGTTCTCCGTTGTTAGCTTTCATCACTTCCTTGCATTTGGAGGAGGTTGTCTTTAAAGACCTGCTAGCTATCCTGAGCTTGTTGGCCCTTCAGAGCTGTCTCCCATGGGATCCCACCTATCAGTTCCCTGAATAATTGGAAGTTTGCTCTTCTGAAGTGTAGGGTCTGTAGTCCCTTCAGGATCTTGAATTACATTATTTCTTGGATGCTACATCCAAGGCATTGTCATTGATTATTATATCCCCAACTAATTTTTCCTTGTATATCTGAACAGCAGATCCAGCTGTCTTCCATTCCCAGTTGCCCACTCAATACCTGTATCTAAAAGTTACTCCTGAAACACTCCAGAAATCTCTCAGATTGCTTGCATCTCACTGTGTTGCTCTTCAAATAGGTGCTAGCTGAATTAAAATCCTCTCTAAGAACCAGGGCATGATCTAGAAACTTTCTTGAGTTGTTTAAAGAAGACTTTGTCTGCCTTCTTATCTGATCATGTGGTCTGTGACAAACTTCCACCATGATGTCACCTTTAGTGGCCTGTTGTCATATCATGATTTGGTGCACTAAGTGCTTAAGACCTGACTTCTGGAAGAAGTCTGTCATGCCTCTTTTAAGTCCCCTGTCTGATGTCCCTGTGCATTTCTTCGAGTATCTCATGCCCTAAATATTGGAGAAGGTACTCTCTTAAGAAATCCTCCATTTTGATCACCAGAACAGATTGGCAAAACTGAGCAGCGTACTGAGCCAAAAGAGCAGTGTGAAGGATGACTATGGGCAGTTCTGTAACTGGGACTGCTGAAAAGAGAGAACTTATCCTACTGTATACTAAAAGCAAGTTTCTGAAATAATCCTGCCCAGGATGGTGTTTATGAACTTGAGAAACAGCCTCACAAATTATCATGCCATGCCTGAGTACCAGAAGGTGGGTAACCAGGGTGTATGGTATGTTCTAAGAGTAACAATTTGAGGGTAGGGGAGGGAATGTGGCTTTCTTGCCTTTTTGTGGACCACATGGTAAAGCCTGTTCCCAACAGGCATGTGAGCATCAGAATTTTGGAACTGGTTTAAAATTCCTTTTAAAAAATGGATTAATACTTTTGGTAAAAACAGGGAAGAAAAAAACCTGTTAAATAACTGTCTTTTTTTTTTTTCTTTCCTACTTAATTACTCTCTAGATACTTTTGGCACTCATGGAGATATTTGTCAGGGTTCACTTGCCTTTTTAATAGCTTCTTCCAAATACAAGTCAAGAACAGTGATTAAGGGATTTCCTACAGTCAACACTTAATCTTGAGTCAACACTGTTCACTTTCTGTCTTTGATAGAATTGACTCCTAATTATTACTTGTGTTTATCTGCTACCTTCCAAATGGTTTTCATAAGTGGTCCTTAAATACCGTGTGACTGAGTGCAGAATGAATTTGTGATTCCTGCCTGATCTGCAGAGCTGCATCCTCATGCACTTTTCTGACAGGAACCTGGCTCTTGAAGAGTGGTCATCTTGAAGAAGGCAAAACCTGACAGCCGTCTTTTTGTTCCATCATCCTTACCTGTTGCTTGTTGTTCTTTTTTTAATGTAAAATTCTTTCAAAATGCATATTCTGAGAAATTAAGAGAACAGACATAGTATTATTTCTTTGTAATTGGAAACCCTACCTGCTTGAAGTAATTTCACACTTCAGTTCTTCACTGATATATTTACAGATGGTTTGGTAATAAATAATTAAAAGAAGAAAAAGTTAATCTTTAAATACTAGAGTTGGTTTTAATCTACTTGTTCTTAAAATAAATATATGCACTGTTATCATTACCTTGGATTCCTGTCATCGGTCAACTCTATTTCCATTGACCATATTTCCCAGAGTTCTAACCATTTTACTTCTTTTTGCTTTCACTTGTTGAAATTTTCCCTGTGAGTTCAACAGATCAATCAAATCAGTGCTGATTGTCTATGATGTCTTTCATTACAAAAATTCTGCTTGCTTAACTGTTCTTTCTGACTGTTAATATTTGTGACCTGTATATAAGTCTTCCTTTTATACTCTAACTCTATACTTCTAAGAATGATCCTCTAAAATCTTATTTACTGTAGTGTTTAAAGTTATGCTGCTTCTTCAGCCACTTTCTTCTCTGGGAGGTCATCAAACTTACATGGACACGTCTGCTTCCTGATATATAAAGCTTTTTCAGGTGTGTGTGCATATTATACAACAAATTTACATATTTTCACTAGTTAGTATTGTTGGGTGGTTGTTCATAGCAAAGAATGTCTTGAGCTATTCTCAAAGAGTTGCTGAGGTATTAGCACAGACTTTTTGTATGACCATAGGCGAACCTTCAAGTTGTCTGAGTCCAAGATCACAGTAGCTAAGTGACTGAGATTAAAAATAAAAAAAGTGTTTAGGAGTATTTTTACTTAAAGTTCCCAGGGAAATTATTGTTTTTATTTAAAAAATTTATGCCAGAAAAGGAAAAAATACTATGTTTTCAGCAAACCCTGCATATGCTTATGTCTGTCTATTTTTTCAGGCTTCCTTCATTGTGTCACTTATAGGTAACATTTTATCCTTCCACTTTGTCCCAAATTTTAATTCCCTAATATATACAGTTATAATTTTATCTTACTCTAAGATGATTCTATTGAAAAATTATTTTTTAAAAGTTGCCAAAGCCTCTTGTATAGGGTTTTGCCTATACAGCAGGAGGCTCTATTGTTTTCTTAATGATCGAGTAGTTTGTGTGTCAGTTTTGATTTGTAAATGGCATTTAGATCTTTAAGGATATGGCATTAAAAAATAAACTATAAAATGGGCCAGGTGTAATTCCTCCTTTGAGGATTAATCTGATTGAATGTTTTCATGGTTAGAGGTCATATATTTTTCTACCAGGAGAGGTCACCGTGGTAGTTTACAAAAGACAGATTTTTATTTTTATTGTAAAAGACCTTGGAAAAAGAGAGTTTCTTAGCTCCTGGGAGTAATTTCACTAACTGTGCTGTTCTAAAAACAAGAACAAAATATTATTTTTATCATACACATGATTTTTTACACCCTGTGAGTAACAGAACACAATAAATCATCAATTTGTATAATGACAGAGTGTTGTAGCTGAAGGGGAAATTTTTCACTGTTTTAATATCTTGACATAAATTAGTTTTTTAATTTAAGAATACCAAGAGTGTTCTTGACTTTGAGAAAATAGAGTGTTTTTGCTATAAAGTATATTGATTCAACTTTGTTAATTTAATTTCTACTTGTATGCCATGATGTATTTAATGTTGTGGTCATTGCAATTGGAATGAAGGAGGGATAGGAAATATTGTTTATCTTAATGCACTTTCCAATTCAGAGCACATAATCCAAATGTGAAATCACTGCAACATTTTCAGGCTAAGTGGTAATGGCAAAACTGTGTAAGAATTGATATACTGGATTGGACCAAAAGCTTAAGTTATTTTAGCGTTGTATCTCTGATAGTGGTCTGTTTTCAATGCAAAAAAGGAACACTTTCTTACAAAACTATTATATATTAAAATGGGTAAAGCGCTTCTGAGTCTTTTCTTTTGCTTTCACCAGGGGTCACTAGATTCTAGTCATATTCTCCTGATGGGTGGTTTCCTACTGTAGTATTCTTAGGCTTATGGGATAAGACTTTAAAGGGCATGTGCTGTCCTAGAAGCTTTCTGCAGCAGAGCCACAAACAAGGTGGATAGTCCTAGTGTTTCAGCGGGGATCACCTTCCCTGTTTGAGCASGGCTGGATCCTGGATTCCAGTGGTTTTTCCATATGAGCTCAGCTCCTGTGGTACCTCTTCCTTTGGGAGACAGACTTTATGCATCCGCTTTCCTCTGACGTGTTTCTTTGCTGGAAAAAGCAACAGCATATCTTCCAAATACATTAACACCTATAGTTCATAGCAGTACAGTACTAGAGGGTACACAATACCCTTAAAGACTCAGTTTTCAGGGTCCTCACTTGTTGTCTCTATTGTAGGCCCTCACTGCCCTCTCACATTGCTTGGTTGCTAGCAATCCTCATGTAGTGACTACATTTAGCGTGTAGCTTTTATTAACATTCCTCTGTTTGCAAAGCCTGTTGGAGAAAAGGCTGAGATTTAAGATTAGGAGCTCCCACATCAGCTGCTGCTTAAGCTTTTCAGGAGAGAGGCTTATGCTGTGGCTGTAGGAGTCAGGGCTTAAGGGGAGGATCTCATGAAAGAGTTCTAGGCTGCAGATGGGTCACATTGTTCTGTGTCTTTCCTGAAGTCACTGCTCAGTTTTGGCTTTATATAATGATTTCTTCTGCATCATATGCCATGAACACATCCTCCTGCTGTATATATAAGCTAGGCTTCTCAGAGTACCCAAACTACAGAGTACCAAGTGATAGTTGGCTTACTTAAGCCAGCTAAGACATGTGTATTTAACTGCTCTGTTTCTGAACTGGACCTCAGGATGGCTTTTCTTTTTTGAAAGTAGTGAGTTGGTGACACCATTTTCAAAGTGTGTGTTTTTAAAAGAGGACACATTCTTCCTGTCTACAGTGGAGAAGCTCTCCTGTTCCTTTATTTTTGTCTCTGCTTTTGTCCCTTCTTCCATTTTAGCTATGTAGTCATGTAATAAAATGCTGTGTCATCTTTAATCTGTTAGCAGAATAGAAACAAGGCTGCATGGTATATAAGCTTAATTTAGTCTTCTCTATGATTTATGGTGAAGTGTATGTATTCTAACAGGTTTGAGGGCATTTTCTCCATCCCATCAAAGCAATCACTGTTAGAAGGTAAAAATGGTGGAATTTTTATCCATTTTCTGCTTTTGTGCCAATTTATAACTCTAAATCTGTGCTTTGCCACATGGCATTAGCACTTAGGGCCTTCTCCACGTCTGTTTAATAAAGTGATATSTTGGTAGTTCACAGGTACTCCTCCTGCTGGCCTCATCAGATCATTTCTTACAGATGATAATGGATTTCTTACAGATTATGGCATGCAGAGTAGGTCCATAATATTTAGTGGCATTTTCTGATATTTGTGTAGTGTCTATTGCCTGTGTAACAGTAGGTATTAATGAGGTGTCCAATCCCTTAAAGGCACTGACAAGTAAACTGCTTCAGTAGAAAAATACAGTATTTCTTTTATACTATGGAAGAGTCAGACTATGTTAGTGTAGAATACATCTGAATAAAAATAACCACATGACTCAAAAACTTTTGCTCTATTCTTTTATTCCTTGTAAATCTGTGAGAGACAAAACAAGAGGGAGAATCCCTGTTTCTTTCTGAGCTTCTTGTTGGTCTGTGGGAAGATGAAAAAACAGATCAGGAATATTATGTTATTACAATATAAAACATTATTAAAATAGATATGGAATATTGTTTCTGTCCTGGTTTCAGCTGGGATAGAGTTAATTTTCTTCCTAGTAGCTGGTATACTGCTGTGTTTGGATTTAGTATGAGAATAATTTTGATAACACACTGATGTTTTAGTTGTTGCTAAGTAGTGCTTACACTAAGTCAAGGACTTTTCAGCTTCTCATGCTCTACTGACTGAGAAGGCTGGAGATGCACAAGAAGCTGGGAGGGAGCACAGCCAGGACAGCTGACCCAAACTGGCCAAAGGGATATTCCATACCATATGATGTCATGCTCAGTGTATCAACTAGGGGAAAGCTGGCCGGGGGCCGCTGCTCGGGAACTGGCTGGGCATCGGTCAGCGGGTGGTGAGCAATTGCATTGTGCATCACTTATTTTGTATATTCCTTTATCATTATTATTGTTATTACTATTATTATTATTTTCCCTTCCTTTTCTGTCCTATTGAACTGTCTTTATCTCAACCCATGAATCTTACATTTTTTTTTCCCGATTCTCTCTGCCATCACACTGAGGGGGGGAGTGAGCAAACGGCTGTGTGGTGTTTAGCTGCCTGCCAGGTTAAACCACGACAGTTTCATACATTAAACATATAAGGAAAAAATCTGAGTCCACAAGTCTTTCAACACATTCCATAAGCTTAGGTTGTCTGCTAAGTGATCTTGCTGAGTTGCTATAGTCTTTCTGGAATCAAATGTAACTATCAAGCTTCTCGATGTGAATTATAATACAAATATTCTTGTGGGTTATATTACCTTGTGGCTTGCCCTAACACAATACAGAACATGTTGTGTTGGATGATTGCTGTGTGCTTTTCAACTATCTAAAATAGAAATCATTGTGCAGTAAGTATGGCTGAGACGAATTAACAAAGGGCCAGCTCAATGCCCTTAGTCAAATTTTACACACTTCTTACTCTAGCTCTATAGAGTCTTCTGTGCAAAGTGGTTTCAGAATGTGGCCCAAGAGACTAGAGAAACATTTCTTACTTGGGAGTGAGAGGAAGGTGGAGAGGTACATGCAGGATTTTTCCCATTCCTCTCCTCGAAATTTTGAGACCCTCCCAAATCAAAAGGTTAAGAAACATGGATATGATTATTTACAATTCCAAAGTGGATATTCACATTGGATAGATTCCACTCCAGGAGCAAAGCTAAACCCTTCTCCTCCTACCAGGGGTGGTCCCTTCAGGTCAGGCTTCAATACATGCCATTGGGGAACTGGAAGGCTCCTGTGGGGTACTGGTGGATCTATAGAGAAATGAAGAACTTCAGGCACTAACTTCTTGAATCTTCTTGATTCACTATTTGATTGTGCTTGCCTTAACGGTATCTTTCTGAATTAAGCAATTCTATAAAAAACTCCTATGCAAAAATAATTGACACTGTAGTTAATTTTCTTTGTAGAAAAATTGTTGCCTGCCTAAATAGAATCAAAAAGTAAATCTTCCTCTCCAACTCACCTAACTCACTTGAATGGTAGTTGTCACAGGTAATGTGACTAGAGCACAATGTGCTTCCCTCATGAGCCTACAGCTTCATTCTGTACAGGAAATAGCAAATGTCGGTAAACTGAAAGATAAAGATACTCCTGGTATGAAGTCAGCAAATTCAGCATATTTATCAGGCGTKCATGGAAACATTTTTTTAAGAAATATTAAACAAATCCATTTGTATCCAAACAACAGACTTTTAAACATTAGGTGCATTGGTTTCATCTAAGAGGTGTAAGTCTGAATAAGCTAATGATACTATAGGACACTTAGCAGCGTTTGGCATCTTTTCTTCCATATATTGGATATTATATTTTCACATATGGTGTCTGTCATCTTTATAAGAGTAAGCATGATGGTAGGAAATAAGTATTTTCAGTATCAGTAGGTTTTCATAGCATTTGAGTAACTATTAAGCTAAACAGGTCACTAAATTGACATTTTCAACTCTAAGGACTGGAAAACCTTGAAGACAGGTTATCAGATTAAATTTTGGACATAAGTACACGTGTGCAAACATTTGGACTATTAAACCTTTATGCCTGTTTCTGAGGCTTCATTGTTTTGAGCTGCCATTCCTTGATTGAATCTTCGTGAGCACACACTATTCATTTAGCCATCCCACTTCCTCCTTTTACCCGAGCACCTAAATATTCCAATAAAAAAAGTGAAGAGAGCCTTGTGTGTGCTCTCCACCTAAAACACAGCTGCAGCTGAGAAAATACCCGTCTTTTTCATGTGTGCACTTTAATCACTCCAGCCGAACTCCTTCCCTTCTCCTGCTTCCCCGGTGCAGTTATCCATAACCGTACTGGAACATATTGTAAATTCCAGGCTATATATTTCATTTACACACGCTCCTGTATAAAATGTTGATTTTCTGTGTTAATGTGAGCATTTTTTTATTCGGTCATCAGTTACATTCTTGGGTAAAAGTTGATGGCTTTTCCACAAGAGTTTCTTATTTGACTGATTGAATTAGATACGGATGGAAGTTATTTGCATACATATTTCCCTTTAAGCTTTTTTTTTTCATATTTTTAATAAAATTAATAAAATGGAGCTGTACTAAGAACAGCATAAACATGATTATGTATTATTTTATGATTTATTTTGTGGGGGAAAAAGAAAGACTTACGCAGTGGCTAGACTTAAGAAAAATAAAAAAAAAAGAAAGATTAAATGAGTTTAAGGGCTTCCACCTGACTGGGCAAAGAATATTATGGGTGTGTGTTTTGTTTTGTTTTTTTCCCCAGACAACAGGGACAAGCACAGAATAATGGAACACTGCTAGTAACTTAGCAGAGATATTAGATAGCACAAGCCCAGTTTAAAATCTGTAATTATATTACATGTCAGTTCTTTACAGTGGATAGGCAGTTACTGCATGTTAAATGCTTTCCCTAGTATTACTGTGGCAATTTGTATTGCCAAGAGTATCCTTTACCACTAACAAAACAGGAAGAGACTAACATGTGAGTGTGAAGAATCTGGTCCGTACTGTTGTTTCCTTACTCTGTGCTCCGCTTCCTGGAAGATAATTCGAGTTGCAGCACTGCCTAAAGACCTCTTCCACTGGTACATTTGTCAATACAGTGTGCTTCTGGCTGTGCCTCTGGAGCAGGTTCAGTGCCCCAGACAAAGGGTGATGCTCTGTGTTTTTCCACGCCTGTCTCATGATCCTTCAATGGGTCATGGCAAATGTCCTGACAGTTTATGGCAGCTGTTCTGTTCAAAGGATATGCAGCTTTGCTTTCCCTTTCTTTCCTCATAGAAGGGTTCAGAGAAGGGTTGCTGAGAAAAACGGAAGGCTGACACTCAAAGCTGATTGCTAGATAGAGTAACCAAGGGTATTTATTAGCTCTATTTTGATCAAGCCTGATGTGGCTCTTATTTTTTTGAGGTAATGGTTTTTTCCTTCTTGTTATTTTTGGTTTTGATTTCATTAGAGGAGTTCATCCCTGGCTTTCTGTTGATGCCAAATGGCTTTCCAGGTTTATGAAATCTGCTGAGAATCCTCCATCATGTATTTCTTCCTTCAGCACTTGCAGAAGGGAAAAAATACTGCTGGGAGCCTAAATAAAAAAGTTTTGCGGGATCCTTGCGAGTATAATCGCATTTTAAAAGCAAGGGTTCTGGAAAATTTCAGAAAGCTGGAGAAAGATCTCAAACTGACATACAGATGGATGTCAATCATTAGGAGCATATTTGGCATACTATTTAATTTGCAGATTTTTTTTGCAGATTTTTTCTGGTTCATGTTTTGTCCACAACAACTCCTTRCCATCTTTTGTTGCCTTTTTGGTGAGAACAAGTATTTTTTCTGACTTTCCAGAAAATTGCTGTTTTTTTTTTTTCTTTACCAGAAGGTAAATGGGAGGCAATAAATTTAATGTTCTGAAAAGTGTTTATGTGTATAGGAGGAAAAGGAGGCAGGTTAGGGCTTTTTTAAAGGTGAATTTAGTGAGGTGAAGCTTGATCAGCCTTGACAGCCCTGGAAATGGATGTCTTCTATCTTTCATTAGAAGTATACACAACAACACTGTAAATTTCATAATCTTCCTTCTTTTTTGTTTTTTTTTTTTTTTGAGGGACCACCTATAAAGCTGTGACATTTGTCCAGTTTCCATGCTCTTTTGGTCTTTGACCTGTCTGAGGTTGCCAATAAATGTGTTAACTGCTGCAGTTTTGGTAATGTGGACACCTGTCCAGGACAAAATGAACTGACATCAGTAATTAATTTCAAATTTATTAAAGATAGTAGGTTCCTCCTTCTTCCTCCTTCCTGTCAACAATTTATTTTTCCTTTCCATAGACTGTGCAATCTTATTGACTTCAGCAGTGTTTCCCAGACGTAACCAAGATGGGTTCTTGTTGGTAGCTGAAATAAAATCATAGGTTCTGGAATTTGCCTTGAGAATAAAATACCCTCAGGCCAGATATAGTTTTAATTTCAGCTTTTAAAAGTACCCTGAGAGGATCATCAAGGATAACCTAAGTCTAAGAAGTTTTTGCTTCCTCAGCACCTATCTGCTTGTCTCCTTTCTACACATTTTTTTACCTAACTGACCCAGTGATTCTAATATGCAGTTTCTGTAGAAATGATTCTTCCACTGCCATCAGCATTGTCTGATAGGACTGACATTGAATAAACTGCCACTGAGTGGCAGAAGCATGCTTTTGATGCAGTTGGATGGCACGTTTGTTTTCATTTGAATTGCTATGGATATCTTCCCTTGTCAAAGGGTAAGTTACCAGCCTTGTCAACAAAATCACATAAGCTATGCTTTCTAATTGTGTTTCTTCCTCTAAGACTGTGAACACATGGATTTCTGAGGTGGAGCTCAGTGGAGCTCAGCCATTTTAGTCGGCAGATAAGGACGTGGAACTGTTTGCTTCAGAAATGCTCTTTCAGCTTTGGTACTAGCTTTCTGCCAATGACAGAAAGAAGTGCTCATGACTTCAGTCTACTGCAAAGCTTCAGTGCTATTCCTCCAGCAGGTCTATTAGGTCCATATAGGCAGTGTTCTGCTTCCTTTGGTGGAAATAAGAGATCCTTAATAAGAGACCTGAAAACAAATGCTACTGAGTGATGATACCAGGAACCTTCTAAAAATGTAGACAACTTAACAAGTGAGAGAACATTTTGCAAGATTCCTGAAATGCAACAATTGTTTTCCTTTGAAGATTATTCTTGAATTGTGCTTTGACTATTATGCTTGAATAAATGTTTGCATTTAGATTTCAGACAGAGCACAAACTTAGAAGTATTATTTGTAGAAGCTCTAGATAATACATTAATTTAAAAAATCAAACTTGTAGAGCTAATTTGCTGTGTATTTTCTTGTGCTTCTGCCTTGAAACTGTGCTGTAAACTTTCTTAGCTTTCTACTAGTCCTTGGTTTTAGTCAGGCTGAAAGTGCCATGAAAACAGAGGAAGATTGTGCATATTTTCTTGGTTCTCATTCCAGGCAAAACAAGGAAGTAGAAGTGAATACAGAAATGTTAATCTAACTTTGTTAAAAATCAAAATTGACGTGAAGTTTTGCATATTAGTGTAGAGTTTTTCTTATCTGTTTTTCAGCTTTAAAATGCTTTGGTCTCTTTTCAACCATTCAGAATGTCAGTTTTAAAAGACATGTTGGTATTGTTATTCAGTGAAAATCGTGATTTAAGTGTGTTCACTCTTTGGGTGTTTTAGAATTCCCCAGGTGTAGATTGCAAGCATGTTTAAGTTAAAATACAAATATTTTCCAAAGCTGTAATTTATGTAGTAGGTGTTTGGTGACTCTGAGTTACTGGATACAGTTTGGGTTGGAACAAAGCCTAGAAGCTGTATTTTGGTTATGCTAGCATATTGCAATGGCGGAGGAAAACAAGGAAGGAAGGAACAAAGATCTCAACAAATCTGTCCATGTCGTGATCTTTACTAATCTGCTTTCTTTAGAACTATCTCAAAGTATACTGATCCTTGGTTATGCACGAGTGCTTTACAATATAGTGCTATAGAGGGAAGCTATATTAAAATATAGATCATTCATTTATTTTATACGCTGTATAGATACTGCTCGCCTCAGTCGCTGAAGCGAGCAGCTCTGGTACCRGCACGATCTGCAGTGGAGTGCTCTAGCGCGGTGCATGGCGGGGGTCCCGAAATGGGGGAACCTCAGGGGGGAGCCGAGAGAGCTGCCAGGAGCCCACAGCTCGCACCACAGCGGCTGACAAGACCTTGGCGGGGCCGAGCCCCCCCCACCCCAAAAAGAAACCCCTAGGGAGCGCTAGCGACCAGGGCAGGCAAACAGGGCGTGGTGCGGCAGTTTGCGCGCAGGAAGGGCACTGTAGCTCTGCCGGCTCAACCGGGGAGCAATGGTATCCGCCTGGCAGAAGGCCGTGTCCTCTCTAAACTCTGCACCCATCACGCCTGACGCAGCTTCCCAGGCAGAGCTCCRATGGGAACGTGCTGCCAGCCAGGTGTCAGGCTGCAGGGTGTGCCCAATATGCAGACCAGACCCACTTCTTAGGGAAGTCTGCTGCCTCCCTGGGGCACGGGTTAGAGATGTGAAGAGAAAACTTCCTACCCTGGTACGATCCTCAGATTGTTATCCATTGTTGATTTTTCATGTAGGCAGCAATGAAGTTGCAATAGGAAGTCCAAGGGCAATCAAGAGAGACTTCAGGGCCTTGGGATGACTGGTTAAGGGATCAGGAGCACAAGTAGTGTTCTCCTCTATCCTTCTAGTTGCAGGGAATGATGAGGGAAGAAACAGGAAGAGCCAGCAGATCAATACCTGGCTTTGAGCCTGGTGTCACCGGCAGAATTTGGGGTTTTTTGATCATGGGTCTGTCTACACGACACCACGCCTGCTGGCGACAGATGGGGTACACCTGTCTCAAATGGGGAAGAGGATCTTTGCACAGGAGTTAGCAGGACTCATCGAAACAGGTTTAAACTAGATTTGAAGGGGGAAAGGGATAAAAACAGACTTGCTAGAGATAAGCCTGGGGGTGGCACGCCAATGTTTGAGGGACAGTGTGCTAGCGAGGTCCTTCAGTCTGCTCCACAATGTGCTGAGTACACTGGAGCACATTTGAAATGTCTCTGTACTAATGCGCACAGCATGAGGAATAAACAAGAGGAGCTAGAAGCTTTAGCCCAGTCCCAGAGCTACGACTTCATTGGCATAAGCGAAACCTGGTGGGATGAGTCCTATGACTGGGGTGCATGATGGACGGTTATAGGATCTTCAGGAGGGATAGGCGGGCAGGTGAGGTGGGGGAGTGGCACTGTATGTAGGGGAAGGGTCGGATTGTATGGCGCCTACAGTTGGCAATGACAACATCCTTACATCTTGGTAAGGATGAAGGGGAACGCAAGTAAAGCGGATGTTGTTGTGAGAGTCTACTGTCGACCACCCAGACAGGATGATGACACCAATGAATTATTCTACAAGGAATTAGGGGTTATCTCTAGATCAGCTGCCCTTGTCCTTATGGGTGATTTTAACTTCCCAGACATCAACTGGGAATATCATACAGCAGACACAAACAGGTCCAGGAAATTTCTGAAGCATGTTGAAGATAACTTCTTGGTGCAGGTAGCCAACTAGGAAAGGTGCCCTCCTAGATTCGTTGTTTGTAAACAAAGAGGGACTTGTGGGCAAAGTGGTGATTGGCTGTCTTGGTCACAGTGACCATGAAGTAGTTGAGTTTCAAAAGTTGGTGATAGGAGAAAAACTGCCAGCAAAACTTTGATCCTGGATATGGGGAGAGCAGACTTCAGGCTGCTGAAGGAGCTAGTTAGTAAGGCCCCCTGAAAATCTGCTTTTGAAGGTATTGGGGTCCATGAATGCTGGTCACTTTTTAAGAGCCATCTCTTAAGAGCACAGGAGCAGGCAATTCCAAAGTGTCAGAAGTCAAGCAAGCGGGGCAGAAGTCCAGCTTGGCTGAGCAGGGATCTTCTTCTAGAACTTAGACGGAAAAGGAAAGTGTACGGACATTGGAAGCAAGGACAGGTGACACGGGAGGACTACAGAGATGCCGTTCACCACGGTAGGGAGAAAACTCATGTGGCCAAACCTCGATCAGAGTTCAAGCTGGCCAGCACTGTGAAGGACAACAAAAAGGGCTTTTTTAAATATGTTAATAGCAAAAGGAGAATCAGAGATAGCATTGGGCCATTGCTTGACAAGGTCGGTCACCTCACAAACAGAGACGTAGACAAAGCTGAGACATTTAATGCCTTCTTTGCCTCTGTCTTCAACACCAATGATGGGCCCTGGGAACCCCAGAGCCCTTGTGTTGGAAGACCATGACTGGGGGAATGATAAACTCCCAGCCAACCCTGAACTTGTTCGAGTCTTGCTGCTACAGCTGGATGCACATAAATCTATGGGGCCCAATGGGATTCATCCCAGGGTACTGAAAGAGCTGGCCAATGTCATCACGGGACCTCTCTCCATTATTTTTCAATGGTCTTGGGAGTCTGGAGAGGTTCCAGTTGACTGGAAGCTGGCAAATGTTGTTCCACTTTTCAAGAAGGGTAAGAAGGAAGACCCTGGTAATTGCAGGCCTGTCAGTCTCACTTCAGTGCCTGGTAAAATTATGGAGAAGGTTATTCTGGGAGTTACTGAAAAACACTTGAGAGACAACGCAGTCATTGGTCATAGCCAGCACAGGTTCACAAGGGGAAAGTCCTGCTTAACCAACTTAATTTCCTTTTATGACAAGGTCACCCATRGTTGACCAAGGGAAGTCAGTAGATGTGGTGGTTTTGGATTTTAGCAAAGCTTTTGATACTGTCTCTCACAGTATCCTTCTGGATAAACTGTCCAGCACACAGCTAGACAAGTCCGTAGTATGTCAGGTGAGCAATTGGCTGATGGATCAGGCTCAAAGGGTTATAGTAAATGGGGTTGCATCAGGCTAGCGGCCAGTTACCAGTGGGGTTCCCCAGGGCTCAATTTTAGGGCCAGTGTTCTTTAATGTTTTTATAAATGATCTGGATGCAGGAATTGAATCTACATTAAGTAAGTTTTCCAACGATGCTAAACTAGGAGGAGCTGTGGACTCCCTCAAGGGTAGAGAGGCCTTAGATCTGGATAGACTAGAGAGCTGGGCAATCACCAACCATATGAAATTTAACAAGAGCAAGTGCTGGATTCTCCACCTGGGATGGGGTAATCCTGGTTATACATACAAACCAGGGGATGAGAGGCTGGAGAGCAGCCCCACAGAAAGAGATCTGGGGATTTCAGTTGATGGCAAGTTGAATATGAATCAACAGTGTGCCCTGGCAGCCAAAAGAGCCAACTGTGTCCTGGGGTGCATCAAGCACAGCATAGCTAGCCGGTCGAGGGAGGCGATTGTCCCACTCTACACTGCACTAGTGCGGCCCCACCTTGAGCAGTTTAGGACGCCTCAATATAAGAAGGACATCATACTATTAGACTGTGTCTAGAGGAGGGTGACCAAGATGGTGAAAGGCCTCTACGGCAAGACTTACAAGGAATGGCTGAGGTCATTTGGTTTGTTCAGCTTGGAGAAGAGAAGGCTGAAGGGTGACCTCGTCGCAGTCTTACAACTTCATCAAGAGGAGCAGTGGAGGGGGAGGTGCTGATCTCCTCTCTCTGGTGACCAGTGATAGGACACGAGGAAATGGAATGAAGCTGCATCAAGGGAAGTTCAGATTGGACATTAGGAAAAGGTTCTTCACTGAGAGGGTGGTCGGTCACTGGAATGGGCTCCCCAGGGAGCACCAAGCCTGACAGAGTTCAAGGAGCGTCTGGGCGATAGTCTTAGTCATATGGTTTAGTTTTAGGTAGTCCTGCAAGGAGCAGGGAGTTGGACTTGATGATCTTTATGGGTCCCTTCCAACTTGACATATTCTATGATTCTATGATTCTATTTTGAATATACAAAAGTTGACATTACGCTTTCTGGTTTTATGTTTATAAATTCTGTTTCATGATCTAGAAACGTTTCATATACTTGTTAGTTTTAGGAATGATATGCTTGTAGCCTCCCTCCGTTCCTTATTTTTAAAAATTTTAAGTTTTGGAAAGAAACAAAAGAAGAAGAATATTGTGTTTTCCCCTATGATATACTGATGGAATGGAGCTTAAACCATCCTTTTATTCATGCAAATCACATTCAGGAACAAATTATATCTCCCTTTTATGTACTGGCTGGCATATGCATATAAAAAGTGAACAGATTAGGCACAATCCTTTTTATTGTATCTTTCATCTCAACGAGCTTATTTGTATTAGTCATAGGAAAAAATTAGATGTGCAAACTGTAGTCTGTCTTTTAATGAAAAAAACTGATATTTTGTCCTTTTAATTCTGATAGGAAATAGTTCTGGTTGTGTTTTTTGGTGCTGAATATGTGGTCCGATTGTGGTCTGCAGGCTGCAGGAGTAAGTATGTTGGCTTCAAGGGAAGAATACGGTTTGCCAGAAAGCCAATATCAATTATCGGTAAGATTTAAACTCTTTTTTTTTCTTAAATTTGCTATTATCATCCGTTTTAAAGTAAAGATGTCAACTACTGCAGAGACCATATTGCAGTTCTGAGCTATGTCCATCACTCAAGCATTTACCTGCTTTGTGAACCTATGCAATTATTTCTTCTTTTGGATTGCTAGAACTAACTGAACATTTAAAGTATGGCTGTGAGACACAGGCAGATATCAGCTTAAGAAAGGCAAAATTGTAAAGTGAAGAAATCTTTACTAAATCTACTTGTGTAATTGGAGAAAATTGATGAGATTTTGAACAAAAAATCCTTCCTTAGGTCTGCTGTAGAAAGCAAACACAAAGGTGAGTATAAATTGGGAAAAACATGGAAATGCGCAAAACGTAACTCAGGAAAAATTCCCCTGGGTAGTACTAAAGTTAAGCAGTTTTAGATGGTTTGAGGGACTATTGTGGGTAGCATCTCTGGAGTAGGAGAGAGTTTAGGGGGAGAGGTGACTAATAGAACCTGTGGAACAATGAGGGATTAATAAAAGGTGATGTTTGAACAAAATTGTAGTAGACCATAAAATTAGTGTTTCTGTTTTAAGCCTGTGATTTTATATAGACTCCAGTAGAGCTGCGAATTTTACCTTACTCAAACATCAAGTCATTGAGTTTTAAATAGAGCAAAGTGGGAGAGGTGAAAAGGGGAGAGAATTAGCTGATGTTTCCTTAACCATCTGTGACTTTATGAAACTTGGTGCAAAAACTCAGGAAACAACATATTCTATTATACATCTAGATGTGGGTAGTGAATAATGTGACGAGATACTGTACTCAGTTTTGGGTTATTGAGAAAGAAGTGTTTCATTACATACAAACAAATTCTTCAGCTGCTTCTAGAGCTGATCTAGTTTCATGATCTAACCATGAAGCCTATAGGTAACTTTTTTTCTCCYAATCATGTTCTTGACTTCTCTTTCAATTAAGAAAAGCTTCTTAGGTAGGTATATTAGAGTACACAGGTGCAGGAGAAAATGTGGCAGTCCCATTAAACTGTGATTTCAACTTGATAGTGGTTCTGTATACTGGTATCGTGCATTTACCACAGTAAACAAATGTTTCTATAGGCTTTGGAGGAGATACAATTTTTTTTTGTTAAGAAAAGCTAAGAATGACTACAGCTGGTTGTGCATTCAAAGGTATCAGTACTGTTTTTACATTTAAAATTCCCCTAAGAATACAATACATTTAAAGTCAAGATTTGTTTTTACGTATCAAATGCAGATGGAACTGTGTCTACGCTAATCCAAATAGCTAAACTTGGGAAATACATTTGCTGTGAATGATAGAATCATACTGACTCATCCTATCATTTTCAAATCAACAAGAATAAAATACAAACACTAGAAAAAGAAATTAAAGGATTAGAACAGAATGTAAAAAATAAGGTATTCATTTTACTTTTTCATTAATACAAAAGTCTTTATTTTAAAATCAGAAAATATCATTGAAATGTCTTTGATATCAGAGAGATTTCTTTCATGGGTTTTTGTCCACACTACAATTTGGATTAATTCTTAGAAAGTTCAACTTGGGTAGCAATTTTGAACTTCTTTAATTTCTCCCATTCTCTTTCCTTTTTTCCCCTCTCTAATTGTAAATAAAAATTATTTTGGTGCTTATTACCAGAAAGTAATAAGCATAATAGTCAAGCCTAATTATTACTTTCTTTTATAAACTTGTTTAATATTATTGCATTCCATGCTGCATAAAATAGTATGTTAACATGCAACTTCTATAACTGGGGAAGGAAAATATTAAGATAGGACACACTATTTCTTGAATGGTCTTTTAAAATTTTATCTAAAATGGAAAATGATGCAACTTCTCTACCTTGTAAATAAATTTTTTTTATTTCTTAGTTAGATTTTCTAAAGTTAGCCTAATTTTTCTCCTCTTTGCAGACAGATTATAGGTGATTACGTGTAAGTGAGAAAAGACAATTCTATAATTAAAGAACCTGTCAGGAGACATAGGTTGAATTCATTCCCAGCATACCAAGAATCCCTAGAAAAATCACTTTGTCTCTCCATGCTTCTTCATTCCCTAGTTCACAGAATGACCATGTTTAAAGAGTGTGCGGTGCTCATGTACTATGGCAGCAGCAGTAATAGTGATACCTTTCCTAGATATTGATTTAACACTTCCGTTACTTACTGTTTCAGTAGGGTTAGGTTAGGAGCTAAATGCTTCTGAAAATCCCAGCCTAATTAGGATTTTATGAAAGGCAGGCACCAAGCACAGGCAAAATCAAGAGAATGTCCTTTCACAACCTCTTTTATCCTTTTGTTGTTGTTGCAGAAAATGTCACAAAGAACCAATTTATGAATTAACTTTTGTTTCTCCTGGTTTTGTCAGCATGCAGTTTGAAAGATATAAGGGGGACATAAGTTACTGGTGTAAACACCTGAGTCCACCTATGTGTGTCCATCTTATATTGTCCTTAAGTAAAGGACAACAGAACTTTATTTATGAGCACCTTTAATTGGTTATGTATACAGCACTGAAAAAGCATCAGCACCTGGTATGTAAAGCTACAGTTACCTTGTATAAACCTAATTTATGAAGTGCCGATAGAACACAAAAGTTCAGCAAAAAAGAATGTGATGTAAATCAAATTCAAATATGTGCGTATAATCTGTTTAATTTAAGTCCTTATGGACGCCATATTATCTCCAGACTACTAAGAACACACCTGCAAGCTGAGGGCTATTTACATTCTGTAAAATACTATGGCAACTAAAAATGAAAATACAAATGCAAACATTTTTACTGTTTTAAATTTTAAAAGAATTAATTGCTTTTAATCAAAAAGCTGAGAATTGCCTACTAGAAAGTAAACTTGTGAGAACATTAGAAACAAGTCAGCAATTTGCTCAAAAAAGCAGTACTCAGGTAAGCTGTATTATAGGTGTTGCTATGTGCTGTGCTGAAGTTTATGGATAACTAAGTAATATTTCACTGGCAAGCTGAGTTTTTAGATAAAAATGGCAGCTGTTTGGAATTTCTCAAGGATTTAGAACATAAGAGTAAGCCACAGGGACAGCGGACTAGCAGTGGACAAGGTTTTCAAAGCTGTGTACTACACATGCTAAATTGCAGGGAATGTGCTTTATGTAGGTCTGTCATCTACGTATGTAGTGCACGTATTATACAGAAGATGCTATGTCATTTTTGTCTCTCTACACCTCATGTGTATGTACAGACATGTTTGCAAAGATGTAAGTAGGTAGAATGTTTGAGAAGAATATCCACATATCGCTGTTTGTAAATTACTGGAATTCAATTTTTAAAATTACCAAGGCTTCCTGACACTTTCTTTTTTAAAAATTAACATAAATACCAGTGTAATGCTAATCTAAATATTAATGCTTGTTAGAGCTGAAAAAGTTATTTAAACAAATGTTGGCTCTTTATCCTGATATTTTCTATGCCAAGTGTCTGCTTGAGTCTTGTGGAGACATTTCATGCAAAATGTTTAGCTGTTCCTGAAAAAGGCAATTCTGGCGATTTCTTATGGAGAAGCACTAACACTTCTACACTTTGAAGCAGACACTTGAAACTTAATGAGAAAATACTTGTTTGATTGTCACTGAAAATCAACTCCAAGCTGACTGACTAACAAGCCTCTGAAAAATTGGTAGTTTGTTTATGCTTAAAACGCCCTGCTAGAGAATGCTCTTATATTCTTCAAAGATTCAGTCTGCAGTGAGCCTGCACAATTCATATTTCAGGTTTCTCTGAGCAGCAGTGCTGGGGCTGGAAGTAGAAAATCTGTTGATTTTGTTTTTATAGGGCTCTTCCTGAAACTGCCCAGGGCACATGGAAAGGGAAAATACCAGACTTGAATGCTGAGGTGAAGTGGTGGGGTAAGGAGGAATGGACTGGGACATACAGGCTCAGTGAAATGACAGGAGGATGGATGGTGATGTAAGGGTCTGGGAGAAGGACGTATAAAGAGACTGACAAGCAAGCAGGAGGTTGAAGGAAAAAAAAAAAAGTAGGGGCTGAAAATATGTGGGATTGAAAGGTGGCAGTGTAAGGGCAGAAGGATATGCTGAAGACCTAGAGGGTAAAATAGGACTGTTTGAACCAGTAAACTGCAATTAGTATGAGAAGCCTAAAGATTGGAAACTGGCATGAAAACTAGGAACAGAGAAGAAGCAGAGATAGAAGAACAGGTTTGGGGGGGTGGAAATGAAATATCTCTACCATGTAGAACACACTTTCAGGAAAGTGGAAAGTAGAAATGAAAAATCTATGTTACTGTCACTACCTGATTGAAACTCATTTCCTAACTGTCAGTCTTTTCCTCCTTCAGTGCTGGTCATCGGATGGATATGTGTATGTCTGATAATTTAGTAAGGACATCAGGTGCATCATTTGCTTAAGGACAAAGATCTGTATTGTGATGTGCTGGGAAGAAAACCCTCCCTAAATTCTGAGTGTTTACAAATATATGTTCACACACATACATGATAAAGGAACAGCATAAAAAATTTGGAAGGTCAGGTACTCAAAAGTTAAGATTATCCCAAAATGGAAGCTCTTTCTGTTGCCTTAACTTATCCCTCCCTATATTTATTTTCATTTTCATAAATGTACAATTATTGTAGTGCAGTCTTTAAACTGATTGAGTGCTATCCCTTGGGGAGGAATCCTGCTTTTACAGCAAAAATCAGACTGATACTGGAAATTAATCCAAGTCAGAGAGTGAAGGATACTGTTGATTATAGAACTGCTGCAATATTTGTTGCAGCAACTACATGGCTGTGAATGAGGCAGGAGAATGTTTAAAGGAGAGGAAAAAAGTTACCCTTGTTGATGGCAACTGTTGTTGCCTCTGAAGTTGGATTCTATCCTGCATCTTGCCTAGGCATCACAAGGAAACTCTGTGGCAGTCATTTAAATCGGTTTTCACAAKTGTGCCTCATTTTCTGGATGTCCAAATGAAGACTTTGAAGTCAGGTTACAGAGGTTCTGAGCCCTCACAGCTGCAAGTGAAGTCAGCAGGCACTGTTTTTTTTGAAGTGCTATATAATGTTAAGTGCTCTGAAGAATAAAGTACTGCCTGTTTAAAACTGGCAAGGAACATTTACCAAAACTTTTCCTCATTCTGTCTACATTTGCTGCCCGTTTATAATACTATCCTTTATTTTCTGGTTAGAATTTGAAAGTGAAACATTTAGATGGCCTAAAGAGGATTACCACAGAAATGCCCATGAGGAAATTAGAAAAATGTCTTCTCAGAATAATGTTAGAGTAGGGTTCAATAATTAAAAGCAATAGACCTGTTCACTGAACTAGGATAAGAGGAAATAGGGGATGCTGGCACTGTGAACACAATCCATCATTTGCATTGTATAATGCTGGAACTGTGTAAACTGTGGAGTTGTGGAAAAAAAATGGAACTCTGGAAACAATTATTTTTTCATACAATTAAAGACTGTATCACAAAGGAAACCAACAACTCTGATTCTTTTTAGGCAACCTTTGTTCTGACAGTTCCCTAAACTTTGAAAGCTTGGCTTTATAGCTTTGATACAATTTTTAAACTAAGTGTATGTGTGTGTATATGCGTATGATACTTGACTTTATGCATTTCATTATTGATCGAAGCAAACCCTTACTTTCCCTCTTAAATCAAGAGCCTTGAGCCAAAATGTGGATTCATTTCTAGGGTGTACATATGCCTTTGCCTTTTGTTGTTTTTGTGGCAAGCTGCCTGATCTGTCAGGATCTTTAAAATTTCCATTATTAAATTCATCATGAAGAAACTGTAGTCATTGTTTTTTTGATACGAAACTATTACATTAACTTACTGCCCACCAAATTTCAGCTAACTTAATTTCTTTTTTTAGAGTGCTTTCCTCAGTTTGTATTTGCTGTGTGTTTCAGTGTTGAGAGCTAACATTTAATACATTCTTTCTTTTTTTTTTAACAGATCTAATTGTGGTAGTAGCCTCAATTGTTGTTCTGAGCATAGGATCTAATGGACAGGTGTTCGCCACCTCTGCAATAAGGTATGTTCTTCTAGTGACTGTAGCTCTTCACAACCGCAGAGCTATACTGGATGTATATCTGATTTCCCAATTTCCAAATTAGATGTATATGTAATTTTCCTAATATAGGAAAAGTTATTATATTGAAACACTGGACAGTGGAAGACTGTGTGTTATTGTGCTTGGCCACTGGTTGGGAAACAAGAGTGCAGAAACAAGGCGTATGAAGAATAGTGGGAATGCTGAAGCCAAGAGGAAAAAACTAAAGAAACATTATGTCCTATATAAAACATCAAACAGCTCTCTTTCTGAGACAAGAGAGTATTACAGAACATCGGTTTATTTAAGAAGTAATCCAGACAGCAGTTAACTCAGTACTTTTTGAGTACGAGTAATTACTTTGTTTAAAGAGTAATTATGCTTTGGTGGATTTGTTTGGCACAAGTAACTCATACCATACATGAACCAGAAACATTTGATGTCTACAGTGTTTGTTCAGCTTGCATCAAGTACTGCAAGCTTGTTTTGAGAAGTAAAGTGGGTAAATAGAAGAAAGGAATGATAAGCAGAGTAGGTGTACTTCCCACTCCTTCTAACTTAACTTGCAATATGGGCTGCATGTTCTGTTACAAGCCTCTGGTTTCCAATGCAGTCTAATCACTGGGAAGTGAGAATGTACAGTACTGTCTAAACTGTCTATCTGTGTAGAGAAACACTGGAGGGAACTACATGTATAAAGTATTTTTAAGGTAACTATTACCATAGAACATTAATCCTTACATGATGATAAAGACTCACACAGGCAGCATGAATGTGATTTATCAGCTCATATAGGAGAAGAGGAGGGTGAGTGTGAAAATTCCAAAGATTTTGTTTAATTTAACTAGAAGTGTAGGAAGGACTTTAATGAAAAGGCCCGCTGTGTGTTTATATGTGAACCCAGGAGGCTTTGGGCTCAGCGCAGCCTTTCCCGGTGTTAAATTATACAGTCACTGTCCTACAACTCAGAATGCTTTCTGCCAGAGAAGCTTAACCCACGTCTCTGCAGTGTTGTTAATTGCCCCACTGAAAAACCATCTGGGTCAGGCAACTCTTAGTCCCATCAGGTTTCCTCAGAACTGGGATGTGAGTGGCTGTTTTCGAATTAAGAAGGAATAAATCTCATATCCTTGCCTTTGCTTTTGTTGCTTTTAAGGTATACTGTTATGGTCCTCTTTGGACCTCCCTTAAATCCCATCAATCCCAGAAGGCATGGGTGCATGCATGTTAGGTTGTTTTCTTGTAGAATGAAGTTGCAAGCTCCAGACCCACCAGATATGACAGGTTGACATTTTGATCCCTGCAGCAACCAGTGAGACTGAAACCTAGTAGCACTGCAGAGTTCACAGCAGAGTCCTACAGCCTTCTGTCCTTACTGTTTTAAGTTCACCAGATTGATAAAAATGGTCTTCTTTCCACCCAATTTCTTCTCTCTTTTCAGAGGAAATGGGTTGTGCATGTTCAGAGGCTGTGTATCTGGAGTTTCTTGTTCACTATCTTGTTTTTTAAATCTTTATTTGTAAAACTGCCAGCCTATAACATGCATGTCAGTACTTGGCAGTAACATAGCCGTAACCATCTCAGATACAACAGAGACAGGAAAATGAAGAACTGCCATTAGGTCCAGGCATCAAGAGGTGCATCTAATAATTTTACAGAGGAGCTACATGTAGATCTCTCCCCTCCTGACATAAGCAACCAATGAGCTATTACATTACGTAAGTCTATTGGTGCTCACGTATTTGGTAGTCTTGTAATTCTTCTTGGACTCATGTTTCAATTAACAGGTTTTAAGTGGATATTTTAAAGTATCCAGCTAATTAAAATTACTATTCCAATGGCATATCAAAGAAATAACAAAACATGGTGTTCATATACGCAGTCACTGATATGTGATTTGATAGTCATGATTACTGTGTGCTTTCCAAAAAGATGACAAGCATTTGATCGTTTGACTGTCAACTGTGAAAGCTCAGAAAACCTGCTTTCTGAATAAAGGAAAAGTTGGGTCTTTCAGAAGACAGTATGCCTTCCCAGTCTGAGTAACACCAGTGACTGAAGGATGGCATAATGCTGCGTTTCCTGCCTGTTTGTGTAACCCAGAAAAATGCAGCCATGGTGGAATTGAAATAAGAAGATTGAATTAAAAAACAACAACAACAAAATTTTAAGGATAGCTAAAAAGAGCTAAAAATACTTCTAGTGAAAAATTTTCAGATAGATGAATTCAACATTCATCCTTTCCTGCTCTTCACTGTTTTGTTTCAGTGATATGATAGTAAGATAAGTGTAGGCAAACAAAGTTCATTGTTGAAAGAGTGACTAGAATGAAATATTTCCATTGAATAAAATTATGCTGAAGAACCTTATGGATAATTATTTTTCTTCAGTTGAAAGTATTTGGACTTTATGATTCAGTTATTGTCCTAAAATCACATAGGACTGTATCTATTTCCAATTAGATGATTTCTACAAGTTACACAAAAAGGACTTCAGTAATACCATGTTTGAGTCACCTTCTGCTTTTGGCAAATAGAGAAAAAACTTTGCTCATATTTATGTTAGCAAAGCTTGAACCACTGGTTTTGCTTGCAAAGGAAGCATTTGAGAATCGTAATCAGGTAAAATATGCAAGTTTCCTCTGAGTTTGAAAGCACATATTTTAGACTTTTTTTTTTGTTTTTCTTTTAACCAATTGTGGTCCTAGTCAATATTTCTGAATATATTTGAATATAATGAAATGCAACCTAAACATACTGTCTACTGAGATGCCTCAAGTCTAAGATGCAACCCTAGCCAGGGGCAATGCTATCACAGTTCTCTTATATGGCAGTATGTTAGTGAACATAGTCAACTATGTATACAGCAGTATTGTTCTCAATCATTACTTTTATTTAATGCCCTATTTTTCTTACAGGGGGATCCGGTTTCTCCAGATACTTCGCATGCTTCATGTAGATCGACAGGGTGGCACCTGGCGACTATTAGGATCAGTTGTTTTCATACATCGTCAGGTACTAGATCTTTAAACATCCCCAGCATTTTGTTTACTTTAGTATATTCTTTTCAAGGACTTCAAATTGTAGTCTGGTTTAAACAAACAGTTACTGTTGCAAGAGAAAAAATACTTTAAAAGTCCATCATGTGTTTCTTTCTACTTTTAAAAAGGGAACACTATTCTTTACTTCAGGTCAGTGGCTAACAGGGTATCAGCATCAGTATTTTTTTGGAAATTAACTGTTGTACTCTTTGATGTTATCCTTCAATATAATTTATTAAATGCAGTTATGTGGGCTGCCTTTCGTACTGCAAATACTGTCCACTGTCTTCACAGAAGACATGTTCCTAGCTTGGTTGTACTGTGGAAAAACAAATACTAGTGGAAAAGCCTTGAAAGAACAAGTCCATTATTTAAATCATTCTATTTTCTCTGCCTGAATAAGGAGTTTTCTAATCYATTCTATAAATAAAAATACTAACTATGTTATGACAATATGCAAGAAAAGTTACTTTTTCAAGGGTGTAGTCACAGAGGTAAACTTGGCTGTAAATAGTTATATGTCTGTTAAAGCTTTGGAACAGTTATTCTGTATAAAAGTTCATTGAGCAGGAAAAGCTTAAATGTCTTAGTGCAGACTGTTAAAAATTTCTAGCTGAAGGCTTCTTTTTGGGGCTTCATGGACTCTCTTGATGAAAAGCTGACTTAGCTTTATGAACATAATAATAAACTTTTATCATTAGCCTTTAAATCTTGCATATCATACCATACTGTGGAGGGCTAATACTGTACTACGAATCTTTACATCAGACTTGTAAGGGTGGTTCTTTAACCTGCTCTTTATGAGTGTAGATTTGTTCTCCAGATATTGAGAAATAGTTACAGACTTCCACATAGACATTGTTTCATTTCCTATTTAGAAAACTGTTGTTGTGGGGTAGAGAATGGGAGGCACTTAATCCAAAAGATTAATTTAATATTAAAAGTTACTTTTCTTCCCTTTATTTTTTTCCCCCAGTACCACAGGAAATTTTATGTCATGATGGCTGTGCAGCATTGATGCACACCGAAGTGCTCTAGTATAAAGCCGACTTTCATCCTGTACAACAGGATGACTTTTAATGCTCCAAGTCTGTGTGGTCTTCATTTATTATGGTCACATTGCCTGGATATCTAGCTAGGGCAGAGCTGATACCCAAATACACTTTCTCAACATTTGCTAACCTTACTGCCAGAGGTGTTTGAGAGAATTTTTCTTCTGAACTCAGCGTTCAGAGTTTTAGTCAAGAATCTGGAAATACTATCTCCAAAATATAACACTTAAGTCTTAAATGTCACAAACATAAATAAGTTCAATGATTTAAAAGGAAAAAAAATACCCTTGGAGAAGTGAATTTATGAATAAACGCACCTGAAGTTCTGCTAATCCAAAGAAGTGATTATGATGATATATAAAACTCTACAGATCTGTAGTACTTGTCAAAGCAGATCACCCACTAACACATTAATAAAAAAAAAATCAAACACACAGCTCTGTATTGACATTGGACAAGTGTAGCTGAAACCCTAGCATGGTACCAAATGGAAGGGAAAATGGAACCTTTATTCCAGTCTCTTAAAAAAATTTTTGTTTAAAAACAAAACAAAACAAAACAAAACAAAACCACCTCAGCTGCTTTTTCTTTACAGGCAGAGTACGAGGTCCTCATTTATTTGTTGAGTTTGGTACCCTTTCAGAAAAATGGGACCCTCAACCCTTAAACAATGTAAGAAAATAAATTCATGTCTTTGTGACCTGTGAAAATAACAAGCACTTGGACCTCTCTGGGCCCAAAAGAGCTTACTAAAGTTGTCACCAATGATTTCCATGTGTTTTGGAATTTTACATGTAGCTGTATTAGCTCACTTAGGCCTGATTTGGCTAGGGTGCTCTTCTATTTTCAGCAGGTTGAGCTTATACAAGCGTTTCTCGCCAAAAGCAACAAAACATGAGTCAATATCACATGTGGTGATGGAAAGACATGGAAAAATCATGCAGCTTACTGAAAAACTGAGTTAGCCAATCCAGCTCCAGCTTGTAAGCCTCTCAATTTGTTTTACTTATTCCTCACCTTGCTTTGTGAGGTCTTCTACTGCTTTGAGGAGGGAGTTACTGATAAATTGTGGATTTGGGGTTTTCTTATATTTTTCCTAAGTGTTGAATTTTATATTGTGTGGGCCTTATTGTAACTGAAAATATAAATCTGTCTAAGTTAAAAAAATGTGTTGACTCAAGTCTTTCAATATTCAAATTTACCTTTGTGCATACTTAGTTTTTGTTCTTGCTGTTTCCTTTGCATATATGTATCTGAAAGTCCTCGCTGAAAACAGTCATTTGTATTAGGCAGCACTCTTTATTCTTAAGTTCTTATCTATTAAAAAATCATATAAATGTGAAGTTTTAAGGCCTGATTTCTGCAAAATGCTTTTTGCTTTGAGATCACATATCAATTCATACTATTTGACATTGGTAGACACTAATCCATCATATTTCTTGAAGCATGTATTATTCTAAAATCTGCGTACTCTCTTAAATGCAGTATGTATTAGATTGCTGCCATTGTTCTCAATAATTAAATATAGGCATGTAGTATTTTGTATTCTCTATACATATGTAACATGGAGTGACATTYAGAATAAGTCTAAGGCAATTATATTTTCATCCGGGCTTTACTTAAAAGGAGTTCAGTCTTTAGATGAATAGGACTCGAGCTGAGAGGTGCCAATGGTGAAATAAGCCGAGTAGTTCTGTTGATATTTCAACCGCTTTGAAAGGATCTCATAAGACTATGCATAGCACTTCTGAAAAGCATATTTTTCTGCCCACTTCTCAAAAATCCAGCACTTAACACAGAAGTATTCCAATTATCATCCACTCTCTAATTCTGTCCTCAGAAAAAATTAAAAGACAGCAGCGATGGCCATTCCTCAATAACATGCAAAATCTATTAATGTCCGAGATGTAAGCAACATGCCAAGTGTAACTAAAAGATTTCTGTTGATGTGGAAGGAATTCACAAATCTACTAGAGATGAAAGCAGAGTGTTTTCTTTGTAAGCAGGCAACAAGAATTAGTCTCCGTTTCTGTTGTAGCTTTCTATGGATCACTGAACATGCAGTCTCAGGTGTTAAACAGTTTAGTCTTGCATTGAAAAAATACTGTGTAGGCAAACCAAAAAGTTGTGAAAAATCAGAGAAATGCAAATAGTCAACTATAAATGTAAATGCAAGGAACTTTTCAGAGCAATGAAGTTATATCTGCAAGTACACAGTGTACTATTATCATTAGAGAAAAAGATGAGAAAAGAATGGTGACCAGCATAGAAATCTGAACTACTGAAAACCCAAGTCTTATTTCTTCTTTCAGCTGCCTTGTTTAGCAAACAGGCCTGCAAAAAGTTAAGGCTTAGATTAAAAGACTTGCCCATGGCAAAACTGAATACTATCAAAATTAGTTATTTAGGCCATTATTAAATGATTAGAGAAAAAACACCTACTTTGCTTTGCACCAAGATTGCTTAAAAACTTGCTGAACCTAGATTTTACTTAGTGCTATAGCAGAAGGAAGATTATATATAGTTCCTGCTGCTGAATGCAGTTACTAGCTACCAGGGCTACGTTTTCCCAGAAAGCTCTTATAAGGAAGTGAAAAGAAAGAAATAAAAAAAAATCTGAAGGAAGTTTGGTGATAAAACCTGAACCTTCCCTCACAAACKGTTTAAGAAACGTGGGTAGAGTGTTACAGAAAATCTGTGAAAACCTGACATACTTTATAAGTAGAGGCAATCTTTCTTAGACAGATTTTTATTTTAAATTTATCTTATGGGAATATTTTAATTCCTGTATTGGTTTGGATCCAAGGAAAGAAAAATAACTCTGTCAAGGATTTAAGGAAGATGCCAATGAAGATGTAGTACTACAATGTTTTGTAATAAAGATGGCTAAATATGTGCAAAGAAAATAAAGGAATAATATGTGTTAACTATTGAAGCATTGTAAACTTTAAGTAATTAAAATAAGCTATTTTCCCTCATAACTAGGTATTGGATTTTCCTGAGGGGTAGGTGAATATCTCATTTGATTACGATGTAGCACTGCTTTTATAAGCTTTACACATTTTTGCATCTGTGACACGACACATTTTGGCTTGTTTAAATGCGCAAGCACATTTTTCCTGAAGACTGTAACAATCCTGTATCTGAATCACATCAGTTCTGATACAACTTTCCTATCCAAAAATCTATAGAGAAACTGGTACATTCACAAGCACTGAATCATGCCCTAACAAAAGTCCCTTCTAATAAACTGGCCTAGCCTCAGTCTTTGTTTTTCAGGGCTGAAGTAGAGGTTACACCTACCTAACATATTTTATCTTCAGATTTTATTTTATCTTAACATGAAACTGTTAAGGCATCAATATTCAGTCATAAGCAATCTAAATATCAGATACACAAGTTCATTGCTTAGATATGGTCATAATCACAAGACATGGTTGTTATTTCTTAACTGTTATTTTAGTGTACTGTTCATAAAGTGCATTTCTAAAGCCGTTTTACTATTTTTAAAATGTATTAACATTTGGTATTTTGAGCGTACAGTTAAATGGAATGATTCCCATTCACAACACATAAAACAGGAGAGATGTCCCACCCTACATTTAGCTGTCCAAATGATCTTGTATAAATGATGGCTTCTTGAATTCTTTAGTCTGATATGAATAGAAAACAAGTCACTGAACTAGTGAACTGATATGAATAGAAAACAAGTCACTGTTTTACTGGAAGCAAATTTCATACCTGAAATATAACTTATTAATTTTTCAACTGTGATGCAAAAACCCGCCAAATATTTACAATGTTTTACAATGATAGAATATATGTGATGTAAACCTTATGCGCTTGTTTGCTTTCTCTTTTAATAGGAACTCATAACCACGTTGTACATTGGATTCTTGGGATTAATTTTTTCATCCTATTTTGTTTATCTTGCTGAGAAGGATGCAGTTGATGAGGATGGAAAGACAGGTTTCTCCAGCTACGCTGATGCCCTTTGGTGGGGTGTGGTAAGTCTTTACCAACAAAATGCGTGCACGAACTTAGTGCACAAGATTTTCTGTTGAAGTTGTGATCTTTTTAAAAAATCTGGCATTTCTTTCTTTGCAGAACGTATTTCTGTAGGGAAATCCTTTTAAAAAGGGTACAAGAAAAAATATAATAAATGCAATTAAATTATTTTGGTATTAAACTTTATTGTGAAAGCATGACAGCAAGTCCTTAGCAAAKGACATTGAATGTTTACAGGTACAAAAAGTCCACATTGAAATCCACATTTCAAAAAGAGTATAAATACCCTCCAAAACCTATACCACTTCTTTTAAACTCTACTTAATTATCTGCAAAAGGTGCATAACTTTAAAAGTATATTCTATTTGTGAAAGTTGGGTTAATGACTCTATTTTTTTAGATCTTTTTGTGTAAAGCTCACTTTCTCAGTAATAATGCAGACCTTGATGCAGGTTACAGGTTCCTGGTTTTTTTTAATAATTCCATGATTCACTGTAAAGGTAAATAGCTCCATCAAAAGCAGCTGGCAAAGCTTCACAGATTCATCAGCTACTTCGGATATCAATCATCAGTCAGAGTCAGTGCAAATCTTTGGTGAAATAAAGAAAAAATTATCATTAAGGGGGAACTGGGATTTTGAGAGTATTGTGGTAATTATTGTGCGCATGCCCAGAATCAGTTGAAAAAGGGATAGCTATCAGCAGAATAAGAGACCAGATTGTTTCTACGCTCCTTTCATATGACTCTTCTCATCATGTTTCTCGTTGTGACTCATGCTTTCCTTCCTTACTAGCTGTTGCACGAACTATCTTTTCTCTTATGGTCCCTTTTCCCCACTAGAGAACCTCATATATTTTATGAGTTGGCTGTCTCACTGTAACAAACCCAAGGAGATCCATCACATCAGTGTTAGTAACAGAGAAAAATGAGAGGACTAGAACAGATGCAAAGCCACCAACTTCCGGAGGGAGAAGGATACATTTCAAGAGTGATTTGAAACACAATAAACTGGCTTTGTTCTTAGACGATAGACTTGAAAAATGCCAATATAGTTATTGGGCCATAAACCGATTGTTTATCTGCATCCAAATAAACTGGTGAGTAAGTCTGGGAAGGCAGACAAAAAGTTCCTAATAGATATATGTTTCTAATCCTTAACTTAGATGCTGCGTAAGCCTCTACTTCAATGAAGTATACAGAAATATAGATTATATTACATGTAGCCTGAGTTACCACTTTTTAAGTGGTTCAGTATAAAAATCTTTTAAAGATTAAATTCCTGTCATTAGGTTGTCAGGTATTCATTTCATTTGCAGAGTATCACCTATGGCTGTGCAAAGCAGTACAAACCAAGAAGAATCTAGTAAAAAAGAAAAATCYGCTAAATGGCCAGATGGAGCTGATTATCTAATGTGCTGGGAAGAAAGGAAACCATTAACTAGCCCATACAACAATCACTTGTTAAAGTCCTCAATAGACATATGATAAAATTTTCAGAACATAAAACCTCATGGTTATAGACATGAGATAACCTCTAGCTGTAGGAGGAGAAGAATAAATGTCCCAGAAGCACAGATTGCGCTATATTTTAAAAGCAAAAGTAAAACAATTAGGGTGTAATTGATGTTATGAAAGATACCCCATGTCTACTTTAAGAAAACAAACCAGTACACAGGCTCACTTATTCTGCTATTATTTGAGCAGTTCAGCTCAAATACCAGTGTTCAAATGACTGAATGCAGTGGAGCGCAGCTACTGTTTCTGTTTTTACTAATGGTCCAGCTGAATAGTCTGTGAAGTACATCTAATTAAAAGTGGGGCTGCTTATGGGAAGTTCAGCAGCATTAGGGGCTCCTGTAAAAGTTTGCACTAGTTCAGCTAAATCTGTGAGAAATATCTCATAAATTTTTCTGGCACAGTGAAGTTCCAAAGAGGTTTGTAGCACCATGTGAATTAGAATGACACCAGTGAAAGAAATGGAAAGCATATAGTTTATTAATGAAGAAGTCTTAATTTAATATGTAATCATTAGAGAATGGTGATTCATGTTTGCTCTGCACAATGTCTTTGGTGTTTCATAAAGTAATTCCTAGGCCTGTAACTGCGAAAGGCCAGAAATGCCCGAATTCAGACCTGAATGGGAGGGAAGAAGAACACCTTATCAAACTGAGGGGAGCAAGGTACAGCAGAAAACAAAAAGGGATTTTCAGCAATTGCCTGGGGAGCTAACTATGGTTTTTAGCATCTAGTTCTGCTCATGTATATTCATGCATGGGTTATTTCTGCATGTAATAAAACTTCCACGTGAAGCCAGTGTACTTTTTCTACCTTTCCTTCTTTTTTATTTTTTTAGCTCTAGTTATCCAGAGCTTGCTTTATGAGTTGCACTGAATGTTTAGATATGGATTACAAAATATTTTTAAATGCTAGAAGCTACAGCCTTGATTTGAGTAAAGAGTAAAAAATTAAGGTAAAAAAAAGTGAGGATGTGTTTATACAAGCATATTTTGTTAATATTTTGGACTTAAGGAATTTAAAAGAAGTTCAGTTATGAAGACCAACAGATAAGTTTAAAATTTGCATTACTTTACCTTGTTGAGATAGATGACTTGGATTCTGTATTTCTAAGTGTATGTATATGCCTTGCAAAGTGTTCAATGGGTTTTGTTGTTGTTTTCCAAAACTTGACTTGTTTTGTGTAATAGCAAGATAAAATCAGCTTTGTCTTTCTCTAGCTGTGTGAGGCACATGAAGAACACTGTTTAAATTGTTGTTTAAGCTTTTCAGATGTCTAGGCCTCCTCAGCATTAGTGAGTCACGGTGCAGGTGCAGTTCACAGCTGGGAACAGTGACAAAGGACAAAGTGAATCAGTTTCTTTTTCTTTTCAAATCTTCTGTAACATAGAAACACAGATGTGGAGTTACTAGGGAGTGAAATTTGATTTCACTTTTGCCTTTCAAAACTGAACCATAGGAAAAAAATCTTGGTAGCAAGTATTTGAAAGTCTTATGTGTCTGACAAAAACCACAGAGTGTATTATGGGTAACATTTTGCTTTGAGTAGAAAGTGCAAGCTTGCTGAACTTGATACAAATGACCTGAAAGGTTTAAATATGAAGAAAAGGGAAAATAAAGAATGAATGAATGAGAGATGGAATTAAATGCTAACTACATTCACCCTCTCCAGTTAAATGCAAGGTTGTTTAACCTAGATTTGGCAGGCACACAGATTAAACTGCAAAGACATATCAAAGGCTTGTGGTATTTGATGCAAAGCCACTTTCAGAAGTTATAGCATGTTAGAACACATGCAAAAGCATTTCCAACAGCACTGTCAGTCTGCCAGAATTGCAACCCATGTCACAGCAGTTTTTCTGTCCTTTCTGAGTATTTTTTCTTAAGGAAAGAAGGGCAGTAGGCGGCTTCTCTTCTGTCGGCCCTTCCATGCTCGTCTCTTGCTGTTGGTAATGCTTATTGTTTTTGCTGCAAACTGGACTATTCTGTACCATTGAACTTGAGTTAAATAGTCGCTCCAGTAAATTGGTGTTAACTGGCAGAGGCACTTGGGATCAATTGCTCAGAATTTCCAGTAGTAAATTTCCATGCCAGAGGTAGCAGTCTGAACCCCTTTATATTTAATATGTTTTTTGAGGTGTGCAGTTCTGACTCTTCAAACTTCAGGACACCTGCCTATCTTAAAGAATGTGAGAAGCTCTTTGACTTCTACTAAATTAGATTTCTTCCTTTTTTGAAGTGTACATATATGTTTTCAGAGCCTGTGTTAGCGCATGTGCATACCAGCTGGAACGTACCATAGTAAATCTGTGTTACAAAGGAGGTGTCATTTTCCAAAMCCCAGTTATTAAACATTCTCTGAGCAGATAACTAATAACTTTTGGATATACAAGTAGAAAAAGATTCTGGTTGTGATTAAAAAAGCCAGAGAATTAAATTATTTATAATCCTCTCCACATACTTCAATGCACTAATTAGATTACCAACCCTCTGAAGGTAGCTGGGGAGAAACTTTCTGAGACATGTTCAGGCACCTGCAGAATCTGCCAGCCAACTGCCTGCTATAGAGATGGAAAATCATCTTTTCTGTGGTTACAGCTCTCATGCTGTCTTCCATAGTAACGCTAAGGCAGCTCAACATTACTGTAGTTTGTTTTTAAGTCCTGAGTGTTGGAGAACTCAAAAAAAAAAAAAAAAAAAAAAAAAAAGACCCACAAAAAAACAAGAAGCCTTTCATAAGAAAAAAGAGAGGAAAAGGAAGGAAAAATCCCAGACTTTAAGGGGTCATCTGGGTGCACTGAGGAGCTGAAGTGCCGTTAAAGAAACACTGCTTTAACTTCCTCCACTCCCCACTAACACATACTGCATTTCAAAGTTGAATTTTGGGGGGTCTGGTTTAATTTTGGGTGCTGGCAAACTCATCTTTTTGTACTGCTGGTAGTACACAGCACCTGAGTCACTTCATGGGCAAGCCACATTAAATCTGGACAAACACCTGGCAAGACAGAGCTCCTGCTGAGAGCAGTTTGCAGTTCAAAATAATAATATTCATTAGAGGATATAGATACTACAAAGTTGACTTCATCAAGTGAGAAGTTCATGATGAATAAACACAAGCCAATTTTTTTTTAACTTGGAAAAACTCAGTTTGATAGTAGTTGGTCATTTTTTCCCTGCAAATCTTCCTTCCAGCTCTCTGTAGAACTGCTCTGAGAGGAGGAGGAAATATATTCTTCCCATGCCTTTATTGCTGATAGTTTCTTCTGAGAAGCCTATTTTTGCATAATATCTAAGTATTTGTCAGCAACTTTTCCCATAAAAGGCAGTATTTCCACATCCTCTTTTGTAGTCAGTGTAAATTTACATATTCTTTTAAGTCTGTTTTGGCTGTATTTCTACTACCATTCAAGGCAAAGTGAAGGGAGTGGGACCGGGTTTAGGGCTGGTGCCCCCAAATAGAAGTACATTTTTTTCTATTTAAAGCTCTCCCCAGTGGTTGGTATTGGTTACAGAATTCTTCATTTCCTCACCAGAAGCTTTCCACTTCTGAGGGGTGCAAGTCATCTTTTTCATACCRTTTTACAGCAGCATCAGGGCTCTGAGTATGCTAAAAAGCCTTAATGGCTCTGACTGGCCACACCTGGGGCCACCCCCAACACCCAYGGCCCAGGGCCTCTATTTAGGCTCAGCCCTGGGTACTTATATCCTGCCTGAGCTGTGCTAGAGGAGAGCTGGTCTCCAGCTCAGCTGTGGTCTGGTGATCTGGAGGTCAACCTATGGGCTGACTTCCATACTCAACCTCAGACTTACCTCATCATCTTAATATTGCCATACAATTTAGACTCTTTGTTGGACATGGCCACTGTCTGTGAGTCTATCCTGCTGTGGGGCCCAGGGTGGTGAGGCCCCTGTTTGGCCAGCTGTGGGATTCCCTTGGCTTGCCTTGGGTTCCCTCCTTGAGAGCACCTTCTGTTGGGGAGCAGCTGGCCCTTGTTACATTACAAACCCTTCTAAACCCTTCTGATGGACCAGTCTTCCCCTGGATCCTGATTCCCTGACAGCACCAAACCTTTACTGACCACTGGGCTCCTAATGAACTCTCTTCCAGCCTGCTGGGGCTCATCAGGAACAGCCCAAAACCTCTGTCCCACTCAGGCCCTCTGTGGCTTTTCAGGGGTGGCCTGACACCCCCACAGTGATTTAGTCCCTCTACAGCAACTCCCTACTCATCCCAGACCTGTGTGAGGACATGCCTTGCTGAGGGGGAAGGCTGTTGTCACGGCCCTGAGGGCACTAATTGGCCTAATGACCCTGGCCAGCATCACCTGTGGCCTCCACCCACACCCAGGGGCTCTATTTAAGCTCAGCACTCTGCTAGAGAAGAGGTGGTCTCTAGCTCAACTGCAGGTATGTCTAGCTATAGAGTCTCTTGATCCTGACTTCAAGCTGTGGGCTGGTATCTTGGCTTTGCCTCATCCCTGTAGACCCGTATGCTGGCTACTGGACCTGATCCTAATCCTGACCTGTGGGTGGGTTTCCTGGCTTGATGTTGGAATTGCCTTATTGCTGTGATATTGCCTTATAATCTGGAATCTTTGTTGGACCTGGCTGCTCTTTCTGCATCTGTTTTGCTTGGGTGCTGCGGGACTGGGTCCTGACTGGGGAGGCACTGCCTTACTGGCCACGTTATCTCCCTTGACTCTGGGCTCCCCATCCCTTAGGAAGTACCTAGCCCTTGCTGCACCCTGATAAGCAATGAGCAGATCCAGGTACAGTAATATGATACATCCTGTGCTTAAACACAATTTTGAGTGGTGAAGAACTGTATTTATGGGGGGAGGAAAAAAGCTGAGCATAGGGCTCGGCTGTATTGAGCTCTTGGTCTACTGGCATATTTACTTTGGGAGATAACATGTCCTGGAATGGTTGTGTGTTCCTTCTCTTGCTATGAAGATTCAGCTGGGATGGTGTTAGTTCTGTCCCTTTTCTTTCCTGGCAGCACAGGGCGTAGCTTACGCTGCTGCAGCTTGTGTCTCTGCCTGACTGTAGAGTTTGGCAGATGTATGTACATTGGTTGTGTGCAAGTCAGCACTTTCAAGGCTTTCTTCTCAACCCTGTGGAACTACATTTTAAAAGCAAATGCAGAAAAACTGCAAGGCTATGGTTTCAAGCCAACAGGGCCAATCCTTGCAGTTTTGGGAGGGTGGAGGCAGCTAGCTACAAACTGAGAAGAGTCATCCTGGGTCCAGACTACTGTTGCATCCGAAACAGTGGCCAGTTGTGAATGCCTGCTGAAGAATGTAAAAACAGAATAAATCTGCAATGATGTTTAGCGTACTCCTGTGGTTTCCTTGCGCACAAATCCAAACACTGTTGATCCATATGTATCTCCTGATGCTTCTTTACTTTTTTTTTCTTTCTTTTTTCTTGCTTTTGGGGAAAAAAGGTACTGTATTGCAGTGAATCAGATGTTTGTTTCTGGCCTAGGTAACAGTCACAACAATTGGTTATGGAGACAAAGTTCCCCAGACATGGATTGGGAAGACAATAGCTTCCTGTTTTTCAGTATTTGCTATATCCTTCTTTGCTCTGCCAGCGGTAAGTAGAACTTGGATCACTTTATTAAAGTGTCTGTCTGACTTGGGCTCACAACTAGCTAGTTTAAAATTGGTGCGTTTGATAGGAAATAATGGGGTTGGGTGTTGCTTCAGAATGTGCATGCACACATCCTCAAGTGCATGTTTGTGTGTCTGTGCACACACACACAAATGAATGAAACTGCTGTATCTTTACTCCAGTCATTTTGGAGAGATGTGGCCTAGAAAAGAGGTAAGGATAACTTTCACTACTTGGAGAACTGAAGCTATTCCGTGAGGTAAAGAGAAACAGAGGGTTTTTTACCAGCATGTCAGTGCCAGAAGTGAAACTTCCTTTGTTTCTGCTATTTTGTGATTATAGAATAATATATATAATAATAATTCGGGGTCCTGCAAGGAGAGGAATGCTGCCATGAAGCAGAGGTCTAGGAAACTGCATCTGCTTTCCTGCGTGGTACTATAAAGCACCTTTGCACTTTTTGGATCTTCAAATAAATGAATGGGGGAAAATAAAGACGACATCATCAAAACAATTAGAAAAGACAAAGTATTTCTTCAGTAACTATGAGTTTTAACAGAAATGGTGAAATTATAAAGCATATCTTTGGCTTCGTTGCTCAATTTGCCTGGAAAATAAAACTGGGTTCTGGCTGTAGTTGTGGCGGCRTTTTGTGGCAAGGAATTAAAAACAAGTGCAAAGAATAGCTGTAGATCAGTCATGTGACATCGGCATTTGCTTCTCCCACCATTGTGTAGGGTCGCCTTTGGAACATGACCACCTCTGAGTAATGTTACCTGTAGGTCACAGCAATAAACACATGCTGTTCATTGAAGTTACATGATGCCAATATCAATATGCTCAATTTCAGATTTATTTGTTGGAATAAATAGAATTCTGTCACTTTGGACATTTGAAAATTCAGAACTTTTCTTTTTCTAGGAATGTCTTCTATAAAATATCTGTTTGTTTCATATGCTAAGTATTTGGTTTAGGCATGTGAAGCCATATTGGAGTCTGACTAGTCATTTTGGTTATATTTAGGGTATTCTRGGGTCTGGTTTTGCCCTGAAAGTACAGCAGAAGCAACGTCAGAAGCACTTCAACAGACAAATCCCAGCTGCAGCTTCTCTAATTCAGGTAAGGCCCCTAACAGTAAAATGCTTAGGAGACTATTGGAAAGGAAGTATGGCCTAGTAGTTAAAGTACTGAGAATGAGAGTTACTAGACTTTATTATAAATCTATAACTTGTGTTTAACCACTTTGCCTTTTTGATCCACTTCAGTCACTAGAGAGAATTAGATAATTGCCTGTCCCCCGCCTCTTATGAGTGAGCATAGGAGGCTTTACTAACCTGATATTCACAGGCATAACGACACTAACTGGATGCAATGAGTCTATTTGGTGAAATAGTAAAATAAAAAAAAAAAAAAAAATCTTTGTTATACTCCCTAATTCCTAACTTTTTATATTCCCTTAGGGCCTGTGCATCTGCCAAATCCTGAGGTGATGAATGTGTACATGTACATCCATACACACACCTCAGTTTAGAAAAATGCCCCAGAATAACATTCTATATGATAATATAAAGAATGCAATAGCATGGTGCACAAATACTAAAATGTGGCACACTGCAGAAAAAGGGGAACAGCAGTATTCTATGATGCTTGTGGGGATTCCTTTTTATGAGGGTTATGTTTGGTTTTGTGGTGTGTGTTTTTTGTTTGTTTGGGTTCTTTTGGTTTTTTGTTTGTTGTGTGGGTTTTTTGTTTGTTGTTGGGGTTTTTTTGGTGTTTTGTGTTGTGTGGGTTTTTTGTTTGTTGTTGGGGTTTTTTTGGTGTTTTG
>JAYKAV010002769.1:328200-339135 GCA_035582835.1 Phoebastria nigripes
TTTTTTTTTTTTTTTTTTTTTTTTTTTTTTACTGTGGGCAGGGTTAGACCCCAGCTCCTAGGGAGAACGCTACAAAAAGTGTACTTAAGATCACTGTGTGCTGAGTGTATGTTTCCTGGTGCAAATTACACTCACCTCAGTTATATACAGGGAAGACTGTATTTTATTAGGCATGGTGCTGTGCGTTATATAGCACAGTGATTGCAGTCAGAACCCTTTGCAGCAGGTTTACATCGATGAAAAATTTTGCTGTTGGTTTGATTTGCAGCAAAATCCGACTTACCTGTCCTGTAGGACAACAGTGACTGCTTATTCACTGAGATTATTGGTTTTGGGTTTTATTATAGACTCTGTGGCGGTGCTATGCAGCAGAGAAATCCTGCAGTTCTACAGCAACATGGAAGATCTATGTTACACCACCAGTGCAAAATCCCAAAAAATCACCAGCGCCATCTAGCCCTAGTCTGAGAAAACAGGTAACAGAGAGTTGGCAGAGCTCTATTCTGTTCTTGCTTTTAATTTGATTGGGGTAACTTGCCAAAATCCTTATGAAGCGGCTAAAGAATTTGGAGAGCTCAAAGGCATTTGTAATGGGACATTTGATTGTTTTCCTCATGCCACCGCGTGATTAGTTTAGTTTTCCTTAAAATATTCCTGRGGGACAAATGTCTTGTAATTTTAAATTTGCCCTGGTGGTCAGACAGGTGCCGAGTCTCCATTGTTTTACACTACCCTTTGAGAAGGTATAGGATAAGTCAATGATGACACTTTCCCATTTTGCATAGTAGCTCATACAGGAAGAAAGGAGAAAGCTAGTTTAAAAATTTGTGTTCACATTCAACATGTGGCTGACAGTATCTATGCTTTTCTTGCTCAAGTACTTCTCTCCATGGTACTTTTATCTGGGGCTGTGTGTAGAAATTTGGGCAAATTCCTGAGCTGTGGTTGCAGTGAAGTGGAATAGTGTTTGTCTACACAGGTGGGATTGCCTAAACATAGTTACGTAGTTTCATTGGCAAGCTTGCCTAGCCTTCATCACCCCTTCCGGAAAGGTGCAGGTCTAGCTCAGATRCCCAGGGTTTCTAAAGTGATGTTAGAGGCCTGGTTTTTAGGCAGTGAAATCCCACTGATGCCTGTTACCCAGCAGAGAATTGCAGTACAATTTCCGCACAGCATGTGTAGAAAGCTGTATCAGCACGTGTGCATGTATAGGTTTTGGTGTTACAGCAGTGCGAACCACTTGGTGTTGAGCAGAGTGTTACTTTGCCATGAGACTAGCTTCTTCATAAGTAGAGGCAGAAAAACCAGGAGGAAAGGGGTAAAGCTGAAGTAAGGCCAGGTAGTCTGTGTTGCTGAACAGCAAGCAATCCATGGTGGGAGAGCTGGAAAAAATAGACAGTTTTTAGTGCCCTTAGTATTTTCCCCTCTGTTTTCTCTAGTGAGAGGGATTTCCCTAACATATTATTAAACCTGAACTTCCCTGTGAACTGCTAACCCTAATTCAAGAACATAGTAATGGTTCTTTCGTCTCTTACCAATGGATCATCTCTTGTCAAAGGAGACTAGTTCGTTCTTTCTCTATCTAGCCTCTTATTTTAAAGACTTAAATGTATATTGATCATCTTGTGCATGTTGTAGCACTTTGTTCTCCAGAGAATTCCTAGTTTCTTTTCCTGCTGTGAGAGCCCATGATCTTTGCCTTCAGAAGCATTTTGATGCATGGTAGTGTATCTGCTGTCTACAATAAATGCCCGTTTCTACCATTTTTTGTGCCCCGTTTGATTAATKTCGAGCTTGCTTTTGTTTAATTGCTGCAGAGCTGAACAGAAGACTGAATTCCAAAAGACTGAATGYAGACTGTAATGAAATAAGAATTGGTCTACTTAGACGAAGTTGCATTGTCCCATTTGTGAATACATTGAGCCTGCAGCTGTTTGTGTTGATATGTGTGAATACTCATTCTCTCTGATGTTTATCTCTGCTAACTGCTTAGTGGTCACATCAGAGGCCAGAGTGTTTTGCAGAATTGAGTGCAGTAGCCCTAGATCTTGGCTCCTTGTCAGAAGGTTACTGGAGCATCAGGCAAATTTAAGTATGCCTCTTACCTCTCTTTTGAGGTGTGTGAGTAGTAGAACCAGGTGGGACTAGAGCCAAAGGGTAGGTAGTCATGAAGACTGGAAATAAATGCTATGTTGTGAGAAGTAGTATTTATATAGCTAGGTGGTGGCAGCATCCAGGAGGCAGACAGCACAGGCCATGTAGTCAGTATATGAGTGGCTGTTMTGTTGGTCACTTCTAGTCACAAAGGCAGATGGAGAACAGCCTTGCTTGGAAACAGTTGAATCCAAACCTTCATTTTTTGTTCTTATGTACCAATTGTAGGGTGTTTATTAGGTTGCTTCTTAGGCTTCTAAATCAGGAGAACTTCAACTTTGGAGTTGAAGCTCATAATTCAAAGCCTATGGTTATGTTTAATTAGAAGTTCAGAAAGGTGTTACAGCCAAGCTGTTGTATGCTCAAGTGATTAGTATTTTGGGTGCCTTGAGTTTTGGACCCAGTTTGAAGAAATATTACTTAAGACCTGATTTTCAGAATGTGCTAGATTCTCAGAATTCTCTCCTGAGAACCAAATCCTTACCAGATTTAAGCTGATAATTCAGAATCAGCCACTTCGAAAACATTAACCAAGGTTGTAACACTTTCACTGAATTTCAATTGCATTCTTTAAAAAAAAAATAAAAATAAAACCTCAGATGAATTTACTGTACAGTGAAGTTCACATGTACTTTTCTGTTTTTGATAGCATCTTCTGATATAATCCCATTTCTACTACCACAGGCTAGAAGATACAAAAGAAAAGGGAAACTAGGCTGTGGTAACGGTTCTGCACCTGTAATAAACCCAGGAGAGAATGCTTTGTCTGTTCCACAGATCACTTATGATCACATTGATGAACAGGAAGACAAAAAAGATGTGTCTTTCTACATTGATGAACCAGGAGGTAATTTACTTTCACATATGTTCAGGTTAGCGTTTTTTAAGAGACAATGTTAAAGTGAATTGAACTGATGAAGGGAAAATTTCTGTGAAAAAATAATTTTAAACTAATCAGTAAAGCAAGATGCCTCAAACCAAGGAGAATTACATAACAAAAACAGGGGGACATAAATTAAAGGAAATCTTTAGATTCATGTGGTGTGAACATCAAAAGAGCTTTCTTTGTTTACCAAAGTTAACTCAGTTAAGACATTGGATATATTGTTAATTCTACTTTTTTGAATTACCTCAGAGGTGGATGGAAAGCTTCSTCAGATCTACCCCACCTTTAAACTTTACCTCACATAGAGCCTGAAGGAAGGAAAATAAACCGGAAAAATATCTTTACTTTTTTACAGCACCCTCTTAAAAAATGTGCAAATAAATTGTGATAGGAACAGCTAAATATTTTTATGCCTACGTCAACCAAGAGGTTTTGATAAGTGGGGTTTTTTCTTGCTTCATTTAAAATATTGTGTGTTGCTGTAAGTGGGTGTTCTATTTCAACGTGGAAACTGGCTGAATTTCACTGCTGAGCTAAGATACTGCTTTGTTTGTAAAATTCTTGTTTTTTAATTAAGTTTGTAGTGGAAATGTGGGTATGAAATAGTATTGTTTACTATAAAGTGAGGTTTTTTGGAAAGCTAATTTTTCCACCTTTGTGTTGATTTCCTTTGTCTGATGGAGTTGGGGAAACTTGTGCTAGCTCTGGATCTGCTAAATCTTTAGCCCAAGGGGAGATGGTTTCCTCATAGTCTGAGGAGTTATGTTGCATACCTAGAGGCACGCAAAGCCTTGCCAAGCTAACTGAGGTATCCAAAGATGCTGGCCCTAGTCAAAGGTATGTTATCATGTGGTGCTTTGACTTATGTTTTCATCTGTCTTTGATAAACCTGAACATCAACTCTCTATAAAACTGCTACTCTAATGTGACATCRAAGCTGGCACACAATTTCAGCCTGGAGAGAGTATGGCTGTAGTCTTGACATGATGGTTTCTTTAATAAAAAGTACTTTAACTATTTTTGCCCCCAGAGGGAATATGTAGTGTCTTCTGTACTGAACACAATCAAAGGTAGGAGTTCCACTGGGTTGCTCTGACTTTACAGAGTTGCTAAATTGTATTGTCAATGCAACCTATGTCATCCATGCTAGGGCCGTCAGTCAGATGTGGAGTAGCAGGGATCTGAGAGCTCTGGCATATTGGGGCACATCTGTAAGGGCTAGGAGCATCTGGCTCCCACAGGGATTTAGAAGGACCTTCAAGCCTCTGCTTCATGCAACTGATAGCCCTGAACTGCTATTGTGGGAGGAAGAGTTTTTCTTCCACTGATGGAGGTTTTCATTACCCTTCATGTTCTTCTTTATGTTTTATAATCTTACATAAATCTTGATTCTGTCACTTTGAYGTCAGAATGCTTTTCAGCAATGGTGGTATTTTAATTGTTGTTCGGCATTTCCAGTGCTTTTATAGGGTTCTGGGAAAGGGGGTGAAGGGTGTGATTTATAAATAAAGTTGCTGCTTTAACTACATGTCTCTTAACAGAATACTGTGTTCATTCTCAGCATGTTTATTAGAGCTGTGCAGCTTCCCTTGCTGACCATGTAATAGCAGATTTCGCGGAGTGTATTTTTGATTTTGTGTATCAGTCAGTGATGGACAGAAGCAGCAAAGTGTTGTGTAACTTGTAACARTACTGAAGATAGTTAAGATGTTGAGGACTATGTTGTCTGTATTCATGACTCTGCCAGTGCATATTTATTCACTTAAGCTCTGTTCCTTAAATGTTTGTAGTTAGTCTGAGCAAAGCTCTGTGCATCAAAGAGACTGAAAAGACAAGCCTGTATCTTTTTCTGCCTGACAGCTTGGTATCAGAGGAAAATGAAAGATTTTTCTACTTTTTTCTGAAAATGTTTTCTTGTTGTACTTTTGTTATAGCTGGTCTAATTTATTCTTGTTCTGAGAGACAGCCATGCATATTATTCCCTTACCAATTAAGTTTTATCTATTTTTCATTTTCTCTCATGTTTTGCCTTAGCCAGTGTCAGGGGTAAGTCACACTTCATTTGATTTTCTGATTCATTCCTTCTGTTGCAAAGCTTCCAGGAATGTAGTTGGCTAACTTGATTGCTCAATTGACTGAACATTCTTGACACCTCTCAAAAGTTTAAACCTGATTTCTCTCAGTGAAGTTCTCCTTGCCAGAATTAATAGGCTTCTATTCTTGGGAAGTGGAAGTACTAGGCTTCAAGCCTGTAAATTGGGGGTATTTTTTTCCTCTCTTAAAAAGCTGAAAGTAGAAAAGGCAGAGAAAATAATAATAAAAAAAGGCAATTGAGAAGGGCCATGCCAGCTTCTACTTCAGTGTTGCTGTAGTGGAATACTTTATTCATTGGTTGTGGGGGCTGGATGTTTTACAGATGATGGCAAACTTCGAGGTTGAATTAGATCACTTTTATAGACCTAACCTAGGAGGAGCAGAGCTGTTGCTTTAAAACAGCTCTTCTACTCTGCTGCTCCAGTCAGATGTGTGAGAGACTGTAGGGAGACCTGAAACAAATGCCTGGCAAGAGCAGGCAACAGAATAACAGTCCCACTAAGAAAATTCCTTGTTCTGGGCAGAAATAGACTGAAATTAAGTTCAAATTCCCTTGATAAAGGAGAGATTTACCTTAACTCACGAACTGCATTGTGTGAGTACACCTTTTTTCATGAAAATAAGGTTTTTCTTAGGGTATCCTGTTCATGTATCCATGTCCACCCAGCATCCTCTTGGCTTGCTCAAAACTTGCTTAGGAGGCACATCTTTCAAAGCTAGGCAAAAATGCTTTCCTCTTCTGTATGAAGAAGGTTTGAGAAAAGGGAGGCCTTTTTAAAGCCCATAGATATCATCAACATTAAGGTTTCTGAGATGCTTGTGTATGTGTAATAAAAAACATGTATTGATAGAGCATAATGTAGAAACTAAATCCTTATATACCATAAATGATGGAATCTTGAAACAAACACTTGATAACCTAAAACAAAAACAGTTCCTGACTTAGTTCTGTACCATGCATGGTGTTTCAGGTGTGACTAACGTAAAGTGCTCTGTAACCCTAAGAACTTGACCATCATTGTAGGAATGGAAAGGCCAAAAGTCTTCTGCAATAATAGTTTCCTTGTTTTGAAGTCAAACCTCTCAAAATGAGGAAGCCATTTAGAAAGAAATTAAAAATGAACAGCTAAAGCAAACATGGATTTAAGAAAAACAATTCTGGAAAATAACTGTGATGCTGAAGAGACTGTAGTGCAGTACATTCTTTTCACGGATATCTATTGCTTCTACTGAGGAACTCTTTCATACCAGGGTGTATGGTTTAATTTTTTCATGTAGTGATTTAAAACCCTCAGTGATTTCATCCTCACCTGAGATTATAGCCATAACTGTTCTCTATAGTCTTGAAATTGATCTTTACCTGTACTTCTGTCAACCATTGTGTACATACTCCCCTGCAGCAGGGTCTGTTATCAGGATGACAAGATGTGTATGAACTCTCTGGCATCTTTAATGTTCCTGTAAGATTTAAAGAAGGCACTTAAGTATCAAGATGGTAGTCACTTATGATAGCAAGAGTGAGTGGCAGGTCATAAAGACTGGTCCAAATAGAAGAAAAACAAATAACATTTGAGTGTAACTGAAATCTTTTACATGCACTTGAGTTTCATCTTCAAATAACAGCTGTTCACTGCAATGTATGCTTCTCAAAATGAACTGAATAGCTGTTTCATAATGTGTTTTATTATGGAGGGAAAAATTATAAAAATGTGAAAGTTTTTGGACCTTGAAGGTCAGCCTCCTGGGACATCTGCAGCAGATGGAATATATTGTTCACTGTCAGTTATTGTAGGCTGTATACACAACTCATTATTGTAAAATTTGTCAAAGTCRCAAGACTCTCACAGTGATAAATCTCTGCTGGGCTAAAACCAAAATTCTCTATTTATCACTGTGATTTTTCTGTTTGCTTTTTGGAGTTTCTTGCATGCTGACATATTCTCCCCCACCTCCCCTGCCATATTTAAAGCAAAACTGCACAAGAGTAACTTTTCATCAAGAGTGGGGAGAGAACTGTAACTTTCGATAACCCCTAGAATAGTAAGCCCTCTTACATAAAAGTGTGTAATAGTGTTAATATTGATTTATTCTGTCTGTAATGCTAGTTTGGATGCTGACATTCCAGAATTCACCTATCCAGTAATGGGTTGGTTATTCCTGGAAACTGGTTGCATTTCCATTGGGGGGAAAAAGGGCTGCTTTCCCTCAGTGGTGTAGATGGATTACAATCTGCAGTACCTATAAAGAAGCAAACATTTTAAATGAAGTGGATTCATAGATTCCAGTGCTGACAAGCTGAGTGAAAGGTGAGAAAAAACATGTGGCTAAAATTAACARAATAAAGCACACACCAAAGCTTTTGAGGGTCTGCATAACTGTCAGTAAGTCAGAAAAGCATAAATATGAAGATATGCTCCAAATCAGCAAGAGAAAGTATCCAGGTACCATGCTTCTGAAAAATGTCATGCTCTTAAGAAGGTGCGTTTAGCAGATGCTGGTGGTTTTGCAGTGAGAATCTATATTCAGCATAGGGCTGTTTAACTTCTAAATTTGACAATCTGTTCAGGACTTGTAGGTACTAGTGGTACTTGCCTGTGAGTAAGAATTGTGGAAACATAACTTTCCGGTAGATGCATGCAGGTTTCAGTCTTTACTGTTGCGGCCCTGGCTGTCCTGAGTGAGAACTTTCAGTGAATTCTGTGGTTTATCTTGCATGACCAAAGTGGATGGTAGAACTGGGGGTGGGAGGTGGTGTAAGGGGAGATGGAGGCTGAGAGGAAGAGAACAGCTGCCTCTGCCAAACTCACTCTTACTTCTGATTAAATCTGGCAGCTTTTGAGGTTTAAAAATTTATTTTTGTTCTGCATTTATTCAACTCCCTGTTCTGCCTGATTTAGGACCAGAGTTTAGATCACTGGTCACACTGGACTTGAGCAGGGACTTTGTACCAGATGGTCCCAGAGACCATGGGAGTGCATAGTGAGAGAAGGTATCTGCAGCTCCCTCAAACTTCTTCTGATTAGTAATATCAGTAAAACCGAGTTTAGACTTTTTTATCCAGAAAACATTTTTGCTTCATCAAAGACAATGCGTTTAGATGAAACTTCCTTTAGTTGAAAATGTTCCAACTAACTTCAGTTGTGATGTAAGACTGAATTTAGCTGTTCAGTAGCAAAAGAAAATTTCTCTGCATGGTAGGGAGACTTTATGATGACGTTGGCTTAGGATAAGTACGTGGTGAATGACAAGTTTGTGCTATAGAGTTTAAAAAAAAAAAAAAATGAACAACAGAAGTCCTGTCTACCATGGACTAGTGGCAGTGGTGTTTCTGGTAAAGTTGATTATTAGAACTGGGAAAACAGACACTATCAGCACAGCAGTGGGGAAAAAATAATAATTATGAGTTGCAAAGGAGGGCATACCCCAGAATAGGATGTTCTGTTGCCAAAAATTAATATTTCAGATAACTGTTAAAACCTTGAAAATGTAGAAAATTAGAGAAGCAAATAAATTGTATTTGAGTCAACATGTTGCCTAATAATAAAACAAAGACAGCTTTTAAAAGTGAGATTAAATTGACCTAATAAATTGTATAGTTTTTGGTAAGCTATTTCACGGTACTGATACAGCCCTGATAATTTTTGCTCTTGGATCCAGAATATACATSATGATAGTCTTGCTGTGTAAATCTCTGGGCAAGAGAAGGAAGGAAGAAAATCCAAAACCCTGTCATAGGGGTGTCAAGGGAGAATTCAACTGTTGACCATAAAGACAGGAAATCAGTTTTTCTTTTGTTATGTTTGAGCAACCAGCAGAATCTTCTCACAATATGGGACCTTGTGGGGTTTTCCTGACACCTGTGTCTGGAGGAATGCATTGGAAAAGCCTATTATTCAGCTAGGTCTTAGTAGCCTTGGTACAGAAGGTGGAGAGTGGAAGTAGAGGAGAGACTGTTCCACCTTTGACTTGTACTGCTAGAGACTTGATTAAAAATGTGAAAGGCGTGTTGGAGAGTAACCATGAAATGACAGACTTAGCCAGCCTTGGGAAGAAGAGAGACATGAAATAGAGTTATTGGACTTCAAGAATGGAAACTCAGAGTTAATAGATAAGGTATGGTAGGAAGGAAGACGAAGAAGTGTTATGTTCAAAGTTGGCTTTATAAGCAAGAGGCAGCACACATTATAAAAGTAAAACTGGAATTTAGTGCTAGTGTAAATGAAATCTTGAGATCTAATCACTGTTAGTCCAGATCTAATTGTTACAAAAAAGAATCAAATGCAATATGTTTTTTGCATATTTAAAAAGTTGTAATAATAGTAAAAACAGTTAAAACTGTAACACATACTTCTTAATTTCTACCTATCTTCCTGGCATTTATGCTCCTCTGGGTCGTAAGGTTTCATTTGCTGCAGGGGGAGAAGGGGAAGTGGTACAATGAGTTGTTGAAATCTGGTGTCCTTCACAGGGAGAACTACGATGTTTGTGGTGATAGTTTCTTCTTCCTCTCCCGGGATCCACTTAGGGTCACTTATAAATGTTTCCTAACACACTTTTACATATTTCTTTGTTGGTGTGCAGCTCCAGGTTTCATCTGAATTTATTGTGTACGTTACCCTTTATGTATGTGAGAGAGTATTTCTTTGTTCCCCTTAAAACCAGTTTTGTCCTGCTCCAGGACTGCATTTTTCTTTAACTGACCATTAGTGAATTGTTTATAGCTGTGGGGTCTCCAGTGCCAAGCCTGTGCCCCATCTCTTATCTCRTGCCTGTATTCCTATACACTGCATCCTGTGTTTCCAATTCTCAAGGCCTCTGATATTCTACCCAGCCTGTATTTCTATAAACTATGTCATTATTTAGTTGTAAATATCTCATTCTACTAGAATAACTGCTGTTACTGCTGCAGATATGAAACTATGGTTGTACAACACAAAGATAAACAAAAGTAAAACAAGTTAGATATAGACACCTGGTCAATTAGAGAAATTGCTGTCACAGCTAAATCACTTAAAGTCAGGCCAGGAAAAGTTTGGACAGAGCAGGCCTGAGAAGCCTTGTTCCTTAGGTCTTGCAAACTCAGTACAAAGTTTAAGCCCTGTCACTAGCAGTGCTAATACAGGACAATACAGAAGAATTCAGGAGACATAGAGCTCCTTAGTGAATTCACATGAATATCCCAAGCTGTCACTTTTCCAAAATGTAGGAAAGATAGGAACAATCTGGGTAAATTGTGAGCTTTTTTCAGTGACCTAAACTTGAGGTGGATATCTATGCAGAATGGAAGTTTGGTCCAATTATTAAACATAAAGTGTAAAGATGGTAATGATGTCAGGAAATAGTTAATGCTTTTTTCTTTTCACTGAAAATTAACACTGAATTTGCTAAAATTGATACTACAAATTGTGTCACTTGCTATTATTTGGCTAACGATTCRGTGAGGAACAAATCAAGTCGGAACAGAAGAGAAAGGATTGGGAAAGATACACTGAAGTCAGCTTGCTTTTAGTTATCTGGGCTTGCAAAGTAAATAGCCGAGGAGTACGGGAGTGATCAGAAACAACCCGAGAGTCACTAACAGGACTGATAGGAGGCTGGTGAGATGTGTGAGTCTATAAAAGGGCACACAATGCGTTGTTTTTTTTTTTTAAGGGAGGGAAGGAGAATTTCTATTTCTAGGAAAGTCCATTTCCTAGAAGAATGCTGGAGTGGTCAAACTATTTGTAAAAAAGAAGAAAAACAAACAAACAAACAAAAAACTCAACAAAAAAGTCATTATCAACCAAAGCAACAGTTTAAGT
>JAYKAV010002769.1:339155-351840 GCA_035582835.1 Phoebastria nigripes
AAAAAAAAAACCAAACAAAAAAAAAACCTCACCAAAACAAACAGACAGTAGGAAGGAAATAAGTAACAGTGAATGTGAATTGGTCAAGAGCAATCACATCAGATGCATCACACACATGTAGGGTATTTTTCTGTGATGTGGCAATGTGCACTGTAGATAGAGAGGCAGAAAACGGTTTACATACTGATTTTAGTCACTCTTTTGTCTCATCCTTATATGTGCATAAACACAGGATCTGGATTATGGCCTAGAAAACTAGCTTAGGCTACTGTAGGAGGGATGAAAACTTGTTAGAATATGATACTTAACAAAATATTTACCAGTGGTTCACTGTTTAGCTGAGACATGCATTTAGAGAGGTTTCTGAGCCTGATGCTATCAATTAAGCCCATCAGTGGGTCAGATCATAAACTAGAGTGGAGTTTTTATTCAATATGCAGTTGGTATCAACTCAGAAGTGGCTGAGAGCACTTTGGAAGATAGCCTGTGGGCCTCCCACCGAGGCAGCAACGCAATTGGCTCCTGTCTCATGTTCCCCCGCTAATCCTGTATCTCACTAATTCACTGCAGTGATCTGTCTCCACACTTTTGATACCAAGTACAAAAGCAGCTGCTTGACCTGATCTCTGGTCTGTTAACCAGCTGTTTATGGCATATGATGCCACAGTGTGGAAAAGCATAGCACTGCACAGCACTGGGGGATGCGTTATGCTCAAATGAGCCCTTGTAGGCAGAGCCTTTTCCAGTACAGCACTGCCCTTCTCAAAGTCATATGATCCAAATTATTTTGGGGAAGTGAGGTTTCCCTTTTTATGGGGGGCTTGAACTCTGGTTAAGACCACAATTTTCTAATTCCATTCTAATTAGTCAAGTAACTTAATATTAAAAATTATAATGCAGATTTTGCATCAGGGAATGGGAAACTAATATATAAATGGAGGTTGCCTGGGGAAACAGTCTATGAAACTTGCCTTTAAAAACACAGATAAGTATGTGCTATACAATTTTGGATTTTTCTCACCACTGCTACTTTAGAATCTTATCTTTTTGTTAAATGTTTCAGTGAAATAGCAACAGTCTCACTCCAGTGCAGCYCAGAATACAGAATATGTTGTCTAACATGCCAAAGACCAAACTTCAGACAACAATAATTTAATTTCAAAATGCAAGGTACATCTCCATGTGATCCAGTGGGTGAGAAAAGGGAAAGCGTGGGGAAAACCCAACCAGCACTTAGGCCAGTGGTGACATACAGAGCAATTGTAGTACTGTGGACTGTGAGGTTTTCCACTGCAGTTCACTAGTGACTGTATGGAAGTGAAGGCCTTTTTGATCCACCTCAGAGCCTTCTCACTGAAGGTGAGAAGCAGGTACTTCATCTTATAAATGGGAATAAGGGCAACTTTTTGCATTTCCCCTGTGTGTGATGTTTGGGKTTTTTTTTTGTGTGYGTGTACTGGTTTTGTAAAAAGCTAGGAATTGTCAGCTTTTGCCTCAAACTCTTTTCCACAAAAGAAGCAGAGGCAGCTAGAGACTGTTAAAATGAGAACAGAAGACAATGACAAAGCTCCAGCGTGTAGTTGTGGGCTGTTAGACTGCAATGGAAACCCTGTTTTGGTGTTGAGGCTGTATGTAAAAGGCTGCCCTCCTGTTCAGGAGGGAGCACTGCATGACTYGGTATTCCTGGATTCTGTTCCTAGCTCTGTTACTGATTTGCTTTGTGACCTTGGGCAGACAATTAACTCGCTGCGCTTCAGTTGCATCATCTGTTAAATGGATATGTCTTGTCTCTGTCGCAGAGATATTGAGTCTTAATTGTTTATGAAGTGTTTTTAGACTGACACAGCATTACRGAAGTGAAGAATGCTATTAGTCAATGCAGGATTAAACATAGGCCTACGCATTTATTTATTGTTAGCATAAACAAGGAGGAGTGGTAATCAGGAATGTCAGCTTTTGCAAGAAGAGAAGCTGGTTTTTGCAGAAAATGTAGTGAATGCTCTGTGGGGAAAATATTCTGGATTAAATCACATCTTGTAAAGCTACTTTTTAGCCACAAAAATTTGTTCTTTCTGATGGGAATGACAAAACATTACTGTGGGAGATCAGGGCATCATGTTAAAAAAAAAAATTACGGCTTTTTTAACTGGTTCTACTTATATGGCAGAGTAGTAAATGCACTTTTACTATTCCTTTAAATATACTTTTCATCTTGAATATGTGAGTTAATATGGCTTGAAAAGCATGTATTTTACATATTTTACCTTGTACATCAGCTGGGAAAGCTGAAAAGATTCCAGAATTAGAAGTAAAATAAGCTCTGGTTCTTTTGGGGGCGGTGTGTATGTATATATATGTGTGTGTGTATATATATACAACACTGACCATTACTTAAATGGAGAAGAAAAAAATTTTAAGTGTTCTCTTTTTTGGTTTTGCTCCCTGTTTAGATACACAGGTGTTAGCCACTTTCTAAACAATTTTAACTTGCTTGATAGGTCTCTCTACACAGCATGCTGTTTGCAGTCTCGTCRTCGATGCTTGGAAAATAATTTTGATATACATGGATGCATGGTGTTCTTTCCAGATTTTCCCAACCACAAATCCATGGAAATCTTTGCTTTTACTTCTGTGCTTTGGAAATGCTTCCATGCACCACCCGGAATAAGGGCTGTGATGGAAGATCTGGCCTAAACTGGTCAACTTCCCTAAAGATACATGCACAAGGGACTCTTACACCTTTCTGTCAGTTTAATCCTATCAGGTGTTAAAAAAAAACCCTCTGTATGTCTGAGTATAAATAGGAGAGAAGTCTAAGAAATAAAGCTTTGTTTCAACCTCTGTATGTGGTAAAAACTGGCACATTCCAGTCAATGATCTTTGTTTTTTGCAAGTAAATGTTCAGGAACTCTTCAAAGGCCTAGCTAGACATAGCTAGGCAATCCCCACATTTAAAGTGGTCTTGTTTGCTATTACGTTGTGCATCTTCACACTTGAATAATTTTGAATTTATAYCTGCTGCATCTATTGCTGGCTAAGATTTTCTTTCTGCTGTTCTCATGAGTGTTGTGTCTGAGAACCTGAAAGCAATGCACTTTACTGTTTGAAATGGAGTGATGGGTCTTTAGGGTGATGCCAGTGGTATACTAAGCCATGATCTGGTCTGGGGACACTTTAACAATTTTCCTGTTTTATTTCTATTTACTCCAGTAGAAAGTAGTATATGCAATGAGAGTGGCTGTGTCTTAGGGATGTACATAATTGAGGCATTCCAAAGAGATGATTTTTTTTTTTTTTTTTTTACTGTTGAGCTTCTTCCTGTTAATTCTGATCTGCATAAGATCTGACAGACTGGAGGTGAAAAGAATTAGTTGCTCTGAAGACTGTCCACAGTCTCTGTTAATCATGAAAACCTAGGAAAATAGGTGCTGCACCATGTGTCTGCCAGTGAGAGGTAGTCAAAACTCTAAGAGTATTTTTCATTACTATTGCAAAAAAGAAAAGCAGCTGCTTGTCATTTACTTAACCTTGCTTGGGCTGAATTTAATCAGAGGAAAACATCTGGAACTGATTCCCCTTCAATTTGGAGTGTCCAGTAATCTGCTGTGTACATACAACTGGTGCACCTTTAGCACTAGAATACTTGGCTAAACAATCTTTTGCAATATTGTTATCTTTTGGAAAGAAAAGAGGAAACAACAGTAATTTCCTAATGAGCAAACATTTGCAATGTTCTGTATAGGTTGCATTGTTCATTGATTTTTGTGCAGCTGTTGTATGAAATCTATTGATCAGAGTTAATAAATTTCTAAGTGAGTAAGACTGCTTATTTGTATTGGGCCAAATTCTGCACTCTTTAGCATTGCTTGCCTACAACTGATGAAACAATTTGACCTTGTTACTTTTTTGATAGAATGTCATGTTGAATTATGAGCAAACTTTGAGGATGTAAAAAGCTTCTGCCTATGATCTATGAGTAGTTTTCCTTAAAATTCTTAGTCTTTCTTGCAGAATTAGGGTGTTGGACTTTTATAGTGAGCTATTGATATCTGCTTTTGAGCTGATTTTTCTGTTAAATAAAAGTACAGGAATCACTGAATTGGATAGTAATACTGGATAAAACGCTAACCATTGTTAAAAAGCCACTTAGTGAGAGATATATAGAAAAATAACTGATGCATTTAAGCATTTTTTGTGGACAATATGTTCCTTCTTTACAAGGGAAGTTGGCAAAACTGTAATATATACTCTTTTTCAATATAAATCCTGTTCATTTGCAGAAGAACATTTATGTTTAAATGAACCTCTTCAGAAACCATAAGTGAGTAAATGTATCTCTGGGAAAAGCTCTTCCTTCTTAGTGTTCTCCTGCAGAGAAATTTGCAATGAATATCCCAGCTGACTCGGCAATAATTTCTATGGGAATTCCTCTGGGGTAAGGGCCACAGAGGTGGGGGGGGAAGGGTGATGAATTACTTTGGACATCCCTTCCTCTATGCTTGGTGCTCTCTATTAGGGAGTTCTCTTGCTTTTCCTTCCATGCTAATGTGGGTAAGGCTCCTATATGGCACGCTCCTGTCTTGTATTATGAAAAAATACAGATGTGATCAGCGCTACTCAATGGAGCAGAAAAGTACACAGCTTGGAAATATAAAGCAACATTGATGGCTTTTTAAATTATGTATTATTTTTGTATTAAGCATCTTCCAGCAGTGGCAATCCACCATCAAGGAATAAACTCCTGCGTTTCCTCTTTTTCATTCTTGCTATGGTCTGTAGCATGTGGTCTCACCAATAAGAGAATTGTGTGTAGTTGGCATGGACTTAGAAACTCCTCTGTAAAAGGAGAAKAATATTTTTTCATCTTTGAATAAGGTGAATTATGGGGAGAACATCTGTAATACAATTCTGATAACTAATTCCAGGAATTCTGGCTTGTACACAACCTGGTTCTGAATCTGCCTCATGGGTACGTAAACTGTGACCGTGTTCTGACCCTTTGGATCCATTTGTGTTCCTTTAAGTATTAAATTATGCTGAGTTCTCAGAACTTGATTCCAGTTTTCAAAAAAATCTTAAGCAGCATAATGCCAGTATTTGTTGCTAGTGGCTTTTTCATTCTGTTTTTAATGGGGTGAATCAGACCATGGCAATGGGATACTCTAGACCTGGTTGTACTAACTCAATTAAGATCTGTTTCAGGTCAGGTTGACCTGAATCTATCCTAGATTAGTTTGTGCTGAGTGAGCCATCATGAAGCAAGTGTGTGCTGGCAGCCCTAGATAGAAGTCTACAAGTTTCTCTTGCTGGTTATTTGAAGGGCTCAGATTGGCTGCTGTTTCTGTAACCTTGTAAAAGAGAGAGAGAGTGCGTGCACTAGATCTTGGTGTACACAGGGGCCCAGCAGCTTAAGGTTTACAGGGATGAACTTAGACAGCCTGATGAGCAGAAGTATATGCAAAAGTACACACAAACTTGCCTTAGCATAACAAAATATCGGTGTTAAATAGGATTTTTCCTTTTCTTGCTGGAGAAATGGTATCTCTGGAAGTTCTATGGTTGCACCCTTTCTAGTAAGGTAAATCACATTTGTAAAACAGTAGGCCTATTTATATGTCATATGAATGACATCAATTTTAGCTGGTAGAGATCTACTTGGGTAAGATAGTGATGGTTTTTACGGGGAATTACTTTGCCTGGTAAAGATCCTCAATTTACATTTACAGACTGCTTAAGTCTCCTTAAACGGGTAAAGATGTTCTTTGCTAGATAAATAAATGCATTAGTATATGCCAAACTCAGACATGGACTAGCTGGAGTTGAAACAGTCTGAGGAGAAAATACTTCTTGAACCTGTTTTACAAATGGAGAGTAAGGCAGTTTAGGTTGGGTGTCCATAAAGTCTGCGTCAGTAGCAATTTCTACAAACAGGTTAACTTGAACAAGTTTGTTTACTATTTTAAAGCATTTTATTCAGAATAAGGCTTATTAAGGAGACCTCTGATGCTCTTCTACCTCTTTCATCTCTATATCTCCCCTCCCTGGCATTGAATGGGCCTTAGTGTGTTCCCACTTCATAGGATGCAATCACACATCAGCAGTCTTCTATCTCCCTCCCTTCATTTAGATGCTGCTGCAGCTGGGTCATGCAATTCATTTCTACATGAGATAGAACTGTCCAAGAGATTTTTCCAATGTTTATCTTGTTAGCTTTTCTGCCAACCATCTGAAGAAACTATGCTGCAGGGAGATAAGACTTCTTAGCTTTGCACATCCTCCCTTGTGTAGGGCAGATGTGTCCTATCTCAAACGCCAAAATGTGACTTTTTTCCATGAGACTATCTCCAAAGGAATCAAGGTCTTAGCCATGAAAAAATGAAGGAATTGTTGTAGAAAGGCTTTCTTTGATTTCAGTGATCTCATCTAAGCAGTTGCTTTTGCAACTGAACAACTACTTCAGGGTAGATAATGCTGCTGAATTGTCTCCATGCTGCCAGCTTTCATTTAACCTGTTGAACTGCAAGTAACCGAGTATGTTGTACTGACTGCCAATCTATAAGGACCTTGGAGTGGAACAGGAGAGAGCTAAGGTTTCAGTTGTGAATCCCTTGTAATATCAGATGAGAGTGATGGTTAGATCTGGGCATAAGAGAAGCAGGTCCTTGTCAAGGAGGTGCTTCTGTGCCATGCTAGCAAACATCATTGTTATAACAACCTTTGCAAAACCAGAAATGSTCAGTACTTTGAACCAAGCAGCAAGATCTTCCCTTCACTTGTGACTTCAACCTAATTTAAATTTGTTCTCAGATGGAAAAAGGACTATATCCAAATCTGGATAAGAGAACACTAAAGCATTTATGGCTTGAAAGCTAACTCATAAGGCACAGGTTTGGAGGGGGTTCCCCAACAGAAAAACATAGTCAATGCTCAGAATGAGGAAGTAACTGCACAAGAGCGTCAATGAAAAGGAAGGTGGGGAGGGGAGGGAGATGAGGAACAAGGTGTTAATTTCTCCCTACTGGTCTGAAAGCAAATCTCCAAAAGCCTTGTGTACAACAGTGAGTAGCCTTTATGATGCCAAGACTCCAAATGGCATTTAAAGTCTTGGGTCTTAATGCTTTAGAATTGTAATAAGAGTCTTCATGTTATCCTCTCGAAAGAACTAATTTGCCTCTTGGGCTATGCCTTTGTTATTTTGAGTCTGTAATACCTTCCTCTAAAGATTTATTGGAATAAAATTCATTTTACTTATATCCTACCTTTCTAGGGTTTTGACATGGTGCTTCACTAGTGTTGCATTTTTTCCCCATAGCAATATTAACAGTGTTTGAGACCACTGCATGAATTTTCCATCCACTGGGCAAGTGCACGTTCAGATCTGTACTAAAATCAGTGTAAGCAAATTTTGATGTATTCTCAACTCCACGTGAATGAATTTACTGAATAAGAAAACCCATAAAGAATTCTTGGATACTACCTCAGACTTGGAAAGTCCCACAGCTGCAGACCACAGGAAGTTCTCTGTGAAGCTAGCACTGTATATTTGGCCTGTCCTTCTGCGTCTGCTCTTCACCTCTGCTGGAGACAAGGCAGTGCATAATACTTTGTCCTGATCTGTTGTTATCTGATATTAGGAAAATCCAGCTTTTTTGTCTGTTTCAGCAGTTATTCAAAAGTGCAAACCATTCCAGGATGGTATGTACATGTTTGTACTTGAATGACCATGGAATCCTGCTACCCCTCCACTTACACTTACCAAAAATATATATAGTGAATCATCCATTTTGTCCACGTTTAATGGATGAAGCAAAATGGTTATCATTCCAAACCATTGCTGAATGAATACTTGAAGTCTTAAATATTCTTGATGTAGCCTGTATATCTGGTGTTTGCCCAAGGCAAAGGTAGAGGCAGGATTACCTGTTCTATTCTAACCTAGTCTTTGAATGCAGTAGAAATGGTTTTGGAACAAAGTGCCTTACTTGTCTTCAAACCCAGCCTCCCTATGGCAATGAGCTAGTAGCCATGCTCAGAATACAGACTCAAGTCAGGTGTGCCCTTGGCTCTATCCACTGGACACAGGCATAGTAACACAGTGCTTTCCTCAAAGGTCCTTCTTAGCACTTAGGCAACAGCAAAGGCTTGTGAAATCTACTGTAAGGAAAATCAAGCTGAAATGATTCAGGGAGAACCCTTTGAGGTAGTGATGAAACTGTCAAGTATTTGACATTCTTTCAAAAGGAAACAGTATTCCTTAGCTGTCTAAAATGTCTTACAAAACAGTGTTTCTGATGAAAATGTTTGCCAGGGCTGAATAATTTTTTTTTTTTTCTCCACAAGAGAAGTTCAGTCTTGAGCAATCTTTCTTATTTCAGCTAAAAATGTATTTGACAGTTTACTTAAAAAATCAAATTAACAATTTTCTGTGAGTTTTTACTAGCTGAAAAAATTTACCTAAGGCCTCTAACAGAGTTATTCTAGAGACACTTTTATTCCAGTTATCGTATGATCCTAGCGTGCATTATAAGACAGAGGATGGAAGCTGGGAATCACTGTTTGGATTCTTCACCTGAGTTAAGACACTGAGTGGTATCTGAATCTTTTATGCCACAGAAAACTGAAGGGAATATTCTGCAAGGGTAGTCTGTGGTTTGCCTACCAACAAATAGCAGGACTTCTTTAGTTGGTTCTTCTCAGGCACAGAGAAGACTGTCCTAATCACATTTGCAGTTTCTGTCCTCTTGATAATATGTCTGAAAACATTAATGATGTTTAGAAAACAAATTGTACTTGCTTTTTTTTTTTCTAAATGAAAAATATTTTGTTGGAAAGACAATAGCATGGAAGTTGTTTCTTCCCCTACTGCCTCTGTTAGGGTTCAACATCTGTAGCTCTGTGTATATATAAAAATGTTGACTCTGATAAATCACGAGATTATTGGCAGTAAGACTGGTAATTGAGCCATGTCATTTTCACACATGGCAAAGATGAATTTGTGTCTCAGTCCTCAGTAATGTGGTGAAGATCAATAGCTTAAAGAAGCACAGATGGAACCAAACCCTTGTGATGGGACTGAGAGGGTAAGAAAATACCTATCTGTGGTAACTTGTATAATATCTACTTTCTCTGAAGATGCTGATCCCAGTCAAATCGCTCCTCAAATTCAGCATTCATCCAGACTTCTCTTTGAGACTAGCAGACTCTACAGCCAGTTAATAATGTACTGACCATTGTATTCAGCAGCGCTCTCTCAGTACTCTGCTTTTCAGGGCTTCGTTGCACATCTCTTAAAGAGGAACACTCTTTGCTCCATGGAGATGTGTTTTATGGGGAGAGGGGTTCAGTCAAACTGAGAAGTGCAAGGTGTGCTTAAGAGTGAGCTTTTCCACCCTCTTACACGCGGGTCCTTTGGTGGAGGTAAGGGCAAGACATATGGTAGACTTGTATTTCTCATTACATCTGTCAGTGGTTCTCACTGTCACCGTGATTTTTCAAGCAAAATCATGGCCTGCTGCCAGGGGAGAATCAAGGTCACCCTAAGCCTCAAGAGCTACAGGACACATTCAAATGTGTTTCCACAATGTCATCAGTAAAGAAAGACTTTGGCCTCTGATTGAGGGCATGTGTCAACTTAGAGTTGTATCTCAGTTATAAACATCATTGTTCCTTTGTCATGTACAATTTTTGGTTGCTATCGAGAGTGTAGAATACTAACTATGCTGGGTCTTCTAAAGCTAATAATTTGAGTCTCAAAAAATTGGATTAAAGTCATGTTTTAGTTGTAGCAGCAAAAGCTCAGCAGCTTCTTTGCAATTAAAATAAATTTAAGAGGAACTTAGGAAATATTTAGAATATTTTTAATCGAAATTCTGAATAAGCAATATGAGAAAGTCGGAATGTAGCATTAATAGTGAATGCATATACTGATTGAGCTCTGAAGTACGTGGTTGAAGACCCCTTGAATTAAATTTTAAATAAAACATGATCAATTGGTTTGCAGCATTTCTAGTGAGGGCATTTTGTGCTTATAAGATGTTACAGTTCAACTTCTATGATCTGAACATCTGTCGTTCAAAATTTGTGTGCTATTGGGTACACATAACAATGGCTATTTTGAATTCCTTTTTTAATAGTTGTAATTTAGACTTACTCAAATTACTGCCCTACCTAAAAATCTTCACATTCAACATTTAGCAAATAAGTTTTCAGAGCAAATATATTTGAAATAGGAAGGGAACACTCCCATAAAAAGTTATTTCTTTTCACCTGGAATGTACAAGATAATAACAGCTGGAGCTTTAGATAGGAATAGTTTTGATTTAGTGCAGTCAATAGCTACAGATTATTTTGCTGAACTTGCTTTGAGTTTGCCAAATATGGCAATTATTTCCTCTAGTATTAAGATTTACTTTAATTTACAGCATTTTTCCAGTTAGTACAGAATAAGTGGATTGGTAACAATGTTGTATGTCTTGAATTCACGATTAACTGCTAGTCAATGGGAATTTGTTCTACAAGGATTCAGTTGTATGATGCAAAGAACTGCATTAGACCAGCAAATAATTGTAGCATATTTCACTGTAATTACAATAATTGAGTTTTGAGTCCTTGTGAGTCAAAACATTGACAACAATTCGGAAGATATTTCTAATTTTACTGTCATTGCAATTTGTATGCTTTGACCATTAACAGTCATGAAAAATAAAAACATTTTCAGACTGGTTTATTTTCTTTAATAGCCACACTAAAACTGTACTTCCTTTTTAAAATAAACATTTTTACTATAATGGCAGTTCTGAATCCCATAATGGAAAGTAACTCTATATATTTATATTACATGATACATTCCCTATGTGTAATTCTAAGAGTTTGTATGTGTTAAGAGCTCTCCCTGCAGAGCTAACAAGCTGCCAAATTACATTTCACTGACTATTAATTGTTTCATTTTAAGGTCAAGTTCTTCAAAAAGTCCTTTAAAAAAACCCAAAAACCTAAGTAGTGGAGAAGGATCACTTTCAAAGCTATTTTTGTCTTATTTTTCTTGACTGTTCTTACTGTATGTTTTGTTCTTCAGAATAACTGGACTAACAGTCAAGTATTGCTAGCCTTAAAAAATCAAATGCATTAATATTGGTGACTTGAATTTAGTCACGGAGAGCTGATCTTTGAACATATTCACAAGCTGTAGATGGTATCTCCAACTCTGAAGACATGTTCAAAATATCTGTGGGCACAGGGMTTCTCAGATAAGCAAAAGAAACAGAATGAGGCTTCAGTTAAGAGAAAGAGAGATACTTTTCAAAGTTGAAATGAGTCAAAATACTTTGCTGTAAAATATTGAGAAACACTGTTTTCTTGACATCATTTGAATACAACTTGTCTTGTTAGATGCTTTCCCAAAAGTGTCCAGTTCACGTTCCTCCTGGACTAGTTGTGGCAGCATTTGGACTTAACGTATGCAGGAAAAGTAGCTTACTGCTGACAATATATGTCAGCAACTTATTCTGTGCTCTTTCAGCCACCAAGTAGTAATGGCAAACATAAACTACTGTGGCAGAATAGGAGCTACTCTGCAGAAAGCTGTGACTGCAGATTTCCCAATTATTGAAATGTTTAAYGCAAGACTATGTAGTATTAACCTAGTAAACCTGCAAAGAAAGAGAAACAGGAGAGGAAGGATATATAGGGATTTCTTGTTGATCATGAAGTTGAGTTGGCAGTATAAACATGTTTGAAATATGTCCCAAGTCAGACTTTTGCTAGGAGATGAGGTACCTGCTGTCCTCACTTGAAGGATAACCTCAAGGGCTAGGAAGTTTTTAGGTAAGATAGGTAGGTAGGTGCTTTGCTTTGGACAAATGTTCTTTTTCCTATTGATGTCGCTTACTGTATTTTTCCTGCTGTCACAATCCTCCTGCTACTGCCATGTGGCACAACTTAATAGCTGAACTGTTATCTTCTGTGCAATTCACTCTGTGGTTTCTCTGAATGCTCTTCTTCCCCAACCAACCACAAAAATCTGTTTTCCAACCTCTTTGCCAGACCTTACCCCTTATTACCATCCATGTCAACCACATACATTCAACTGAGTTTGGAAGCCTGCTTTTTTGTGTGTTTAGGAGAAATAGCTTTCATAAGAAAAAAGGCATTACTTTTTTCTGGAACAGAGCCCAAGAGAGAAGAAATGTTAAAACAAAGATGTCAATGTTCGCTTCTATATCCACGTAGAAACCTGGGAAGGGCTAGCTACCCGAGATACACATGTATAGACCCTGTATCTTWAGAGATGGGAGATTTCTATGGATGAATCGGGTTGAGAATGAGAAACCCTTGTAGGGTTCAGTTATAGGCCTTCTGTTTTTCTGGCTTCCTTGTCTTTGGGGTCTTCTGGTCTGTAAGATGGAGGACAAAAGTCCATAGAGGTAAATTTTATTGTAACAAGTAGAGGCTCTAAGGGCATGTTATGCATACGCGTAGAAAAAGTTATCTGGCTGACAGAGTTGTACGTACTCCTGAAAAGCCATTTCCTTTCTCTTATGAAAGGCAGGAGGCCAGAGTGAAGCATCCAGGCAGTTGGACCATATACCTAGCCATGTGGTAAATATTCATATTATTGCCCAACATGCAGTATGACTACAGCTCACAGCTAGCTGCATTTAGCACTGTTTTTTTTTTTGTTGTTGTT
>JAYKAV010002769.1:351866-395017 GCA_035582835.1 Phoebastria nigripes
AAAATCACATCTGTCATTTTTTTTGAACAAATTTTAGCTTGCTATTCTGACAAGGAACTGAAAACAGCTTCCTCTAGCTTTTTATTGTGGGTCATTCCCATGAGGAAAACTGAAAAACAATCCTGGGCATAATACAACCAGAAATGTAAAAGTTAAAATAGCTAGATTAGTAGCTCTTCTTTGTTACTTAGCTCAACGTTTTCATGTTTTTAGTTGATCATTAATGCTTTTATCACAGCACAATCAATAGACATTTAAAAAAATAATTTATTTGCTCAGATTAAATTGGGCAAGGAAAATCCTTTCTTAACTTAATGCTTTTGAAACGGACTGAACTGAGCGTAATGGAAATCATAGCTTGCTATCTGAGCAGATAGTGAGTGGCACCAACGCTGCATGCTTCTCTACTATGCTCCATTAATCTCTGATTCTCTTCTGACAGGTCATATCTGTGTATGAGGAGGTACTTACAACTCTTTGTGCAATTGGTCCCTAACCACTTTTCTGAATCTATCAACAAACCTGCTTGTCAGTTAACACCAAACATTACACAGGTTCAGTGGTATGGATGTTTGCTCACTCTGCAAGTTATTTCACACAAAATATTCAGCTAAATATTCTAAGCCAATATGTTTCATTTAAGGAAAAGAAGTTGATTTTGTGCTGAAAGTACTTTTTCTTAAGTAGACCTATATTTATGGTGCTGTAGAAAATTTTTGGTGGTTTTTTTGTGTTGCATCCTTCTTGTTTGCTAGGTCTTATAAGGATGTTCAGGCAGTCGGGTTGGTAACAGCATCTTCATATGCATGCAAAAGTATGTTTCGTTGTTTTCTCTCTGCGTGTTTTCCAGTGCTACATGCCTTTGTGATTTTGAATTATGTGTTGGTATTCATTTACATCTCTGTGCTGTCCCATTAGACATGAAATGAGTTCCATGGGGTGTAAGTCAGTATGTAATTTGGCCTGCAGGCTTATCTAAACAAAAGAATGTACAACAAATAAAGTCAGCATTAGTGTATTTTGAGTGCTGATTGTTTCAAATCAGATGCATAGGAAACCAGATGTTGAAGTTTATCTAAAACACTTGCAGCCAAACAAGTAACTAAGTACAGCGGCAATAGTGCATGGCACTTTTTGCATATACTTAGCAATATGTTTGCAGCTAATACAAATTTATTCTTATTCCTCAATTCACTTTTTCAGATGCTCTTTTTTTTCTGTTCTGCTAGCAAACTACTGTTTAATTCATTTTGGTCTGATTCTGCAGGTCTTCTGGGAGCAAAATCAAATTTGGGGAGAACAAACAAGAATTGCAGTATCGGCCATATCTCTAATGACAATAAACTTAGATGCCTAAAATTAGGTACATAAAGTGGCTTGGCTTTTTTAACTGTACTAGGCACTTGTAGCTCTTAGAGTTGCGTATGGGACAATCTGAGTATTTGGCATTTGCAGATGGCTTACATTTGAGTACCTAGTAAGGATTTAAAATCCCAGGTTCAGATGCTCAGATTTTTAACATTTTTACAGAAAACTAAAATAAAAATAGCTCTTTCTTATTTAGGCTAGTACTGAGTACGCTCCTGACACTTTAGTTCCACAATAGTACTGAAGAAAAGCTCACATAATATAACTTTAATAAAGAAGTTATTCAGCCTATGCTAGTGATGTGTTTTGACGTATTCTTCCAATGCAACTGCTCAGATGAGCTTGAATACCATTTGGCTGCTGAAATAAATAATAATAGCAAAGTTGAAGAGGTTTTTAAAGGGGGGCTGGTGGTCAAGGTGTCAGACACTTATAGGCACTTTGGCTTTCATAAGCCATTAAGTTTCCTTTTTTTCTGAGGAAAGTAAGGATTTGGAAATGTCTCAGTCTAGGCCCCAAACCAGTTTGCCTCTCTATACAGCTTTAAAAATACTGCGTTTTGGGCAGTGAGGTGGTATGAGTAGATAGAAGAAATAATGCTGTGATCTCACAGGTACTTCCTCCCTGTGGATAAAGGAAGCAATAGTCATCCCATGGATTTTCTGTCAAGGTGCAGCCTTACGTATAGAGTTAAACAAATCATATGTCTACTTCATAGACATTTGTAACATTGAGTAGTGGAGCCTGGTGTTATGAGAGAGTGTGTTTTAACAACTTCTGATCTGAAAGTCGGTAAGCAGTCAACTGATAGTGTCAACTTTTAGGCTGGATTGATCCCACCTACCTTGCACATGGAATCAAAATATGTGCGTTATAGGTATAATGCCATTGTCTGAGGTTGGACTGACAGTCGTTCTTCAGAGATGCCTCCTTTTCCCTTTCTCCATTGACTGTAAAGAAAGCAGAGGTTTTTGGCTTAGCTGTGTCACAGAGTGGGAATGAACAAAAATTAAGAGGTTTTCCTTTTTTCCTAGTGCTCTGTCACCCATAGTGCATATTGTGCACATATAGTCTTTTAAAGTGATAATTGCTATGGAAATACTTTAACCAAACAATGAAATGTTCTGTCAATGAAGTGTGCAGAGCAGATTTTTTTTTTTTTATTTTTTCAAGTGCGTATGGAATTTAGGAAATTTTACTGAATGTCTCTCGTACTGGAGAATTGGGTTTAGGCAGCTTTAAAAAAAAAAATCTAGTCAATTGGTGTCACTGTAAATAAGCTGATAAACTTGCTTTGTTTCCCATTGTTAAACATGTAGTCAAATTTACAGATGAAATTGGTTCTTTATTTTAATATTTTGTTAACAAAGAAAAGTTTTATTGTAACTTAAAGTGCGCTAGGTGTCATAATAATTTTGTTGATGTGCCCGTTCCAAATGAATTCAGTAAAAAAATAAAAATTGGGAGTATATTTCCATTTTAACTGCATATATTATCAAGAAGCCAGTTATGGATTTACTGTTTCGGTTGTCAGCTTACTGTTCATACTAAGTTCTTGCAAAGCATATAGTAGTGATAAAAACACATCTCACAAAATGCTATCCTGTTACTTTTCTCTCACAGATTATTTCATTTAAGAGTTATTCTATATAGGATAACTTTTCTAGCACTAATCAGAAGTCCTTGTCCTAAGAAAGAAAAAGCATAATTGAAATGGGTGAAAGTGATTAAAAGATGGTAGCACTGAAGGAACAGATTGGAATTTACTTTTGGTCTCCTAAGCCTGTTTTTTATAATGTTCTGTTTTAAAAACAACCAACCAAAACCCCCAGACAAACAGAAAAACTCTTACTTTCATCTGGTAGAGGAGACCTTGTCCTCATCAGTGTTCTCTACATGTTAATCTTTTTACTGCTTTGGTTGAAGACTGGTTTAGCTTACCCTTTATGTCCCATCTGGCCCTTCTCCGGCCTGTGCTTTTAAATGCAGCTCTACAGCTTTCCTGGTCATCTTTTATCTATCTGCTCTGTGAGCTCTCCCGTGTCACCAGGTACTTGGCATTGTCTTCACACAATCTATTACTTAACAATTTGAGGAATAAATATTCATGTGACAGGAACTGTTTTATGTTAAACTGTCTCAAATTTGCCATCTGTTTCTATCCACGTGCCTGTATTTTCCTAGTTTAATTTGCCAAATATCTCCTTTCATTCAAGTTCTTTGGTATTCGTATTTCTAGGAGTAGCAACTGCAGGTACCCTTCTATATAACGTAAGCAGCCACTGCAATTTTCTGCAGACTTTTGTAGACTGTGTGGGAATGGTATGAATTATCTTTAAATTTGTGTTTTGAGGTTTTTTTGGTGAATATGAAAAAAACTCCTAATAAAAACAGTAAGTTGGAATTATTTGCAATAGAAGAGACCTGCTTTTTGTTTTTTTTCACCTTCTTTATCTGAAAAGAGAATAGTGCAAAATCTTCCTGGTTATTTTGTCCTGGTATTGGTAGGCATTGCCTATTTGAGGATGACCATGGTAATGGGAACCATGTGCAATCATATTTTCTACTGCAGTTGTAAATTGGGAGTTCACGTTTTCCCTACACTACGAAGACAGAAGTTAGTGTAATACAGATAGGGAATCTAAGGTTAGAGAAAGCTAAGCAGCATTACAAAAATATCTCTGGGTTACATTTGGATGTGTTTATTATATGTTCTCACCATTTTAGAAACTGACACTGAAGGAAAAAAGAGGTATATGAAACTTAGCTTTCCTTTTGCTGTTTCATTTAATGAGTTGATCTGTTTCATGGATTCCTAGGTTTATGGCATTCACTGTTATTTGTTGTACTGTGGTAGATATTAATCTGTATTTTCAACTTGCTGCTTCTGACTGTTCATGCTCAGAAAATATTATATTTTCTATAAGTGAATAGGTACAGCTTCTTCATGTTGTGAGTAGTAGCACGTGGAAAGGAAGGATGGCTTCTCTTCTCTTTCCCCTTCATATTTCTTTGCCTCCCCTCCTTGCTACTCTGCAACAACAAAATTAGACATTTATTCCTGTAAAGTCAGTTTGGAAAAGGAAAGCTTATTAAAATAAATATAGAGAGGGAAGATATAGTTGTTCTGGCTTGAGCTGCAGCTGTTACAAACTTATCATATGTAGTAGCTGGACCTTACAACTTCGAGTTTTATTTCTGGAAAGCATCACTGCTATGTGTTGAATGTATTTTAATGCTCCACATTTCCTCAAAATGAAAGCATTATCATGAATGATTATTGTGAATTACATCATTGCTCAGAAGCTTATGGCTTCTTGACATTCAAAAAATATTTTTGTTCCTTTTTGTGTGATTTTGGGAATTTTGATTTATGACTGAACATTGCTGTCTAAATGAGTTTTGGAAGTTCACTCAGGGAAAGTGACAGTTAACTTCAGAAACTGAGTTGGTTCCAGAAAGAGTATTTCAAATAAGAAGATAACTGCTTACGACTCTGGCAGCCACCTTAAGGACAGAAAATATTTGGAACAGAGGACATGTTACTTGCATTTACAATTGACATTAATGTTTGGATGTGTGGACCAGAAAACATTATTAATGGGTTAATGTTTTAAAGCAGGAACACACAGAATTAATGGGTGATAAAAGCATAAAGGGATTTAGTATTAAATAGCTTTTATTATTAGGGTTACAAGGATAAAACAGGTATTCTCTTGTGGTGCCTTAATACTTCACAAAACGTGAACCTGAACTGACGCTAAATTGAGTCAAGTGGCTCTGCGAGTAGTAGGGAATCTTATAATATCACCACCCAAATATTAGGAGCTTCAGAGCTGTGATTTCTGCTTTAACTTGATGCTTAAGAGCAGCACTTCTAGGAGAAGCTCTTCTTTTTCTTAATATTCGTGTACGTCAGAGGCAGGTTTTTAGATAAATCTAGTCTGTAACCAAACTGGCAAAAATTGTTCTGTCCACAGATCTGACCACATGGGAAGCACGGGAGGGGAGAGGGGAAGCAGGGAGGCAATCTTTGAGGCATCACCCAAATACTTAATTTTATGGAGCAAAGTGCACATCTTCAATTCAACTAATAAAACGGACTATGGAGTATATGTTACAGAACTCCTGCTTGTATAAAGTACATAATCACATCTTTGCCTTTTTCAGAATGCTTGTAGGAATGAAATGTACATGTACTACTCGTGGTATGAGGTTGTCACAGATAATYGCAGCAAAATCTTCACCAAACGGAAAACTCGCATGCTTTTACCCTACATAAAGAGGAAACAGAAGCTTGCCATGCTTATGTAGGTAACAAAGCACCAGTTGAGGCCATTAAACCTAGGATTATAATCTACATGTCTTTGCAGAAGGTCCATGGTCAGTGTAGCCGGGGCTTCTAGGCACAGCCTGGAGTCACAGCAGAGCTGCTCTGCAGTGCTTAGCACAGCGCCCACAAATGGGAATAATGAGAAAGTGAAGGTTTCACAACTGGCATGCTACTGTTGTCTCTCTTCTCATAAGTAGCATGTTATAATGGAGCAAAGAGCCATTGTAGTAGTGAACACTTCTCAGAAAAGGAATTAGCAAGCAAATGTAAACAATTAGGGTTGTGTGTTTTTGTTTTGGTTTTTTTTTGTGTTTAAGAACCCATGGATGCAGATTGCAAACAGCAGTGTGATGAGACAGATAAGTTTGATAAGGCAATACGGACCAGACCTTTAAAATGACAGAAATAAAATATAATCCTACTTCTTATCATGACAAATGCATTGCAGTGATTTTATTATCTATCTTGTGCTATAAAGGAGGCAAACCCCCATGAATTAATTAGGTCCTTCCCTTACCATTTCAGCAGTCCATTGTGTAGTAGGAATTGCTAGCAATACAATGTTTTCCTTTTAATTTGATTATGCCTTACATGAGCACAGCGATTTAACTCTGCCTTTGGCTGACTTTATGTTCCGTTATGCCGTTTTATAATTATATTCCATAGACTTCATTCTTACTCCTTGCCATTTACGCTATGGCTCTTCCAATGGTAAGCTCTGATGTTGTATGCTTTTTAGTATTTAGCTTGAATGTAGCCCAGCCAAAGTGGTGCTGTAGAATTAGCTTGAGACTTCAACAGCTTAGTTTTCTAGGAGGCAAGCTTTCTCTTTGTCATGTGGGTTGTCTTTTTCTTTTTACCCATCACAGCATATGCAAGTGACACTACTTAGTCTTTTACTTGTTTTGTTTGACACTTAATTTTAGTGATTCCTCTCCCCCCGTAAACATTTATCTTTTTTTCTCCCTTGAATTTATGTGTCATCCTGTCCATTTTCCAGGTTAGGCTCTGCCAGCACATAACTCTATGTGCCAAGCTTTCAAGAATGATCAGAACTAAAATAGATAGGGAGCTTCCTTAGAAACTGTTAGGATCTCTAGTAGTCATGAAAAAAATTGCTATTTCAGATCACAGCAATTTAAGCTAGATGTACGTCATAGCTTTTGAACAAAACAAATACAGGAAAAGGTATTGAAAAGACCTTAAAGCAGAAATTGCTTATGAATATTGATGCAACTGAACTCAGAAAGGCAGGTACATATATACTTCACGTCTATAGTGGAAGAAGTCAGCCCTATACTTCATGGAGATGAACACTGGGGCTAGAGCTTTTTAAAACATAATCAGTTTTCATCAGTTACAGGGCTAGCTGCACTTCTCTGTTTTTTGCAGTCTGTGAGTGAACTCCTTCGTTCATTGGCCATCACATGTCTTCCCAATCTGTAATGAAATTTGTAGCTTTCTTGTGCTTGGAACATAAGCTGAGCTACAGTACAGCTTTGTATCCATCATGGTTACCTTGCTGAGCTGACTGCATTCAAACACCTGAGGCTCCTCCATGGTCCAAGGGAGAATGTTTGAATGCTGGTGAATATAGTGACCAAATAGAATACTTGAAACAAAAGTGCTGTTTATATGATAATGGCAATAAAATTTTGAAGAAGGGTTTTAGATAAATTAAAGTATACATATCAAATAATATTAATTGAGGAAATGAAAGTCAGATTGTTTTTGTCTATTGCCATGCCCACATTGAAATTGTGGATATGGTGAATTTCTGCTTACAGGGAGACAGTCCTCAAAAAGACAAGCCTTTCTTCTGTGTATTTGAACTATGTATATGCACATACATATTTCTGTATGGCATATGTTACAAGTATCAGCTTCGCTGATTCTGACAAAAAAAGAAAGCCATGTCTCATGTTAGAACCATTTCTTTAATCTACTGCACGATATCTTAAGCAAGGGAAAGAGCTTGTATATGTTGTCTCCCTAATGTATTATGATTTCTTTGAATTACTTGTGCAGTGAAAAGATGTTTAGAAGGGAATACCCAAGAAATGTCACGGGCCAACAGCTTCACTGATGACATTGACCTTATATCAGAAGAGTTGCCACTGCCAGCTGCATCCGACGTGACACAGTAAGTGGAACAACAGCTTTTTAATTGGTAATATAAATGCTTATTAATGGTGAGGGTGACTTGTCACTGAATAAAAGTAGTATTCTTTGGCTGGCTGCACTTGAAGTGATCATGAGTTTGATCTTATTTAACCACATGTGTGAACATTTCTACAAAATGCAAGTTGAGCTTTAAGTTTAATGGAAGTAGTCAGACGCTTGGAAAGAGAAGCATTGCTCTGCAACAGGTGGCTTGCAGTCTCAGTGTCTTTGTTGTTTTCTGTTTTAAGGCAACTGACACAGCTCCTGAGATTTAGTTTTACAGGTAGGTTTATGCTTTGTAGAATTCTGAATCAGTTTGAGCTCTAAAGCACTCCTAATACAAATACTGTATGAATTGATTGGAAACATAAATGAAATAGTAATTTATAAATACAGCCTGAAAATAGGCTACATTATGTGTAATATTTTGATAAAGTAGGCACACTTGTAAGGAAATGATGTTCCAAAAATATGAAAGCAAAATTATTAAAGAGATGCTGAAGGTGTCTGGATTGACCAGGACAGAAAGTCCCCATTATCAGTGAGTTCACTGCGATTGTTGAATGATCTCTCACATTGCTTGTATTTGGTTTAGCAAATGCCTATTTCTTGAAACGAGCATAATGGTATCTTCATGCAGGACACCTCCATATTGTCTTTTGACAGGATCTTTGAGTAACCTTCATGCTTTTGTCCTATAATGTACAATTCCAGTGTTGGGGATGGGGAATCTAGAGTAAATTTCAAATGTGAAGCAGAGCATTAAAGCATACAGCAAGGCCTGGATGGACCAGAGCATCCAGGTATCATACTAAGGCTTTATCTTACATGCAGAAACTGATACAAACAATGCTGGTGAATAGAACTCTTGAGTTAGCAGTGATATATGGCCTAAAGGTATGGTACAGCTGGCACAAGCTCATGAAGGTCTAACTAGTCATTTGGATGTTATGCTAACGTTGGTGAAAAACTCGCCTGAGTTCATGCTTGCAAGAGAAAATATGGAATTGTCATTGGAAAAACCTTTTGGTAAATATCTGAGATTCAAAAGAACAACAAAAATTGTTGCTTGCCCTCAAATAAGGAAAAATATAGACAATGATGTTCAGGATGAATTTGAAAGCAATGAGATTCCAATCTATAGTGTGATTGCTTTTTAGATGTTTTATTTCACATCATATGGTTACTTTCTGTCCAGGTAACTCATACAGATGATATGTCTACTAAATCTATAGTAACTATACTATGCTTTTATACAGGATATCCTGGTGCTTGTATTTTCCCAACATGCTATATTTTTTTACCTTCTTTCAAATCAAGGAATTATAAATTGTTCCATTCAAAATGGTCGTCTTTTTTTAATCAGCACASTGCAAGCACAGGATTTTGCATTTGGAAAGAAACAGTTCTAACCTTATTTGTACTATTTAGTGCATGAAAAATGGTGGTATTGTATGTTACTCTGTATAGTGCACCTTGCAAACTGTACCTGAGTTTCTAGCTCATATTAGAATTTAAATGCATTCCTCTCTTGTGTGGAAAATAAGAAAAGGGATAGTAGAAAGCTAACCAAACATACCAATGAAAAAAATCTAAAATATGGAGAGTATTTGAAGTAATATGCTACAGGGTTTAAAGTAATATACTATCAATTCATTAACTCCTTTTGATGTGGGTGTCAGGTGCATATAAACAGAATGATCTTACAACTAAATATTGCTAAATTAATGATTGTTAAATTTTAAGACCCACTATATATAATGTATGTATAAATTTTAGCTTCTGAATATTTGTAATGAACTTCAAATGTACAGATAACATAAAGTTATAGATGTAACATAATGTTCTAAAGGTACTATGTAAAAACAAAGACAAAACACCATTTCATGTAGTTTTATGCTTCTAAAGTCAAGCATGCCAGTTTTCACCTTTATCAGTGATAATCTCATTTTATATGTGTGTAATTCTACATGGTAGGATGCATTCATTTAAGAGTCATCCTGATTCTTGAGTAGAAATGTAGTATCTCATTATTCAAATTGTGAACTTCATTGGACAAGCACAGAACATGATGTATTTATGCATCTTGGTTTTAAACTGCCATTTCTAATGCAAACAATAAGATATTAACACTATATTCGCCTGATATGCATATGCCTTCTACATGAATATTAGATATACTTAGCGTGATTATTTGTCTTGTCTTCTAGCAGAAGTATAAGCAGGTAAGTCTTCATGTGTGCTATACTTGCTTTGGTGTGTGAGCTTTCCAAAACAGCATGGCTTTTGCTTTATACTTAATAATAGATCCCCTACACTAGTGTGCCTTGGAATTTGTGATGGGGACATAATTTTTTTTTTTTTTTTTTTTCTGTTAAAAGTTCCACTTTTATTCTGCTTGTTTAGCTGGTTAGAATAAAGAGTTATTCTGTTTGTTCACATAAATGTTGTTTCATGCTGTGGAGTTATGTACCAGTTAGATTCCCTCCCCCCCACTTTGGAGTGACTACGTAATGGAAAGTGGTTTTATCTCATTTGAGAATAACATGCATTTGATAACCAGTGCGACAAATCTTCATCCTAGAGTCACAATGCAGTCAATGAATTACACAAAAATTCTTCCAAGAGTAGAATTCAGCCAAAGGGGTGTGTGTGTGGGTGTGTGTGTGTGTATATATATGCAATGAACCTTCTCAGTTTGCAAAGTAAGTGAAAACATGGCTTTCACGTAACAGTTAATGATAGTATGCTACAATGGTGACAGTTTCACGTGGAGCACTTCTTTGTGAATTCAAGCTTGACTTTGTCAAGCTGCCAAAAGGCAAAGTTTTCCTTGCCTTCAACAAGCATTATGAGTTACAAAATCAATCTCACAGTATACCTTTATTCCAAAGCCAATAACTGGTCATTTTTTAAACTTTGTAAGCTGCTATGTTGATTATTAAACATGAAATGTCAGGTCTACAACTGTAATGTTTTGAGGGTTTTTTTTTCTGTAGTGTGAACAGTAGATTCTTCTGAAATCCTCTCTGCTAGCCAAATGATAGGAGACAGGTTCTCTGACAGTAACCTTTACTTTTGGCCATACTGTCTTCAAGACTCCCTTCATTGTGTGGTAAGGCAGATATTGTCCCAGGAGAATAGAGTTCCTACCCTTGAGCCATGCTACTTTGGTCAAACATCTGTTGCACAATCTGCACATRTGCATTAGTCTCACAGTAACTAAAGTGGTTGCTTGGCAAAACCTATCAGGCTGGCTGGAAACTGGTGATACTACTAATTAAGAATGCGTCTTGAGTGAAAGCAAACCAGTTCAGTGGGTTGCAGCACTGCACAGGTTTCGGTGGTTAATACATCCAGTATTGGATATCTGATGTTAGTGATCCATGCAAGCTTAGAGAAGGTATGCTGTCCTGGTAGAAGGTGGAAGGTGTCAATAAAACCAAAACCAAATAGCAAGCTTGCAAGTTGAGCTTAAGATACCTTTCTGTCAAAATATACCTTCTTTGGATCCTTAGTTAGCTGGGAATGATGTTTGTTTCCAGTGATCTGGGCAAAAATGTGGAAAAATGCAGCCTCCTGAGTCAGGGAACAAAAGCATCATATTCAAGATATAATTCTACGGTTGTCTGAAGTTCTTGCTGAATATCTCTGGCCCAGGCTCTCAGGTAAAAATCTCATGTGGTTGCTGACCTGAGTGGAGCTATGTTGTTTTATACTGGCTGCTTCTGAGGTGTCCAAAGCTGAATAAGAATGGTGGTGTTAGAGATTAATCAAATCTGACACATGAAATAATTATGTTAATTTCAATGAGTTGATGAGTAGTTCTGTTTTTAACAATAAATGCTTAGACTATCTTATTGCCTGATGTACTTACCCGCCCAATTTTTCAGATTCTCTGCTAGGCAGTCAGAAGATGACGCCATTAGTGCATAGTGAGACTGCAAAATGATGTTTTGTCTTTGCTTTGAAACCTAGAAAAAACCAGCTATTATATTTGACTCATTAAAGCATATTTGGTTGGTCTTCTACGTATATTGGTAACAGTATCTAATTTAAGTTATACATCAGGGAAGGTCTAAATCTTGAGAATGTTACTTGTAGAGCTGGAAAGTTCATTTTTATCACTTTGCTCTTTCTTGCTAACCACTCAGCACTTTCTCTGTATTGCCTGATTTTTTTAGTGGAAGATGTAAAACCAAACAATTTGAAGATGGATCCTTCAACCAACTTGACTCAACATAGTGCATAGTGCCACTTCTTTCTCCATGATGTTATGTCTTGAAGCCCCTCTTTCTTCCTAATTTCCTGTTGTATGGACAGAGATGTTGTGACAGAAGGACAGAGGACCTGGTATAGAATTAGGCCTGCTTGTAAAAATAGTACACAGCAAATTCCTGTATCTCTGTAACAGATAGTTTACTAATGAAAGAGGCAAGAGATTACTCCAAATGGCACTGATTAAGCAAGTGGCATGCTGTGATTTCTGCCTTTTTTTTGTTAAGTCTTGTCTCCTATCCATTGTTGGCAGGACTGTTGTATCACAAGGTCTTTGAGGAAAGAGCTGATGCTATTGAGGTCTGTAAAATGAGTAAGCTGTAAGCTTGCTAATTCTTGATCTGTGTCCATAAGCAACAAAAATGGAAATAACCTCTCAAAGTGCGTATGAATTTAGTAAGTGACAAAAGGAAGAAAGGAGGAGAAATACACGTCAGAATGAGAGCAGGGACAAACCTTAGTGGATTTTTGATCCTCCTTCCTAGTCCGAATATTTAAGGCCAGCCACTCCCAACAGATGGTTCAAACCAGAAATTATAGTTGAGACGTGCTTTACCTGTGTTAAGTGACACAGCCTTTGGGGATGGGTATGTGGCTTGATTGACAAGCAAGATAGTCAACTACAAGTCCTGTAGACCTGCACTAGCATACTCGTGCAGTATCAAAACCCACTCTTGTGGAAGAAGAAGAAACAATAGCAATTAAAATGATGGGCACAAGTGAGCAGCTTGCTGAGATCCCATGTAAATTGAAACAAATGTTTATATGAATTGAATACAGTGTAGCATGGAGGATCTTGGAAGGAGGAGAGCTGCCTACAGGGAATGGTTACAGGACTAGGGAAGCCCTGTAAGTTACCTCTGATTAAGGGACACGCAGCTGTAAGGCTGCAGCCTGTGGCAATTGGGAGTTCATTTGGCTGGGAAGGAACCCTCCCCAGCATGTAGGGAGACTTGTCATGTGAGGTTTTGGAGTTGGTGTGGAAGTTGCTGAGGCATCCTATTTCAGATGGCCTTGAGTCCTCTACTTGTTCCTTTGCTTGCTCCTTTTCTTTTTTTTTTTTTTTTTTTTTTTTTTTTTTTTTTTTTTTTTTTTTTTTTTTTTTTTTTTTTTTTTTTTTTTTTTTTTTTTTTTTTTTTTGGTATGCTCCTGTCTTTACAGAGGAGTCATATCTGTTGGCCCTTGATTTCATGTTTTGAACCACAATAACCTGGAGGAGGCAGGGGGTATTAGCTTGTACAGCCTGCCACTAACTGGAGTTGTCACATGCAATAAATCCAGTGCCTATTGATCATCCAAGGGGGAAAAGAGATTCTGGAAAGGAAGGAGCAAAGGTTCTGCCACCTTCAGAGACTTGGTATGCTTTACTAAGGAGCAGTGATCATCTTCTGTGAGGGGGGAGAATATCTAATATATGTGATTTGCTTTTTTTTGCTATCATTGTTCCCATGTTGAATTGTGCAAATGGTGTTTGTCTCTTTCTGGATTCTTCCTGGCTGCACTGGAGCTTTGCAAGAGTAAAGGAGACCACTGAACATAACTTTAAGCCTTAATTTTTTTTATCTCCAGCTGGTCCTATTGTTACACAGATTGCGATGACAACAATCCTTGGCCATGAAAATATTTTCTGTCATACACACCAGAGTGAACCTTCCAGCAGGAAAGAGAGAATTTGGCCAATAGACTGTATTGAAAGATTACACCAACCTGGTCCCAGATAGCACAGTCTCAGGAAAAATATACACAGCACCAGCTTTAGAAGCAGACATCCTGTTTTTGTTTTTCAGAGTTCTGTGGTTTAAAGCTGTGGTGTTTAAAGCTCTGTACACTGTAAGGAAAAGCAAAAGTTAGAAATCCTATATGTCAGCATGGTTAAGCAACTGTGGTTGAGAACGCATTTTGTAGCTCACTAAGGTCACATAAAGGTAAATGTCAGTTGGTCTCTTAGCAGAAAGCAGTGTAATGCTGCAGTTCAGCAGTCATCACGTCAGCTCTCTTGGGAGGAAACCTTTGGAAGGTGAGATCCACATACAATGACCATCGTCAGTGGTAATTGCTGTCAGCTGAACAGCTGTAGTAATAACTCTTCAGCTGCAACAGGCTGCCAGGGAAGTGATAGCTACACCTGTTCCCCACAGGAAAGTGGGGTCTTAATTACTTTTCATGGGTTGAGAGTGAGACCAACAGTTGCTCTTCTTTCTGAGGCCCTGTCCACAACAGAGTCAAATCATGTTAAGGAACTGTGGGTTTAATACAATTCTGGCTGAAACAATTCTATGCAAAAGTTTAGAAAGCATTTATGTACTTCTGCTATATTCCTATGTATTAATCTATGTGTGACGTGACTGTGAAAATGGCTGACTATTTCGGTTTGAGGTCTTAAAATGGTGTAATAGAAGCATAGAGATCTGAATGTGTAAGCAACCAGATATTCACCGTTCCTACCTCCATTTTTTTTCTTTCAAGTTCATAGTATGAAAAACAGCTCTTAGATTGTACGAGGGAGATCTTATCTGCAAAATTATTAGCAGAACAAGCCAGCATTAGTATGTGGTTATTGCACAATGAAAGGAAGTGGGAATATCTGCTTTTTAAAAAAAAAAAAAAAAAAAGGAAATGGCTGATTGCCATAAGCTATGTAAGAACCCTGAGGAGGGGTGAAAAGATAGATCTGAGGTAAGGCAGTGGCTACAAAACCTCAAGGCCTACAATATAGCACTTCCTTCTAACAAGGTAAACTGAGACTCTGAGGCTGAGAATGACTGAATGCCTTGCTCTGTGTCATCATTGGTGAATCCTGATACAAAAGGAGTATTACAAACTAATCTTCAGTGAGGAACAGAACCTTCTGTGAGGATTGAGGCTTAATGAGGCAAAGAAGTTATGCTTGTTTGTTGGTGTTTGTACTTGCTCCAGGCTGCCTGGAAGAATAGAGCACCAAAGCTGCTCCCCACTTCACCAGAACTGGGGTCTACAGAGACTGGGGGGGGGGGACACTTAGCACTGCTGTTCACTGGAGTGGAAAATCACACCATTGTTAGTAATCCACACAACTATAGTCAAAGGAAGATGCTTCATGATTAGTCTTGGCATCTAGCTTTTCTCCTTAAAAACGAGTTTAGGAACAGTGTTGGGTTTTCTTTTTTTCTAGTGGAAGTAGTTTATCATAGGATTGGTAGGTAAGAAATATGACTAGTTTCCTGCATTGCCCACTAACACAGAAATTTTATACAAAGTGAATGGAACAAACTGTAAAACTTATGCTAGGTCTTAAAGCTTACATTAGATGTGCTCAAATAAAATGGTGCTGTACGCCCCTTTTTAAGTTACCGGTCAGCACTTGAAAAAAGGAATGTTAAATCCATCTTTCAGCTTTATTTTAGCCTTCCAGTTGTTCCCTCCACCTGTAGATGGCAGTGAAGGTTTTATCAGGAACTTAAGAATATTTTTGTGTCCTTCTTTGGCTCTGCTTGAAAATCCAACAGTGTGCAACTCGACACAAAGCATATTTTCAATCTTCTTGTGGTTTTGGTCTATCTGTGCAAACGCCATTTATCTTTGTATTTTTATCGTAACTTCCTCTTACAGCTTATTGTCTTTAGTCTTATTAAAGAAACAGTTCACCTTATCACCAGCAAATCTATCACATTGAATATCACCAGATCTAATAATTAGATAATAGTCTTGTGTAGGATAACTGAATCTACTGAAAGCTCATTAATAATACTTTTATTACTAAGATAGGGACAGCTAGAGTCCTTAATCATCAGCTAGATCTATTGTACCACCTGTTGTCCTTTCCCACTTGTTCATGGATCATTTTAAAATACTGGTTGTTCTTAGTTTTTGAAAGCATGATCAAGCACTTGATCTATCATATAAATATTGCCCATCTTGTCACTGAGCTAATATAGGTATTGGAGAAAGTTGTGAAGCAATACTGGCTATCAACCAGCTAGTGAAGGGAATGGTATTATAAGAGGTTACATCACCCAAGAAGGGGTGGGTTGGGCAAATGACATCAGGAAGGTTGGTCGGAGTACAGAATATTCCTGAAGATGTTACAGTTTGCCTACCACCACCGCATTTACATTTCATCCATATTTTTGAAACAAACATAAAATGAAGTGAGAGAGAGAGAGAGATGAAAAACTAGTAAGTGGGCAACCCACAGTAACATAAAGAGAGGGCATTTCTATATATATCTTGTTTCCAGCTTTCTCATTGTGCTGTTGGCTCTTGACGCTTACTAATCCTCACCCTCAGGAACATCTAATATAGGTAGGACTGATGCAACTAGTTCTGTCCACTGCACTCAAAAGCTTTATTAATTGCTTCAAAGAGAAATTTAGATGAGGTCTGTCATTTCTGAACTGAAAAAGGTAAAATAGTGAAAATTCAACAGACAGTAGTAATTGCTGATCTGGTTGTATGCTTTTTACCATTATAAGGCCTCGTGTTAAGTTACACTTTTTAGTACCACCTATTTTTGTATTGTCACCTCTAATTTCAAACTCTAAAAAGGCTGCTTCAGGATTTATTTCAGCACCCAAAGTATTTTTATTACCATGTAATATGAACGTAAGGCTGGCATTAGTATAAATTGGTGCCATTATGTAGTAACCTTTTCTAAGAATTTGACACTGCTGCTGAGATTTTTTTGGAGTTGGTTTTGGTTTTTAGTCTGAAGAGTAATTTTTCAGAGAATTTTTGCTCTTTTATTTTTAAGTGAGGATATTTGGCCAGTGGAGGGCACTGCACTATAACACAATGAGAAACAGAAACTCCCATTTCAGTTTTTGAAATCTGATTTGTCATTTCAACAAACTTACTTATAAACTTAATTTATAAGCATCTGAATTTCCCCAATGTTAAATTGGCAAGTTGCCACACTAAGGAAAAATGCTACATGTACTTGAACATCAGTTTAATGAGAAACTTAACCAACCCCCAAAGGCTCAACTTGGTATTGTGGTTACACTTTCTTTTCTGGAAAACAGACTATTGTAACAGCCCACTGAAGGTTGTCAAAATATAACTAAATGCATATATCGTGTAAGCCTCTGTGCAACAAATGGTTCAGATCTGATGGAAAAGTCTGAAATAAAAGGCCGTTTTGGAAACAGAAGCTTCTACAAAAACATGACATTTCACATAAGTAAATTTTTCTTAATGAGTTTTCTAATCATTTCACAGAATTTTAGGGTAGGGATAGAATTTTTCATGAAGGGGGTGAGATGACTCTGGGATGTATGGCTRCAAATATCTGTCTTGTATAAGAAATAGTTTACAAAGAATGTCTCTGTTTTAAGATCAAAGTAAAAGACTCACATTTGTGGCTTTGGTTTACCCAGAAATTATTATTTATCTCGGTAGCAAGTTAGAGAATGGAAATAAGGCAACTCTTTCACTTGTTATTGAAAAGGGTGCAAAGAAGTAGGCTGGATTCATAGTCTTCAATATTGGCATGTTTTGTCTGTATGTGTGGGGATGAAACTAGTAAAGGCAGGAATCATTTTATAAAGGCTTTGTTTGGGCTTCATAATTTTTTGAGGTTTTCTGTTAAAAAATCGTCTTACACCTCACATAATTGTGCCCATTGAGCTCCATGACACTTGACAATATTGATAACTTCATTTATATGCATCTGTGATGAAAGTTTGAAAGATGTAACATTAATGTACGTTCTTTGCTGCAGATGATAGTACAACCCTTCTCATCAGATCACTTCAGTCTCTCATTGTTACATAAAATAAAATAAAGTGCCAAGCATGGTACTTGCTTTTCGGAGGGGGGGAGGGGGCGGGAATTGGTGGAAAGACAAGATGATTGCAATGCACAGAGAAGTGTGAGTTTGTCCTTTACCGTGGCATAGGTAGAAATAAATGAGCATACATTTTTCTTTTGACCTTGATCTTGTGGTTTTGCAATAGTTTCAACTTTGATGTTTTTTATATGAGACTGTATTTGATGCATATGAATCATATGCATATACCCATTCCAGTAACAGACACTTCATTGTGTTTGTTGTGTCCATTTGTGTAAAGTATATTGAGGGAAAGGAAAAGCACAGTGATAGGGCTTCATGGTGTCTGCAGCTAAAATACATAGGTCATTCCTGATTTGATCTAGCTCCATCCAGAAGCCACGTCATAGTGTGTGTTTTGTATTGGCAGCATTCAACAGAAAAAAATACTTTAGAAATTGCATATACCAGTTGTCCTTCCTTTTTCCTTCTGCAGTTGCTTCCCTGGGCTGCTCCTGTGACAAGAAAGTGAGGCAGCCCACCTATCAAATAAAATCAAAAGCCCACCCCTGCTGGTGGGGAGCGTATAAGCTATTGGGGGGGAAAAGAGTGAAGGAAAGCTTGAAGGCATGAAGACACCATATGTTTTCCTAGGAGTTCAAGTTGTGGCAGTGGAGGGGAGGGCTGGGATAAAAAAACCTAACATTCTCTCTCAGGCAGGGGGTATAAATTTTACCTTACTAATATCTGAGCATTATACTGCTATACTTCTGAGTGTTGTGTTGACAGCATATCATTGCAAGCCAGAATCCTGCCTTCTGGTTGAGAGAGTGACTTTTCCTCTCCATAGCCTACTTTCTTAAGAAGTGATGTTGACTGTCTAACGTGTTCCTCCTACAGACACTATTTCTGGGGCAGTATCAGGCAGAGAAAAATGCAGAAACTGGAAGTGAAAGTTAAGGGAGCTCAGTGTTGTTAATTGATAGGTTGTGGTGAATGGATTAGAGGAAGAAAAGAGATAGGAAAGAAAGTTTTATTACAGATGTGGAGAACAGTTGTGTAGTTAGGGAGTGCTATTTATGGGTGATTTCTTCAGTATTTTGTAATTAACAGTATTATGAAAATCTATTTAAAAACTTTCAAAATAACCTGTAAAATAATATATCAATCATAAATTAAAATGGCATAATTTGGTTATGATGTTTCATAGTGGAGTTTGAACAAAAAAAAAGAAAAAAAAAAAAAAAATTGGAATTTCTAATTTATTTCTACCCAGAAAGCAGGTAGAGTGTCCCCTCACCCTAAGATAAAAGAATGAAGACTTTTTTCTGTGTTTTTAAGTGTTAATTTGATGTTTACCAAGGGATGTTGCAGTCTTGCTTTATTTGCTAATCTCTGTACAGGGGAGGTTTAGATTGGACATTAGGAAAAATTTCTTTACTGAAGGGGTGGTTAAACATTGGAACAGGCTGCCCAGGGAAGTGGTTGAGTCACCATCCCCATAAGTATTTAAAAGACGTGTAGATGAGGCACTTAAGGACATGGTTTAGTGGGCGTGGTGGTGTTGGGTTGACGGTTGGACTCGATCTTAGAGGTCTTTTCCAACCTTAATGATTCTATGATTATTCTGGAATTACTAGTAAAGTGCTTTTCCTTATTGAAATATAAATAATTGTTCATTTCATTCAGGTGGCTTTTATAGCCTTTTGTATACTACAACGTAGTACACAATGGAGCAAGACATATGCTTACTTTCAATGCATTAAATTACATTGGCGTTCAGATGATGTGGCTGAGTTATTGAAACTGCTTCTGTTATATGGGATGGAGTTAAGACTATGGATCATTTATGACAGCTCCAAAAACACCTCTCTTATAAATGTTTGAATTATGTATCTTTCAAAATGTTGTATTGATTTTTTTTTAAATATTTCAAAGAAAAAGTTTACAAGGGAAAATATGTTCTTTAGTAAAAAAAATAGCTGTATGCATCTTAATTTCATTATGCATTTAAAAACAATACCAATTTCATTCCTTAGGTGAACACTGTGAGACTGCTGGTCATTCAGCTGCAGTAAAAGACAATGCACATTTATCTCCTCCATATTGCAAATTTTCACTAGAATCAAATTTAGGTATTTTGCAATAAGCAGGCATCTCCATCTAATAGAACTATCTTATTGTGTATGACAAGAGTGTTCACAACAACAGTTAGTGTTAATTTGAGAGATTATCTTATATTTGCTATGACTATTTTCTTGGGTAACGCTACCCAAATTGAAGGAATGTATTCTAGGCCTGATGTTTCACTTATTTCTAAATGTATATAGTACTTTGTTTTTACGTAGATAACATTTTGCACAAAGTTTTAAAGCAATAACTAAATGCTCGTGGCTAAATCAACACACAACTTAGGTTAAATACTAGTTACCTCTACTTCTGTGCTTGGGGGGTAATAGACATTGTTGCAGCCAATGTTCTGCCTTGCAACTAATGTACATCTGTGTTTAGGGCTGATACGTAAAAGCTGATAGATAAAATTGTTGCTTTGGTCATTTGAATACGGTGTTAACCTCAGTGCTTGGAAACTTTATTTTAATAAGTTACTTTAAGGAAATTTAAGTGATAGAAATTCTTTAGAACCTGGTGGTTCCTCATGGATTTCTCAGCTCTGACACTTTCACAGATGCACATGTAAAATCTTTCTTTTTATACGCAAAACTTGATTAACTCCAAATGGGACAATGCAAGTTACTTTTCATGTTGATACACTGAAATAGATGCCAGACAAATACCAGTGCCAGTTGCTTGTCTGCTTTTTTTTTTAGTGCGCTGTAATTTGGAGAAGCAATTATACTCTCTCTTTTACTTCAGATTAAACCCCCTATCTCCAGGGCTGTTTTTCCCCATCACCCAACAATGCTTTTAGATGTTATCACTATGTTCTCCAAAAACTTTGCCCTAATTGCTTAGCTGTTTGTTTGTATTGCTAAGACAATTTATCTCTGGTCTCTGGGTCAAAATGAATGTATCAGACCATTACAGTACAGAAAGCTTAGTATGTGGGCACTGAAGCTTACAGTCATTGCACGCTATATTGAGTTCTGTTCCTCTCATTTCACATGGCTGTTTTGCTTCTAGCTTGCTGTAATGGCATTTTTCATAAGTTACTGATACTTATCTCCTCTGGTTTACGTTAGTTAGACTGCCTACACCCAAGGACTAGCAAGAATAGATAATCTTGATGGCCTTTTTTATTTAGTCAGCTGTCTACAATATATGTGGTGCTCATTAGTATTAAAATATGTTTGAAAACAAAGCTCAAAGAGCTAATAAAGCTGTTCTTATGCTCATTTCTCCTACTTCAGCAGTTGCTACCAAAGGATCCCCTCCAATGGGTTCTATGACTTGTCCCTGTAGTAATGCAACTCAAATAATACAATGTAATTGGTATTTGTTTTCTTGGACGCAACTTTGCTAGAGGTTTCCACATGTTTCTGTGCTTACTTAGCTATTTTGTTATTTTTTAAAAAATTACTTTTAAACTGAAATGTGTGGCGCTTGCCGCATTCACCAGGCATTTCAGATAAACAAAGCATGTATTCTTCCTGTATTTAGTTCTTTCCTTACTCTTTCTAGGCTGTGGCTGCAGTAAATTTTAGACATCTTAATCTCAAATTTCATTATTTGTGGAAGTTCACATGCTTTCTCATCTTGACAAAGAATTAAGCTTTTTCTTTTAATGTAGGAACAGTTTCAATTTGATTTGTATGCATAATCTTTTATGTCTAACTTTGAGTGAAAGGCTTCTATTAATCTCATGTTATCCACCTGCCAAGCTCTGCTTAAATTTTAATTTAGAAAATGAGCCTGTTAGTGTTAAGTTTAAACAAGCTCTGGGCAAGGAGAACTTGCTAGCCAAGGAACTGCTATGGTACCTTGAGGGTTTTGACTGCAAGCCCTTTGTTTGGCCCTTCATGCAGAGAAACCCAAGGTCAGCTCTAAATAAAACTAGGTATAATTTATTAAGCTAGTTATCCCTGCTGCTTCTATACAGCACTGCTGCTGTCAGTGAGGGAGAATTGCTTTGTGACAGGAACTTTGTCTCAGCAGCAGGAATGGGCTGAGCCTGTGCCCTCTTCTCCTGTTTCCCCCTTTTCCCCTAGCAACACTGGAGGCACAGGAATAATGGCTGTTCCTGAGGATGGGGGATCAGTTAGGTGCAGTGTTAGGTGGTGAGTGCAGGTTCTGTCGATTTGTGGTAGAGAGGTGGACAGGAGATGGGGAGCTCATGCCTGAAAAGAGAGGAGAATAGATGCAGGGAAAACAGCAGCAGTCTGGATGAAGATTAAAGGGACCCTCACTCTTACCCAGAGCTCCCTTGCACATCTTGCTGACCACTTTAAAGCTTGCTCTGGCTCCTCGCAGCTCCCTTCATCATCCATAACCACCTCAACATCTCATTAATCCTTCCAGCTTCTACTCTTCTTTGTGAGGTGGGAGTAATGTGTGTGTGTATGTCTGGGGAAAGCCCTGGACAACAAAATTTGATTTTGCTCACTCTGCTGAGAAGAAGTCTTGATTGAGCTCTGACTTCTATTTAAATGATCAAGCATCTGAGTTTGGTCTCTCTAGCTGGTCAAGAATCTGAGTTTATGCATCCTCAGAGGGCCTTAAACTTTTTCTCAGGAAGAATGTCTTGCATCTGGAAAACTGGGACAAAAGTCTTTATCTTTTGTTATCAACACATCTCTTCAGCAACATCGCAGCAGGTCCCTGCTGTGCAGGTGTAATCRATAAGCCAGGATGCAGGGGGGTATCCCCATTTCCTCCAGATTTACTCATTTGCTACAATGAGCAGTCAGCCCTGTATGTAGTTGATTAAACATAGGTTTAGAGGTATAATCATGTAGGTAGCTATTGGACTTCTGTGAAACAGTCTATGACTCTGTCTTACAGAGGTGTCTCTTTTCCATGATACTATGTTACACCTTTTTAGATTTCTTTTCTTGTTTGTTTGCCTAGTTGTGAAAGCTCTTAACCAACCTGTGTGCTTGAACCCTGCATATTTATTTCAAGTCTAAATTTAATTTTATCACTCAYGCATAGTATTAAAACCTGAAAATTAAGTCAGAATTATCCTCCTGCTTACTTTACAGCAAGTCTGTGTGTGTGATGAGTAAACACACTGTGGGTGGCCTAGGGTAAAATAAAATTTAAGTGCTTGTTTGCAAGGGCAGCTTTCTTCACCTTCAATAGATAAACACCTAGCCATGGTTTAGCAGATTTTACTGGTTGGTTTATTTGACATGAGAAACAAATATCCCAACAGACAAATGTAAAACTTCTTTAAATTATTTTGGTATTTTCATAGGCATATTGTAAAGTTTTCCGAGTCCTCTAGTGCTCAAAATGTGAGTCTTATTTTTGATGTTTGGATTAAAGACTTTGGCACAGCCTATATCTCAGACCTCTGTAACTAAATTGGAAATAACAAAACCAAAATATATGCCCTTACCTTACCCATTTAGTCTTTATTTCAGATAAGGATTACACAATAAAATGATAGCAATTGGGGGGGGGGGGGGAATCCTCATAGTATCACAAAGTTGTCCTCTTTTTGAATTGTATCATTTGAGCACCAGTGATGAACATTTCTAAAATCTGATTTCAGCAGAGGAATTGTGATGCTTTAATGAATGAGCTGATGAAGAACTGGAGCTGTGACCAAGGTTATTTAATTTTATCTTTGCCTGTTCCTTGTTCAGTAAGTGCTTATCTCTTTCACAAATAGAAGAGGTATGAGCTCATTATGGAATTTGCTATTTAGGACATCACCATTCCCTTCACTACTTCTTGTCTGAGGTGGCTTTTCTTCTTCTAGCACTGTTTGAGCAAGGTTAATATAAGTATCGAAGGCTGACAACAGTTATACTTCTCCCTGGGTAAGGGGTTTCTGCTTGTTCATTGGTTTTGGTATCCTTGCTTGGTAACAAAGAAATAGCATAGAATTGTCTGACGAGTCAGGTGGATGACTTCACCTTTATTTCAGAAATATCCTTCACAGTAGTAACCACAGCCTCCTTATCTACCTGTTTTAAAATGCCTCAGATTATCGGAGGGTAGGAAAGTGAAGGAAGCAATTTAAGTTTAAGGTCTTTTGGTTTACACTGTTAGTTCTCATTTGAGTTCTTTTTTTTAAACACAGCTGGCCTATCTTGGACTAGCAACCAGCTGTGCTCTCGCAGGTGAAATCTGTAGTCATGCTGCCGAAGCCAGAAATGAAAGTCTATGGAGTCGGAGAAATCTGAGGAACTCCCTGACATGGGATATTAGATTGACTAAGAATCTGAGTGCAATGCAGTAACTTCTCTGTGCAGGCTCTGGACCCAAATTATTGGGTTGTAAACCATGATGTTTACACATGAGCTTGTGCCGAGTGACTGTGAACTGCAGGCCATTAGCTATCTGGTTGCAGTTCCTATGTGGGCAGGCTCTGAGGGTCATGTGTTGGCCTGTATCTGCTACAAAAGTATGACTTCAAAGAGGACTTGCTGTGCAAAGGGATTGGGACTACTGTACAGCAACCTGTGGAAAGACACCTTTTGTACAAATACAATCCACAAAGTCCACATCATAAATGGGAAACAGGTTTTGGGTCATGGAGTTTCTCGTTTGGTATTATTGGAGTATATAAATTTTGTAATCCTCAGTGATACTGAGTATGAGACCTGTGAACATATATTTTTCCATCAAGAAGATATTCTGATAGTCAGCTTTAATCTTTACTGTCTTAAAATCTGTCTGTTAGTTTTGAATAACAAACTAACAGACCTTATCTTCATTTCCTTCAAATGATTATGGACATATAAACACAGTGCTTGATCACTAGTTAGCCAAGGAATACTTATCATATTTGTTGTAACGTTCTGTCAACTTGCATTTTCTGCAGATCCCATGTTTTCTCCTCTCTTGTACATGCCATTTTGCACAATATCTATGGAGCAAAGTGAAAGGGAATTTCTGTCTTTAACAGCAAAGGATGGTAAAAATTGTTCTGGTATTCATCATAGCTATAGGACCCTTAGCATTTTATTTTTTAACTTTAATCACCTGACTTTTCTTATGTTCCTAGATGGCAATCATCTACAAAAATGTTTGACATATAAAGCAAAGTTAAATTTTGGCTAAAGGAATTATTAGTTTGAGAAAACAAGACAAGAAGAAAACTCTGGCATAAGAAAGTGTTATAAAAATAGTTTTTCTACTTTTCTGTTTGTAGGTTGAAGTCAAGAGAACTTTCAAACATTGATGTATTAAGAAGTTTTTGGGGGCTGGGAGTTACAAGACTAGATGACTGTGGGTTTACCCAGACTTGTACCTATATACAGTAAAATGTTTTATGATTATAAAGACAAGAAATGAACATTATCTTAAGGAAGGTTCTTGTTTATGTCTGTCTGTTCTTAGTCAGTAGCACGTATTTAAAACAGTATCTCTCTGGCATGAAAAAGCTTTTATTGTCTAACTGCTACAGAGAATGTTTTTTTCCAAAAGCACAATTGTCAAAAGTATGCATGTAATGTTGTGCTGTAAAGTATTTTTAGGGGGAGTAGTAAATGATGCTGGCGATGTGTTTTCTTTTGGGGAAAAAAATGCTTTAATGCATTGGCAAAAATTCAAGTGAATGACGGTAGAAGGATAGAAGTTTGTTGTTGATTTGCCAACAAAAATGAGATCTGAACTTTGTGAACTAAAGGAACATATGGCCACCTGACTGAAAAGTTGAGTCTGGTTTTGTTTGTGCTTTTCTCCTTTTCCTATACCAAGAAATGCCCTGTAGGCATTCCGTATCTTTGCTTAGTTCTGTAAGTTCCTTAAAGAAAAAAATTAAGATAATTAGTGAGATTCTCAGCTATACTATGTAGTTACCTTAGCCATGCTAAAGGAAGAATGTCGATTCTGACAACCTGTCACAGTGGTTAATGTTTCTTCTCTACTTATGTCCAACCTTACTATGCTTATTTAGACAAGCCCTATCATATGATCATGTCAAATACTTTTAGAAGTGCAACAATTGCTGTAGCACTCCTAAGAGAGTAGCATACTTTCTGATCTTCATTTTATATACTACTGAGCTTGATTATTCCATGGTTGGGAAGTTCAGTCTCTGCTTTATTTTACCCGTTCATAAAAGTACAGAGTATGTACCTCAGAATTGCAATGAGGTTGCTGCAAGCTCCCAGAGTCCTGCAACATACTCTAAGGTTTTCAGATGAAAAATTACACTTAAAAAAAATCACTAGGTAATATTCCTGAGAAAATGCAAACAATCACTTTTTTACCAATCGTATACAAATGGCCATTTATCTGTGTGAAGATTAATTCTTTCCACTGTAAAGGAAGATTGATAATGCAAACTGCTCTATCCTTTAGAGCAGAAGCTTAACCTTCCTCTGGAATTTTTTAATTAACAATGATAACTGTTGAAATAAAACACAGGCCAGTGTAGCTCCCAGATATTTTTCAACATTGCTACTTTCTTTTTAGAACTGAATTAAGAAACCTGTGCAAGAGGACTAAAATGGGAATAGAGAAGGGAAGTAAAAATGACCTGTTAAAAATCAGCTGTTTAGTAACTAGTAACAAAACAGCTTTTTAAGAAAATTCTGTTGAGTCTTAATAAATAAAAGGAGTAGGGAGTGCAATTACAGGTGAATTATAGTAGAGATAAATGAAAGGTAGGACACTTTGGACAAGGAATAATAAAAAGCCATAGGTGTCCTTATAATTGTTGGGTTTTGGTTTTTTTTTTTTTGAGCTCACACAGGTTTCTTACAGAACTCACATGAGAAGGATGAAGCATTTTTTCTTTTTCCTTTTTATCCTTCAGAAGAAAAAATGATATGTGAAGCTTTCTCTAAGTCTAGTTTTGTGGAAGGTGTAGCTCAAGAAAACTAGTTCCTCCAGGTAAAAGAGCTGACTTGTTGGGGAGTCTCCAAAAGCACTTGAATAAGTTCACGCATCAAATCGTTGGGCACTTTGATGTCGTTTTTAAAAAAAAAAAAAAAAAAAAAAAAAAATCACATCAAAAAGTAGAAGCAATATTTAAGCCAAGAACCTACAATCAAGTCTCTTTCTTGAAGTTGTGAGTAGATCCCTCTCTTTCTCACCAAGTACTTTATTTTCTTTCACTAGCTCCTTTCCAGGTCGTCTTACTGATACATTACAGAAATCTGGACTGTTTCTCACTTTCATGGCTSTAGTTTCACAATCAATTTAAAGTGATCTAAGACTGTACTTTTCTCCAGAAAGGTTTGTCTGGCTCTTCCCTCTGCGCTCCTGCCTCTCTGCTTCCACTTTTTCCCTTTTCTCAGCGCTAGATATTATACAGGTCGCTTATCTGGTTAAATACGTGCAAAAGACCCAGTAGAAGAGGCTGAGAATATAAAAGGAGGAAAGAAATCCTTCATTAGCTTGGGACAATTCCTTACTTTGAGAATATAATGAAGAAAGATTTTTTTTCCATGTGGGCTTGCAAGGTTTATGGAGCTATTCTTAACTTCAACTTCTAAAACTCTTGGCCCTCTTCTTTCACTTTACATATGGGCACATTAATGGTATGGTCAACCTTTTATTTTCCTATGTCTGTAGCTGAACCAGGTCAGAATACACTGATTAATAGATGCTACTGAGATGACCTACAAAAGTATGTGAAATTCAGGCTGATATATTTTCCTATTCCTCATTTACAAAGTTCTGTTTAAGGATAGTAATGTGAAAATAAGTAGTTGCATTTGAAGCATGTACCCCAAAGCATCTTGTTGTATTTTCACTTAAACATCAGCAGATGTTTAAGTACAGTGCACACGTTAAGAGAAATAACTTTATATCTACTGAGGGAATGAGAGACAAAGAAGCAACAAAATAATACATTCAGCTACAGTATCCTGCATCAGATTTATCTGCATTCAAGAACAATAAAACCATTTTATAAATTCACCAACTAGGGTATTTTGAAGAGAAAAATCCAGAATAAAAAGGTTCCGTTTCAGAGAGTTAAATCAGATGTTTGGCCAAAATGGAAACACTGTTCAAAAGAGAGAGTGAACAAATAGGGATGTGCTGGGATTGACTGGACAAGGAGCCTAGGCTAAGGAATAGTATGTGTGCGGGAGGAGGGGTAGGGGTTAGGGAGAAGACTCATTCAACAATGCACTGAGTGACAAGGAGTAATCTGCATATTTATTAGGCTTAAAATATCCCTCTTTCCCCACATCCCTTCCTTCTTTTTAAGCAGCAGTGGGAGAGAAGCTGTTTTCCAAGGCAATCTCAAGGTACTTCAGTCCTGCCTCAGAAAGTATTAACTTTCTTCTTAAATTCCTGTTTATTTTCTGCACAGCTGTAAGATGGAGTTTTGCTCTGCCACAGTTTTTTTGGATCTTAAAAGGCCTGGGCAGTTCCACACTTCTTCACAGCCCACTTGGACTTGCTACCTGGCCCTGTTAATACTTTTTGTGCCAGCTGCTTCCCACTATGATAGAGGCTGCAGTACAACAAGCATTCATTTCTAGGATGCTGGTGATTTCAGGACTGGAAGAAGTTACTCTTGCAGTAAACGGGTATTTTTTTAAAGGTCAGGTTGAATTGAAAACTCTTGTTTTCCTCCTGTACCTACCTACTATAACTCAGCAATAGTAAATTCTCCAGTCCCACCTACGGCTCCCTCTAGGGATGAAAAAGAACATTTGGATTATTTAATAACATCACGTTGCATTGGCCATGAGCAATGCAACAGAGGAAAAGCCTCTGTTTCCTCTGGCAACAGAGGAAAATCATGCATGTTTGCTGATTGTATCATGCACTTCCCATATCTGCAGATAGTTGGCATGGAGGCGTGTCACCGAGTAGTGTCAGGCTTTGTTATTTTTGCTTCTAATTATAATCTGCTTGCATGTATGTGCATAGACACATTTTTAATTTTGAAAACTGAATACAGTGCTAGTATTGGAGAGTTGTTTCCTATGTTATGACTGTGGTAGAACTTGCTGTGTTTGTTCCAAATCCTACACTGGATGGGTACCTATATCTCCTCCATAGAGTTTCTATAAAAGTTCTCCAGCTAAAATATGGGTGCATGCTGAAAAATGACAGGAAAATAGTGTCACATTAAGTTCAAAGAGCTTGCAGATCAGTTATCAGTCTTGAAAGAAAACTTCCGAGTATCAGCCTTTCTAACTTAACAAGGCTTTTGGAAGTAAAAATTAGTGATTCCTGCTTTCAGTAGCTGTATACAAATTTTGCAGAGTAAGTTTGTAGATCATTCTTGTAAATGATTCATAAAGGAAAAGTCAGTAAGATCATGTTTTGCCTAGTTATATTCAGTGATGCAAGAGCAAATCCTTTCTGAACCCAAAGAAGGTATGTCTGAACAAATGGAATGGGAAATTGCATGTAATTTTTTTGTGTTGTTAAACAAGTACACTTTAAATGTACTTGCCTTGTAAATGCAATTGTCTTAGATATGGTGATAAAATTATATATTTTGTCAGTATTTTGCTACTGCTGTCTCTACAAGGTAACGCTTTGTTCTTCCTTTTCCTCTGCTATTCATTTTGATCTTGAAATACAAGATGGCTTGCAGCTGAACAACCACAACAACCACAACTCAGTGAAGCTGTAGTCACTGCATCCCCACTATATTCACAACCAATGAAACATCTGAAAAAGCTGCTGCTTCATATATTGTAACATGTAATACAGAACAGAGCAATCCATGTTACTGGGAGATGGCAGGAAGAAAAAGCTATTCCTTCTGAAGGAGAAGCACACACTCACTTCAAGGTTAGGTGTGGAACATTCTGAAAAGCACATTGTGGCCCCAGTTAGAATAACTGTACTAGGAGTGGCTATGAGAGGCTGGAGTTCATGAACTTAAATGCTTCCAGCTCAGTCAGTGTAAGAAGCCTGGAATGTGGTGATATCATGGGCAGTTTTGCCAAGTGACTTACAGAAGTAACTTTTTGTTGTTTGATGAATATTGTTTTCAGAAATCCTTTCATACTTCATGACATCACCTTTAGATGTACTCAGCACAGAGAGCTCTCAAAATTTCATTTGTAGAATGTGCAAATGCTGTCACCCTGGTACCCTTTTCTGAGGTCTAAGCTGGTGTGGTTGATTTGCTGTGGTCCATTGCCTATGACTTTCAGTCTGAATTTTGTGAAAGATCTGGAAACAGAGGAAAAACAAATAAATCTGACAGCTGCCAGCAGTATCATAATTGAAGTGATAATCTTCAAAACCACCTTCTTTTTTTAAATACCACCTTTTAATGATCCCTAAAGACATACCTCTTACCTATTAGACTGTTTTGGTGCTAGGCAATCTGTGTTTCTTGCTGGATTCCTTAGAGCTTATCTGCTTTCTTTTAGCAAGTGACTGTGTATGTCACAGTCACCAATCTCGTTAAACTTTGAAAAAGAAAATTAGACTCTCATTTTAAATGTAGCACCATTTTTTTTCCTGGTACATCTTTCTACTGCATTCCCCAAATATGTTTAAAATCTACAGATTTTTTTTTTWTATATATATTTTCAGTCATGCTGATGCTTCACTCTTTTGCAGCAAGCTAGCCAACAACTGTGATTTGGATCACGTTGTGAGGTAACTCGAAACCAGAACTCTGTGTACTGCCAGCAGTGCTTCAGTAGTACCATAAAGGTCAGCGTAGCTACCTGCCCAAGTGTCCTCATCTTCCTGAGTTGAGTTTGCAGGCCCATAAAGAGGTTTATTCGGCCTGCACCACTGCCTCGACCTTAAGCAAATGCAAAGGGTGCTTGGGATGACTAGTTAGCATGGAACAGACAAAACTAGGATAAAAGGTCAGTTGCCTGATACACTGGAGCTAAGCTCCTGGTACCATTACTCATCTTGTCTCTCTGTACATCTCAATCACGCTCCAATGACTCATATTAGTGTACATAAACCATCTGAAGATATTGTTAATAGTTCTTTGTTCTTTTTACTTTAACCCCCACATTTTCTTTAAGATGTGGTAGAAGAATACAACCTTTCCTGGTGCTTGCAATGTGTATTTCATTTTGAATGTATATTTTTCAGGCTAAAGACTGAGCTTGGTCTTCAAGAACCTGACTTTACAGGGCACTTGCATGTAGAGAAAACAGCCTGAAGTGTTCATCCCTAATCATGCCAGGTGCTGTGAGATTTCCGAAAATCTGAGTTTTGGTTATAACTAGTGTGAGTTCTTCTGAAAAATCTGCCTTGAACCCAGTTGCTGCATAAGCAGGTAGCCCAACAATTAACATCTTATTTTTATGATTAGAATTACATGGATGAAATTAATGAAATGCAATACTGACCTGAACTTTCCCTCTGCACACATACTAGACTTAGCCCAAAAACTTCCCACTGCCCAGAAATAGATACACCCACTGCACTTCATAGAATAAGCCATAGACGTCAAAATGCTTCTCTTGTGGCTGTGTTCATAGTGAGCTAGTCAGGTATGTCTAACGCAAATGGGAGAAAGAAACACTGGAGATCATAGAAATAAATGTTCCTGCAAGATTTCCAGCCTAGCCCAGACAGTGTCTTTCACTGTATGAGACTGATTATTGTGCAATGATATTTTAAATTTGGGGACTATTTTTACATGGTTAGAATCTTTCAAAGTAGAAACAAAAAAAACTTTTAAGCACAAATATTGCAGCCTGATAGAACCTGTGTATTTCATTGTTGTTCGTTACAAGAAATGGCAAAGCGKTTTTGGGAAATAAGCTCCCACTTGCAAATAACATACTCTAGTATTAACTTGTATGTTAAGAAAGTTTTCTTTTTCATTTGCCACAGATGTTGTTAAATTTTAGCCAACTTGGAATTTTATGGACAGCAAAAAGCTTTCTTTTTTTCTTTTTCTAACATGGTACTAGTTAAATCAACCCTGGCAAAGATAAAGCAAAACATTGACGCACAAGCTTGGAATGAACATATTCAGTCCCTTCTCATGCAAAACCCAGCAGAAACCCCAAAAAAGTTATTTTTAGCTTTTGTTTTCTCCCAGGATAGATAAATGGAATCAGCTGTGACAGAGACATGATTCACCAGCATGAAAAAGAGACTGATAAAATCCAGAACAAACAAACAAAAGCAGAAAAGAGTTTCAGGGAAAAGGGAGAAATGGGTTTATTTTTAGTTTGAGTCCATAGGTTTTGCAGAGGTAGGATTCTTCTTCTCCCACCTCTGCCCTGAAAGTTGAACAACTTTTAGACTAATAAGCAATAGGCAGGAGCAAGCTCTGTTTATGCTAGTAGAAGTCTGAAACGTACCAGAATCCTTAGTATTTCTTTCTCTTAGCCCTTGCAAATATAAATTAAGGCACAGCAGGTTTTCAAAGGTATCTGTCAATGATTTAATATTTTCTAATGTGACTGCAGAAAATTATTTCCTTCTTTGCGTCAGCAATCAAAATGTTACAGTTTGAGTATCTTTCCAGTAACAGAAACTTGTGTTTCATATAAATAGGCAGAAAGGACACTGGGCTGGTGACCAGTAGTTACATAATTCATTTTTTTTCCTGTATCTTAAAGATATGCAGCTCCGATACATTTTGAGTTCAGTACAGATGGTTGGTATTAAAAACAGAGATATTGCATGAGTCTTGAACCAGAAGCTATTAGAAAACAATGTGCAGTGTTAACTTCTCTTTAAAGTACAAATCCCTCCAGCTCCCATATTTCACCAGACATTCAACCGCCATCACTACTGGTTTCTGTTTACTGTAGTTCAGTGTGTCTGTGTGTAAGCTCAAATTKTTGCTTTGTTTTGAAGTTCAAGAGTGTGTGCATATTTCTTATTTATTCATGTTTTTTCCGTGGATAGGATTTTTCCTGTGTTAGGGTATGATGAATTTCAAGTGAACTCAAGCACATTAAGGTGTTTGCATGCAACTTTGCAGAATATATTGGTGTCTGAAGATTTGTAAAGCTTTCATGGCAAAACTGTGTTTAAGTTAATTCTGAATCTGCTGCCTTTGTGTGAAAGCATAGTGTTCCCAGACAAGTTTCCCATGTCAGGTTTTGCAGAAGTTGTCCATTTTGCAGTTTTGTGTGGCTGTGAGACAAATGCCTTTTCCTTTTTCCTCTCTATTTTTGCCCCCTCTCTACTTTCCCCCGTGTTCCTCTCTTTTTCTTACTTGAAAGTAGCAATATGGAATTGGTGCTGGTGTGTGGTTTGATAAAGCCTAGCCCTTTGTGGGCAGGAGTCTCACAGGAAAGCCGTTTTGAGTACTTCTCTGAGGGAGAAGCTACAATGCTTTATGAGCTGGGGGAACAGGAGAGATTTCTGCAGACAATGCAGACAGGTACTGAGTTTGTGTGAGGAGAAGGCAATTTGACTCTGTAGACTCACAATGGTAACAAATAATTCTAGGCATGACTTCCTTGCATTTTCTCCAGAAAGAGTAGAGTGGACTTCCCAGCAAAAATAGTCAGTAACTGGCAACCGGTCTATTAAAAAAGCAGGGAGCCAAACAATAAGTGAAGTAAATTATGCTCTGTATTTAGCAATCATAGAAACTATAGGCATTTGAAGGCTTTAGAATAAGGAGTGTTCATATCAAAGGAGAATCTTCCTCCCTAAAGACTATATTGTTAGAATTTGAACACTTTTTCCTGACAGACTTTATGTAGTGATTGCGGGCCTTGTTTATGTACTGTAAAACTGTCAGTGCTTCCTAAACATTAGGCACTGGTTTAATGAGAGCTTACCTGTATGCATGTTTCAGGAGTCTGTGGGTGGTAAGTGCAGCATCTGCAGATTTATGTTGCTTGATCTTTGTAATAAATGAACAGCTTGTTTTCTCTCGAGTAGGTGACACTCAAGTTAACTGTAACTTTATAAACAAAAAAGGGAACAAAATGTGGAGTTTCTTGTGGGAATCAGAATGCTACAGGAGTGTTGTGTACAGAATCTCTATTTCTGGTTTCTTGCTAGTGACAAATAAGCATAGGAAAGTTTTTTATGCATTCATTTTACCTCTTCAAATTATCTGGTTGTGAGGGTTTTCTCTTTCAAGCTCATGTGAATTTTGGAAAAAAAATACATTAGTTCAGAAACTTGAGGATTTTCACAGTGAAGCTCTGTGTTCGCTGAGTGTGTAGGTAAGGAAAAGAGACATAACCAGGATGGTGTGTCTGTCTCAGCCAGGGTGCAAGCATAGTCTTCCTTATGTCATAAAACTGGGTGTACTAAATATGAGTAAACTACTGATCTTTTATCCTCTCTCAATATTGGTAGGGTTTACATACCATAGAGTAGGAAAAATGGAATAAATCTTTTTTAGAGACAGATTGATGAAAGAAAGTTCAGAGCTCAGTTAATGCAGTAAATTGACTGTCACTATGATTTCAAATGTATTAGTAAATGTATTAGTTATTCTTATGTGTGAGTCTTGATTTCTTATAAACTGTTTTGTCTTTTCCTTATTCATGGCTTCATGGCCTCATGTCTTAAATGTGATTTGATGGGTCTTTCTTTGGCTAGTTGGAGCTGTAGAGTGTTAACAACTGATACTTGACAGAGACCTGAGTTCATGCTTACTGCTGTGGCTGGAGGATATTGTCGTCTTGGGAGCATTCGTATAGGAGGACAATTTTATACTGAGGCCATTTTCTCTCTCTCTCTCTCCATGCAAGTATCTGTTAAAGATCCCTTGGAATTTTTTTGCTTTCTCAAGCACAAACTTGGTAGTCTGGTCTATAAGGGCTTTAAAAAATGTGTCCTGTGTATCACCAATGGGATCATATGAATAGATTATTCAGAGCATTTCTTTTTATTTATGTAGCATTTTTAGTAAGCACGTAGTAGCATATTTAAGAACTCTATTAAAAATAGACTGTGAAAGGTATTCTGTGACACTCAGATGCCATTCTGTGTACAGTCAGCCTATGTAATAATCTTCATATCAACTTTGTTAGGTAAAGAAAATTTCTATTGAAGACTTGTAACAAATCCTATTCTAGCCTTTGCTGAGGATCGAGAAAAGTACAGTACAATGTGTACTCCGCAAGAAGGCTATGTCAGAAGATTTTGAGATTTTCTGTGATCCATGTGTGACTAAATCTTTGGTCTGTATCTGCTATCTTTTCCTCTTACATTGATACTTACTCATTTCTGACATAGTGTGACAGTGTCTTTCCTTACATGAAATTCTGGCACTTTCAGTTTTGGTTTTGTGACTTGAATTCCTCCCTCCTATTCTTCTCCCCTCTGCAAATAAAATTGTTTTTCAGAATTTAATGCTTATAGGGCAAATCATTATATTTCATCACAAAATTGTGCTTTTAGCAAACTCATGCAACTTGACAGGTTTTTTTTATATCTACATTCCCCTACTTTTTCTCCCCATTGCTTGTAACTTGATTGTTGCAGTTTATTTAAAATTTGTCCCTGAAATGTCTTTTTACCAGTAGATGGCTGTACCCCCTGGCCAAGAGCCCATTTTAAAAAAAAAAAAAAAAAAAAAGCTGTTTCATTTATAAATATGCATATTCTGACTTGAAGTCAAAGCCGTAAAAAAGCACACTGAAATCTGTCTTACAATCTAGTCCACTTGGCTTCCATGCTGTCCATGAAATCCTTTTTCAATAAGACGAGCGCGTAAAAGTTCTACTCTCGCTGCTATTGTAATTTAAAAACATTAAAAAGTCCTACTACAGATTGTCACAGTTCTTGCAAGATAACAAACACCATATGATTTTCCATTCTGCTTAGCTGAATAAAATGGATCGAGTTTAAGGCAGAACTTTTAAGGCATAAAGTAGATCACAACTTGTTATACGATGGTCCTAGTAAATAAATGTTGAGATTATTCTTTTTTTAAAACCATAAATGACAATCATTTGAAAGGCCCATGATAATATTTGTGTAAAAATCTATGAAGGCAGTAATATTCAAAGGGTTTTATTTCTCTGGTGATCATACCAACTAAAACCCTTTGTTGGTAAAAATCTTTCTATCGTGTAGATCACAACATCTGCTGCCACAAATCAGAGGGACTTTTCTGAAATGAGAAGAGAAGACAAAATAAACACAGGAAATTGCTGTTTTTTCAAGAAAGCTTTAAAAAGAAGCTGCATTATGTCACTTCAGAAACTGCGAGTAAAATTAGCAGACTTGAATATGTTTGTTTTGCTGACTTTTCACTTCCTTCAGTAATTACAACAGTTATAATATTACTCAATAAACCAACTCATTTTGTGGGATATGATTCTGTACAAGCTGATAAAGAGCCTCTAGCAGAAAAAAAAAATGGGTGGAGGAAGGGAAGATTTTTATCCTAGAGTTTACATTTTCTGTATTTTTCTTGATCACTGTAGTGAAGTGACAGTGGCAGAGAAGTATGCAAGAAAAACAAGACCCCAGTTTTTTGTTTCTAAAGGCCATATAGATCAGAATGTATGCCTTTGGAGTGAATGATATAGTAAGCCTTCTGTAGCTGATAGGTTCACCTGCACACACTTATAAAATCTGTATACTGATTCATGCAATAGATCACTCAAATGCTCTATACAGACCATGGYATTTCATCTTTAGGAAATGTCTTCACTGGAAAGTTAACTTGTGTTTTCACCTTGGATTTATTCTTAATGTGCTCTGTGTAGGTAGTAGGTAATAACTCTCTTTACCCATCTAAATTTCAACTTTTTTTTTTCCCCACTCTCTTCTCTTATGCTGTTGTGGATACAGATATTGCATTTAAAATTCAACAAACAATAAAAGCAGTATAGGACATGGTGTTGAGTATTAGCTTTTTATAGACCTGTGCAGCTAGCAAATACTGCCCTAAAACTGACTTGGAGCAGTAAAAAGTTCCCATGGCCAAACACAAGCCTGTTTTACTGCCTTGATTCCTAAAGGGGAGTAGGGAAAAATCATGCTAATTTTCAATTTAAGAAAAATTTCCTCTTCTGGTTAGAGCACAAAAAAGGCCGCTCAGTTCCTGGGTTCTGTTCCTGACTTTGATGCTGATTTGTTGCTTAGCCTGAGCTTTCTGTTTACTCAAATCTGGTGAGGTCAGCACGAAAAGAGTCTGTAATGGAAATAACATCAACTGTCTCTTCTGTAAAGTGTTTTGAGATCTATTGGTGAAAAAATCAGAAAAGTTGTGCAAAAAAGCTAGTTGTTGTTTTAGTTCACCTTGCACAGGTAAACAATAATATTGTAACCAACTACAAAGAGTGTTTAGGATGACACTGACACAAAGTTTACAAGCACTGTTCTYGTGAAACTCAAATGAAGAAACTGATTTTTTTATGGCTTTTTTTTTTTTCTTTTTTCCCCACCAGTAGATCTCAAAACACTTTATAGAAGAGACTGCTGCCCCTATTTCCATTTTGCAGGTGGAATCTGGTGCACAAAGAGGGGATGTGTCCTGTATAATTCACCCAGTGGAAGGACTGGAAAGGGAATGCCATCCTTCTGGCCTTCCCAGCTCACAGAGGCTGATACAGGGGCATACTCACTCACCATGTACATTCCCTTGTGTTCATTCTTTCTATTTTTCTCCCCCCTTTTCTCCCTGCTGTGAGGAGACAGCCATTCAGCAGTGGAAAAAAATTGTAAGGGAGTTTCCTTCCTTTCTAATTTTCAAAAGTAGACCTGTATCTTTTCCTTTTGCTTGTAAATCATTCTAAAACTGCTGGCAATAAAAGTAACTAGATTCATACAATGTCATAGAATCTCAGAATGGTTTGGGTTGGAAGGGACCTTTAAAGGTCATCTAGTCCAACCTCCCTGCCATGGGCAGGGACATCTTCAACTAGATCAGCTTGCTCACAGCCCTGTCCAACCTGACCTTGAATGTTACCAGGGATGGGGCATCTACCACCTCTCTGGGCCACCTGTTCCAGTGTCTCCTCATTGTAAAAAATTTTCTTCCTTATATCTAGTCTGAATCTACCCTCTTTTAGTTTAAAACAATTACCCCTTGTCCTGTTGCAACAGGCCCTACTAAAAAGTCTGTCCCCAATTATCTACATATTATCTTGGTCCCCATTTGTCCTACTTCATCCAAGTAACCTTCTTATCAGATAAGGTCATACTAGCTCACGAAGAGCAATTATTTTCTTTTCACATGGCCATTTAGACTCCTTAAGTAGTCCTTAAGTCCTAAGTCCTTTTCGCCTTTCCTGTGGGAAATTCAAAATTCATTTATAAAAACAATGGACCAGATTCCCTGAAGATGCTGCAGTGAAGTAGAATGCTTGCTTTCACAATCCACAGCATTTACTTTTTTCCCTTTTGTTTTCTTTGATGAAATCTGCCAATGCTCCTATAAATGTAAGCAGCACCAAACAGTACTTCCAAATTCTTCACAGAGAATACTGCTGTGGTATAATGGGGTCATGGTACTGGCCCTCTGCCAAAAATCTGGCCCCGTTGCACACAGTTCAGCTGCGCTGTAGCCCTACCTGTTTTTCCTGTTGCTTACCTAGCCTCTCCATGTCAGCAGCAGGGAGGAGTACAGCTGCAGATGCAAGGCCAGCAAGAATCTGTCACATCTGGGAAGGGGCTGTACTGGGCACCAGGATAGGATAGGGAAGAGAAGGTGGTACCAAACAGAGTACGTTTTTGCACTACAGCAATCTCCAGATGGTAAAGCATTCTGATACCTCTTCTGGTTCCTTAGCAATAGGAAGTGTGCTGACAAGTGGGATTAACTGGAAGAAGGTTTGCCCCATCTTCAACTTTTTGAAAGTCCTACGTGCTCCTTTTCCAAAAGTGCAAGAAGGTCTATGGTACTTGGTGATATTGTAGTGCTTTTTTTAGTTGGAACTATGAAAAATTTCAYATTCATCGGCATAAGCTTCTCCAGAAGTTTACAATCAGAATTCAGGACGAGTAGCATTATCCACTCAAACCATCAGTGTTGATGAATGCACAATGCTGCTAGCTTTCCAACACACAGTGCTCTGTACATATAGTGGAAGAACAGGCACCAGTAGTATCAGTAATATGTTCTGGATCTACAGTCAGGCAACAGGAGAGAAGTCTTTGTACAGTCTCTTAAGAAGTGATCTTTGAGATGGAGCTCTGATAAATATGCACCCTGGTTGTAGTGCAACACTACAATGTCATGTTTAAACTGTGACCCAGGTAGCTTGATGCAGGTGGTTGTGTTGTGGATGTGCATTATATTGATTTTGTGGAAGGGAGCCATGAGGAATCTTATTCATAATACCTGAGACGTACTCAGCCTGAACACAGGCCAGGGTGTTTCATTCATAATTATTGCAGAGGACTTCCTTGCTGTTATGTATTTGGTGGTTCAAAAATCTGTCCCAGATTCTCAACTGGTGTAAATTAATACATCTCTATTAAGTTTGGGAGTGCTGCATTAATTTACACCAGCTGGTCCAGCGTGTGAATGAGTGACAGCTTACATCCATAGCACTCTGTTAGCAGTAGCGGTGGTTGCTGCTGCTTTGTACCTCAGCCTTTACAATCAAGTTGCTTCTGCTTTTTTTACCTCCTTGCTTTGCTCAAGGGAGCAATATTTTAGACATGTATGTCCTAAATGCAATTAATATGAGGATGATAAATATAGAAGAAAATCTCTATAGTAAAAAAACTAATTGAATTTGATCAGAGAATAGCCAAGTTTCTTTTCATTTCTAGAGAGATAGTCTCTGGTGTAAAATTTGGAAAGGAAATTAACCTTCTTATATGTTTTCCATTTCCTTCTAAGCTTGAGAGTATAATTGCTAGTACAACTATAATGTCTTAATTATTTTATGTTTTTAGAATAACGTTTGACATGAGTACAAATGATTTTGGAAGCATTATGATTTTACATTTTTACAGAAATGGAAAATATTCTGGCAATATATTACATTTGGCTACCAGAATAATTTATGTTGTATATTTTTTTGTAAGGGTGAATAGTGAGACAGGGAGGCTAAGATCATAATGTTTATATAGCAAGTCAACTAAAGAAAAAAAGAAACACAAAAGAAGCAGCCATTTGAGCAAAGACCACCATGCTAAACAACAAATATCCACACTGGCTGTTCTTTGAAGTCAGACACTTAATGCCTTTTACGTCAACAGAAATTAAAGGGAAAACTGAAGAACAGAACTAGAAAGGTTAAGTTGCACATTGGTTGTGGCATAGTCCAGTATACATTGCAAATGTACAAAAAATGCAGAAAAGCTTTCAAGCTTTTTTTCTTAATGAAACACTTTTGCCGAGTGGCTGCATGAGCAGAGATTCTTAGCAAGAGCAGGCTACAACTTAATGCTTCCTTTTTCATTTCCAATTTAATGTCAGAGAAACTGATCCCCAGTGCTAAGGGTCAGGAACCATTCACAGGCTAACATATAACTCTGTGTGAGTAAGGGAGGCACAGATTTTCTTAAATCTGTTAAGTGAAAAGCAGTGCAAGACAGTGGTAGAGATGTGCTCTCCTGAAACGAAGGCATCATCATTCTCCTACACTTTAGAGTCATCAGTACTGTTTGCATTCAAAATACATGCCGATGCAGCCATTATTCGCCCATATTCTTTGCTTAAAATGCAAGCTTTGTTTTCCTGACAAGAGTAACACAGGATGTTGGTGATGCTACCAGATGCCATAAAACAAACGACAGAACTCTAAATATGAAAAGAAAACCAGAAAATTGGATAGTTCAGATTTTAAATTTGCTATCTTGCAGCCTGTCTACATGTCTTCTAGATAGAATTTTGAAAGCATATATGTTGCAGAGAGGGAGGGGGGGAAGCACTGTAGTTAGTTTTGCCTGTAAACTAAACCAAGTTGATGAAATTATGAAACAAGTTAAAAATGCCAAATTTTTATGATTTGCAATGGATATAAAAAGACATAGCATTTCACATTCTTAATGTTTTTTTAAAACAATTACTGTCTGTCCACTCAGAGAAATTATGTTTTCATATGCTTCATTCCTGCATAAAATAGAGCTGGAAATAAAAATTAGTGTCTTTCAGAAATTTATTTATATGGTTAATTTAACTGGCTATTTTGTTGGCAATGAAATTTTGTGCTTTAACCATTCAGTTGTTAAAAAAAAGAAACATAGCATGCAGCCAATATAAGGTGTGTAGTTAAAGCTTGCCTTAGTTTTTCCCAAGCTATCATAAACAATCATTAATGAAGAGAAATAGAGTATACTTGGTAACTGAATAAGGTTTTGTAAATGCACAGTCATTGACGTACACATGGGTGAGTGCAAGCATTTAGAATTTGATAGTGTTTAAAAACTTAACCAAGCTGTCTCTTGCTTTTGAAAAGAACCTAAACAATACATTTGTGCCAAAGTTAAGGTATCAGTTTCAATATTTGTGTTGAATCAGATCCATTTGTTAAATGTCAGTTCAGCAGTTATTGACAAGAGAATCATCACAGGACCCACTTTCCTGGACACAAAGCGTCAGCCTGAAAGTATTAACATCTGGCAGTGACCTGCACTTTGTAAACCATATTTTTGAAATCAGCTTAACATATTTTGTCTAAACAAACCAAGAAATTAACATGCAGAGGAAAGAAAAACATTCCAGCTGCAGATAAAAATAATTGCTGAAGTACTATCAGGAGACACCAAGTAATTGCAGAAGTGTGATTGAGTGGAGGCAGCAAGTATTTTGTATTTCAACTGTAAACCAGGACATCAGAAAAGAAAACAGAAGGTCTTTAATATGGTACTGTCATTAAAAAAAGGTTCGGTTAAGCAAGTATATTGTACACAGAGAAGTGCTATGTTTGTTAGAATGTGTATGGAAGGAACTGAGTATAATTAGACTTATAATAGGAGTTTTTGGCTCTGGTTCCGCTCTGTTTCAAAGCCTCAACTGTTCTTGAATCCTTAATAAGTTAAGGAATGAGTACAGCAGAGGAGAGAGCAGGCAGAATCTGTTGTAGCAGCTTGCCCACACTAGTTTGCCAAAATCTAAATAGCCCTTTAAAAAAGGCTTATTTTTTGCTGATGACATCATTCCTGCCACTGTCAACGTGTGACAAGTCTTGGCTTGCCTAAAGAAGAAGAAAAAACCTTTCTAAAATTGACACTGCACAGATTTAAAACACATACAAGGACTACTATAAATGTAAGATATTTATACCCTCTTTCCATGCTATGAGTTTTCATTCAAGGACAGTTTTTTCTCAAGCATTTTGACTTTGTAAATATTTGAACAATGCATTTTAAACATCCAGTTTGGTCTTTGTGATTTTGTTATGGCTGCCTTAGCTTAGACATTGGACTGTTTTGATACCAGTGGCCACAACTTGCCCTTTTTCCATTGTAGTTAATTTTGAGATAACTGAAAATGTCTGTATAAAGACAGGAAAGCCACAGGTGTTTCTGGAGGTGATCTTAATGCATGCTTTCCATAATACCATACTAATCTTATCTCTTTTTTTTTCTTCTGATTTCTTATTTCTTCTGATCTGAAGCTTTATGGAGAAGATGCTTTATAAGTGTATTTTTGAACATGCATATTATTTGCCACTTTAAGCATCATCGCCAACTGTGAATTGTACAATGAATAATTAATGTTGAATGGCGACCTTGAACCTCATAAAGCTGATTAGTAAGACAATGCATCTGGGAGAACAACTTTAAGACTGTGCTTGTAAAAGAATATCAAAACAGCTTAACACAGGAGGGAAAAGCCCCCTGGAGCCCTTTTAAAACCAATTGCCTACAAACACTTCTAAAAAGAACAACTCCGCAGTGGAAAAAAAGCATATATAAAAATCCTATGAAGTTCAGAAAATAAAACAGCCTTTATACTTAATTGTAACAGAGATATTTGCAGTTAAACACTGCATAACATTATATAGCGGGTATGGTCACCCAGAATAGAGCATATTTGTCTTCTTTCTAGTTCAGATTGTTACGGCACAGTTGTTTTCTAGTTCACTGGATTCTAAACTCATTCATAAAGAGGGACAGTGCACGACTTCACTGATACTTCAAAGCAGAAAATATTTGCCCTGGTTCCCTGTTGCAGAGGCTGTTGACAAACTGCTTATAAACCCAGGCAAAACTCTGTGTTATTACTGCACACTGGCAAAGCTAAGTATGATGGAAATTTCAGAAATAATGAGTCATTTTTTTCTGAAAAAATTAATGTGCAACTTTGAGAAATGGAGATTTTTTTTTTTTTTTTTTTTTTTTTTTAATTTTTTGCACATTCACTAAATGGCATTTGTTGCTGTT